>SJYO01038983.1:5003359-5356081 GCA_006410555.1 Capra ibex | reverse complement strand
CTCCCTCTCCCACCCTACTAAACCCTCTTACTGTAAGATTGTACATATGATAGTACATTCTTAACTTAGCGGTCAGATACAGACTACGTCCTATGTCGTACGAACCTCGACCACGTACCCCTACTGGGTCTCTCTACAATACCCCTCCCTCCACCCTCCCCCCAAGTACAAACCCTTACGTACATTCTTAATTTCTAAAATTTTAAATTTTTTATTTTTTTTATTTTAATTTTTTTTTAGATTTTTTTACGAATCCTTAAGGACCAAAGACAGGAAAAACTACCGATCCTTTACCTCTCCCTTTCCTTTAGGTTTAAAGAACGTGTGAGACTTTATAATTTGGAAGATGACCATATTTATAAGTGGGATTTGATTGTTCATTCGTAGACTACAATATAACCTTTGTTTTACCAAAGAAATATTTGTTCTTGTAATAAAAAAAAGGGATCGGTGAAGTAGGAAATAGGTACACTGTGTGGATGAGGGCTTCTCTACTTTTTCTAATTTTAGGTGTTATATCTCGGATTATTGTTATTTTCCACTGACCGGTAAAACACGTGTCGAGTTAAAGCCCATGTCCCTATTGACCCGACTTGAGAGACCTCTGAGTATTCTTATTATTTTTTTTTTCTGAGTAAAAATTGTTCAGTAAACGGATGAGTCATGACATTAACGTATCGAACACATCCACAGACATAGAAATAAATAAATAGATAGGACAAAGGACGAGTAAAGGAGGACTTTCTTTTTTTTCTTGCTACCGTATTCGTTCCACTTTAATTGTGTTCGTTTAATCTTCCGTACATCTGTGCTCATGACTTTCCGCTTCGAAAGGGAGAGACAATTTTGAGAGGTCTGAAAAGATAGAGATACTGACCGTCAACCTCATCAACAGGCCATGGTTGTTTTGAAATGGGGAAGGAAGATCAGTTCCGTTACCAAAAAGGGCACCAGTACATACCTACACTCTCAACCTGACACTTCTTCCGACTCGCGACTTATTAACTACGAAAACTTGGCACCACGACCTCTTCTGAGAACTCTCAGGGAACTTGACGTTCCTCTACGTTGGTCAGGTAAGACTTCCTCTAGTCAGGACCCACAAATGACCTTCCTGACTACGACTTCGACTTTGAGGTCATGAGACCGGTGGGGTACACTTCTCGACTGAGTAACCTTTTCTAGGACTACGACCCTCCCTTACGCCCGTCCTCCTCTTCCCCGTCTCCCCGTCTTCCCCCGTCTCCTACCCTACCGACCTACGGTAGTGGTTGAGCTACCTGTACTCAAACCCACTTGAGGTCCTCGACCAATTATGAGGTTGAGGTTGTCCCTCCGGACCGTACGACACTAAATACACCAGTGTTTCTCAACCTGTGTTGACTCACTGACTTGACTTGACTTCACAATCATAGAGTCAACACAGGCTGAGAAACATTGGGGTACCTGTCATCGGGAGATACCAAGAGAAAGGTACCTTAAGAGGTTCGTCCTTATGGTCTTCCCCCTAACGGTAAGTGAAGATGTCCCCTAGAAGGGTTTGGTCCTTACCTTGGGGGTAGAGAACATACCGTCCGTGCAAGAAAGGTAAACTCGGTGGTTCCTTCAGGAATAATTCAAATTAAATTAAATCAAATAATACATTTATTTTTGAATTATTTATGTCTGGTCGATTTTACTGTCGTAGTTGGTAAACCCCCACGACTACTCGTCATTCAAAATTCGATACGACATACACGTGTTTCAATCCAAGTCTTTTCGTACAAAGATGTATTGAAGGATTTTATCGGTTTTACTACTCAACGTCTGACGAGTTTTAAATTCTAACACCTTATATCCAATTTGAAGATTAGAAGTTGTCAAACCCCAGAAAAGATATAGTTCCATTGTGTAAAATTTAAATGAAATCATGTTGATTTAATATTACAATATAACTGTTAATTGACAGAACTTTATTTAGGTACAAATAATAAAAGTTTTTCCCAGAGGGAATAGACCTCCTTGAAGTGGTAAGGAGTACAAAACACCCTTATTGACATCCGACCCTTAGTTCGACGATACTAAGACTTAAACCCAGGGATTTGATTGAAACGTACTTTACAAAGGAACCATAGAGATTAAAAGAACTTCTCTAGAGATCAGAAAGGGTAAGACAAGAAAAGTAGATAAAGAAACGTAACTAGTGACTTCTTCCGAAAGAATAGAGAAGAACGATAAGAAACCTTGCGACGTAAGGCTACGAATATAGAAAGGAAAAGAGGAAACGAAAAGTGAAGAGAAGAAAAGTGTCGATAAACATTCGAGAGGGGTCTGTCGGTAAAACGAAAAAACGTAAAGAAAAGGTACCCCTACCAGAACTAGGGACAGAGGACATGTTACAGTGCTTGAAGTAAGGTATCAAGTAGTCCGTGAGATAGATAGTCTAGATCCGGGAATTTAGTTAAAGAGTGAAGGTGACATATTAGTATTCCCTAAACTAAATCCAATATGGACTTATCAGATCACCAAAAGGGATGAAAGAAGTTAAATTCAGACTTAAACCATTATTCCTCAAGTACTTGACTCGCTGTCAGTCGAGGACCAGAACAAAAACAACTGACATATCTCGAAGAGGTAGAAACCGACGTTTCTTATATTAGTCAGACTAAAACCACAACTGGTAGACCACTACAGGTACACATCTCAGAAGAGACCTGGATTGTCTTCGTCTACTATAATTCTTCTCTACCGTTCTTATGTGTCTTCTTGACATGTTTCTTCTAGAAGTACTGGACCTATTAGTACTACAACACTAGTGAGTAGATCTCGGTCTGTAGGACCTTACACTTCAGTTCACCCGGAATCTTTCGTAGTGATACTTGTTTCGATCACCTCCACTACCTTAAGGTCAACTCGATAAAGTTTAGGACTTTCTACTACGACACTTTCACGACGTGAGTTATACGGTCGTTTAAACCTTTAGAGTCGTCACCGGTGTCCTGACCTTTTCCAGTGAAAAGTAAGGTTAGGGTTTCTTTCCGTTACGGTTTCTTACGAGTTTGATGGCGTGTTAACGTCAGTAGAGTGTACGATCATTTCATTAATTACGAGTTTTAAGAGGTTCGGTCCGAAGTCGTTATGTACTTGGCACTTGAAGGACTACAAGTTCGACCAAAATCTTTTCCGTCTCCTTGGTCTCTAGTTTAACGGTTGTAGGCGACCTAGTACCTTTTTCGTTTTCTCAAGGTCTTTTTATTGATAAAGACGAAATAACTGATACGGTTTCGGGAACTGACACACCTAGTATTATTTGACACCTTTTAATACTTTCTCTACCCTTATGGTCTGGTGGACTGGACGGAGAACTCCTTAGACATACGTCCAGTCCTTCGTTGTCAATCTCGACCTGTACCTTATTGTCTGATTAAGGTTTGTCCTTTTCCTCATGTAGTTCCGACATATAACAATGGGACGTATAAATTGAATATACGTCTCATGTAGTACTCTTTACGACCTGACCTTCTTTGTGTTCGACCTTAGTTCTAAAGGTCCTCTTTATAGTTATTGGAGTCTACACGTCTACTATGGTGGGAATACCGTCTTTCACTTCTCCTTGATTTTTCGGAGAACTACTTTCACTTTTTCCTCTCACTTTTTAAACCGAATTTCGAGTTGTAAGTCTTTTGTTTCTAGTACCGTAGACCAGGGTAGTGAAGTACCCTTTATCTACCCCTTTGTCACCTTTTCCACAGTCTGAAATAAAATAACCCGAGGTTTTGGTGACGTCTACCACTGACGTCGGTACTTTAATTTTCTGCGAATGAGGAACCCTCCTTCCAATACAGGTTGAATCTATCGTATAAGTTTTCGTCTCTGTAATGAAACAGCTGATTCCAGGTAGATCAGTTCCGATACCAAAAAGGACACCAGTACATACCTACACTCTCAACCTGACACTTCTTCCGACTCGTGGCTTCTTAACTACGAAAACTTGACACCACAACCTCTTCTGAGAACTCTCAGGGAACCTGATGTTCCTCTAGGTTAGCCAGGTAAGACTTCCTCTAGTCGGGATCCTAAAGAAACCTTCCTTACTACGATTTCGACTTTGAGGTCATGAAACCGGTGGAGTACGTTTCTCAACTGAGTAACCTTTTCTGAGACTACGACCCTCCCTAACCCCCGTCCGCCTCTTCCCCTGCTGTCTCCTACTCTAACGACCTACCGTAGTGCCTGAGCTACCTGCACCCAGACTCACTTGAGGCCCTCTACCACTACCTGTCCCTCCGGACCGCATGACGTGAAGTACCCCAACGTTTCTTAGTCTGTGCTGACTCGCTGACTTGACTTGACTTGACTTTGATTGAAACCTAAGTTTGCGACCGTAAGTGGTACGTTCGTTAATAGGACATGAGGACATATAACAGAGAAAAAACAGTGTCACATTGTTATGTTTGTGATATTTACTTCTCTACCTTGGTTTCGTTTTTGTTGTGGGTCAACACCTACACTGACAACTACCTTCATTTCACACTACAACATTTCTTGTGATGACGTATTCTTGGACCTTACAATCCAGGTACTTAGTTTCGTTTAACCTTCACCAGCTTGTCTTCTACCGTTCTCACTTGTGACTGTAAAATCCTTTGTTACTTGATTTTACCTGACCTTACCCACTTAAATTGAGTCTACTGTTAATATAGATGATGACACCCGTTCTTAGGGAACCTTCTTTACCTTATCGGTAGTATCAGTTGTTTTCATAGGTTTTACGTCATGAACTCACGTTAGAGTTTTTGCTGTCTTGCTAGAGACAAAAAGAGTTTCCATTTGGTAAGTTACAATATCATTAGGTTCAGATACGGGGGTTTTGATTACCACTTCTTCGACTTCAACTTGTCAAGATACTTCTAGATATTTGGAAAAACTTGATTGTGGGTTTTTTCTACAGGAAAAGTAATATCCCCTGACCTTACGTTTTCATCCTTCAGTTCTTTATGGACCTCATTGTCCGTTTAAACCGGAACCTCGTGTCTTACTTCGTCCCGTTTCCGATTGTCTCAAAACGGTTCTCTTACGTGACCAGTATCGTTTGTGGGAGAAGGTTGTTGTGTTCTCTTCTGAGATGTGTCCCTGTTGTGGTCTATCAGTTATGTCTTTAGTCTAACTAATATAAGAAACGTCGGTTTCTACTTCCTCAAGAGATGTCAGTCGTGTTTGTTCGGACCCTCGACTGACACCGAGTGTAGTACTTGGGGAATAACGGTTTAAGTCTAAATTTAACTTCTTTCATCCCTTTTGGTGACCTGTTAAGTCCATACTGGATTTAGTATAGAGAATGTTAATATGTCACCTTCACTCTTTATCTAAGTTCCCTAATTTAGACTCTTTGTCTCACTGACTTCTTGATACCTGTCTCTATCTTCTGTGACGTGTCCTTCGTCACTAGTTTTGGTAAGGGTTCTTTTTCTTTCCGTTTACCGTTTTACCTACAGACTCCTCCGGAATGTTTGTTGACTCTTTTCTTCGTTCCTTTTCCGTTTCCTCTTTTCCTTGCTATTTGGGTAAACTTACGTCTCAAGGTTTGTTATCGTGTCTCTCTATTCTTTCGGAAGGATTCACTAGATACGTTTCTCTCTCTCCTTTTGTTGTCGTACCCCCTTTTGATGTCTATAGAAGTTCTATTAGTCTCTCTGGTTCCCTTGTAAAGTGCGTTTCTACCCGTGTTATTTCCTGTTTTTAACATACCTGGATTGTCTTTGTCTTCTATAATTCTTTTCCACCGTTCTTATGTGTTTTCTTAATATATAATTTTTAGAATTACTGGGTCTATTGTTACTACCATATTAGTGAGTGGATCTCGGTTTGTAGGATCTTACACTTCAGTTCATCCGGTGTCCTTTTCCGTGGTGATACTTGTTTCGATTACCTCGACTACCTTAAGGTAGACTCGATAAAGTTTAAGATTTTGTACTACGACACCTTCACGACGTGAGTTTTACGGTCGTTTAAACCTTTTGAGTCGTCACCGGTCTCCTGACCTTTTCCAGTGAAAAGTAAGGTTAGGGTTTCTTTACGTTACGGTTCCTTACAAGTTTGATGGTGTGTTAATGTGAGTAGAGTTTATGATCCTTTCATTACAAGTTTTAAGAGGTTCACTCCGAAGTTGTTAGATACTTGACTCTTGAATGTCTACAAGTTCCACCAAAATCTTTCCGTCTCCTTGATTTCTAGGTTAACGGTTGTAGGTGACTTAGTACCTTTTTCGTTCTCTCAAGGTCTTTTTATGGATGAAGACAAGACACTGATACGGTTTCGGAAACTGACACAACTAGTGTTGTTTAACACTTTTTAAGAATTTCTCTACCCTTATGGTCTGGTGGACTGAACGGACGACTCTTTAGACATAAGTTCAGTTCTTCGTTGACACTCTTGGTCTGTACCTTGTTGTCTGACCAAGGTTTCCCCCTTCCCTCATACAGTTCCAACATATAACATTAAGAAAAATACATTGAATATACGTCTCATATCGTACACTTTAGGGTCCGATCTACTTCGTGTTCGATCTTAGTTCTAACGGACCTCTTTATAGTTATTGGACTCTATACGTCTACTATGGTGGGAATACCGTCTTTCGTTTCTTCTCGATTTCTCTGAGAACTACTTTCACTTTCTCCTCCCACTTTTTCAACCGAAATTTAAGTTGTAAGTCTTTTGATTCTACTACCGTCGACCAGGGTAGTGAAGTACCGTTTATCTACCCCTTTGTCACCTTTGTCACTGTCTGAAATACAAAAACCCGAGGTTTTAGTGACGTCTACAACTGACGTCGGTACTTTAATTTTCTGTGAACCGAAGAACTTTCTTTTGGATACTGGTTGGATCTATCGTATAATTTTTCGTCTCTGTAATGAAACGGTTGTTTCCAGGTAAATCAGTTTCGATACCAAAAGGGTCATCAGTACATACCTGCACTCTCAACCTCGTATTTCTTTCGACTCGTGACTCTTTAAGTACGAAAACTTGACTTCACAACCTCTACTGAGGACTCTCAGGGAACCTGACGTTTCTCTAGGCTGGTCAGTTAGGATTTCCTTTAGTCAGGACTTATGAGTAACCTTCCTGACTACGACTTCAACTTTGAGGTTATGAAGCCGGTGGACTACGTTTCTCGACTGAGCAACCTTTTCTGGGGCTACGATCCTTTCTACCTTCCGTCCTCTTCCCCTGTTCTCTCCTAGTCTACCAACCTACTGAAGTAGCTAAGCTATCTGTACTCAAACTCGTTCGAAGACCTTGACCACTACCTGTCCCTTCGGACCGTACGACGTCAGGTACCCCAGTGTTTATCAGTCTGTCATGACTCACTGACTTGACTTGACTTGGTAGATTTATACCATTCAATCTTGTTGATATTATTACACTTTCGTTTACAGATTTGATAACCGTAACACTGATATATATTTTTTCTGGATGTTCAGGAGATGTATGTTTTTCTGGTGTTTTCGTATGGGGTAACGATTATAGATAGATAGATAATTAGTCAAGTCAGTGAGTCAAAACAGACTGAGAAACGCTAGGGTACTTGGTGTCGTGCGGTCCGGAGGGACAGGTAGTGGTTGAGGACCTTAGATGAGTTTGGGTACAGGTAACTCAACCACTACGATGGGTTGGTAGAGTAGGAGACAGCAGGGGAAGAGGAAGATGGGGGTTAGGAAGGGTCGTAATCCCAGAAAAGGTCACTCAGTTGAGAAGGGTAGTCCACCGGTTTCATGACCTCAAAGTCGAAGTTGTAGAGGAAATCCTACCTGACCAGCCTAGAGGAACGTCAGATTCCCTGAGAGTTCTCAGAAGAGGTTGTGGTGTCAAGTTTTCGTAGTTAAGAAGTTGTGAGTCGAAAGGAATATCAGGTTGAGAATGTAGGTATGTACTGGTGACCTTTTTCGTATCGGAACTGATCTGCCTGGAAACAACCGTTTCACTACAGAGACGAAAGATTATACGACAGATCCAACCAGTATTGAAAAGAAGGTTCCTCATTCGCAGAAAATTAAAGTACCGACGTTAGTCGTAGACTTCACAAAAACCTCGGGTCTTTTTATTTCAGTCGGTGACAAAGGTGACAAAGAGGTAGATAAACGGTACTTCACTATGGTGGGAGTCTAATCAGAAGAGATTAATCTTATTATGTAGTGAAGGACTATTTTAAAAGTGGTTTTTTACAATTAGATATTAGGAATCACAACCTTTGTAAGTATAGTAAGTTGTAAAATGAATTAGGAAAGGCATTGTAGAGACTGTCTAACATCGATTTAAGTCGTGTCTGTTAAGGTCGAATATCCTTCCTAGAAGACCACAATTTGTCTAGTTGATTTTTGTTTTTGTTTTTTGGTTCTTGTGGTTTGTTTGCTTCTTATAAACTATTTTACGAGATGGAACCTAGACCCAACATGGTAGAACACTATGTATGATTCGAAATGGACAACTGGGGTAGTAGGTGTACGGTCACGAAGTTTACAAACTACCTCAATTGTAAAGGGTCCCGACGGATGTGTCCGTATGTCAGATCCTCGTACCGAGTCTTACCGTTGTACGAACTAAATTAGGAGACTACAGTGACAAGACTGTCCGAATTACTAAAAACTTGTGACTAGGGTGTTGAAATAAAAGGTCACCCAGAACGGTTAATATATCGGTTAAGACATACAAAAGAGTTTAGTATATAAGACTTCGAGTTATTGGGGTCAAGGATATAAGTGTTACTGAATGTACTTTATCGAACACAGACAGACAGATACTGGTACATTTCATCACTACGGGTCTTTTTCGTGTCACAGGGTCCATACCAGACTAGTGACTCTTTTATCTTCATATTAAGACAACATACCAAGTATAGGTGACCCAGAGGGAAAAAGGGAAGTGACCTCACGTTCCGGGTCAGAGATGTAAAGAGACGGGACGAGATCCCAGAGACGGGTTCTTCCGACTGGGGATTGCCCCCGTCACCATCCACAGGGAAAAACGGACCGAAAGTCAACCCAAACCGATTACCCTCCGTTATCCCCTCCCCACATCTTCTCTCAAATCGTATAAAAAGAGAGGAGGGAAGGGTAAAGTCTCAGCGTAGAGACTCTCTTCGTCGTAAGGAAGGACTCATCTGAGGGGTAACCACCGGCAAGAGGTCGAAGGATAGAGGGACCTGAGTGTAATGATCAAGAGAGAGGAACTAGTGTCGAGAACACCCATCATAACCAGAGGACAACGACGACCAGAGGTCGGAATTAGTGTGTAGTCATACCTCAGGAAAGTAATTTCATGAAAGAGAACTTGCAATACCACATTCAAAACGGTTCTGGGATTTGGAATGCCGTTCTATTCTGGTAGGTAGTTAATTACGTTGTTCAGACGTAAAAAAAAAAAAACTTTTAAAGAGACCTTCCGACTTCAACTGAAAGAAACTAAGTGGGTTATAGACTAGACAGAAGAAGGTACAAAAGTTAGTGACAGACGTCCGACTATTATGAGTTTGGAGATCGGAATCTTGTTTGGCGAAGGTCTTAAGTAAGTAAATTTGTTTACACTTCTTTGTCAATAATATACAGTTCCTAAGAAGGTTTTCGACCCCTATATCATTACTGGTTCGTGTATTTTATGTGAGTAGGATTACCTCGAATATAAGAAAGTTCCTCACTGTCTATTATTTGGTCTCCTGAGACTCCCCGATTTACTATACCGGCTGTGTTAAATCTTGGTAAGCCCGACGACTTAACTCTTGTCTGACGGTTTCGGTCCCCGCCTTCGTCCTTCCTGTCAACCTTTTTAGGGCCCACTTTCCAGTCCGTCGAGTCTGGTACCATTCCCGTCGTCCTAGTGATTCCGATTACGATCTGGAGTCGTGGCGAGAAGGACGGAGATAACGGAACAAAGTGACTTAGGATTCCATCCTAGGTATAGGGTAGACATGCAGTGAATTAGTGAAGTGTGTTCCATACTTTTCACTTTGACAATCAGCGAGTCAGGACAGACTGAGAAACACTGGGGTACCTGACATCGGGTGGTCCGAGGAGACAGGTACCCTAAGAGGTCCGTTCTTGTGACCTGACCTAACGGTAAGGGAAGAGGTTCCCTAGCAGGACTAGGTCCCTAGTTGGACCACATTTAAGACGGTTCTGGGATTTGGAATGCCGTCCTATTCTGGTCCGTAGTTAATTACGTTGTTCAGACGTAAAAAAAAAAATTAAAGAGACCTTCCGATTTCAACTGAAAGAAACTAAGTGGGTTATTGACTAGACAGAAGAAGGTACAAAAGTTAGTGACAGACGTCCGACTATTATGAGTTTGGATGTGACGTTCGTCTAAGAGATGGCAAACTCGGTGGTGCCTTGGTCCATACTTATTGGCGTGTTACCTACTTTCCAGTCATTACGCGTGAAGTCTTCCTGTTCCTTTCATCAAAAGGAAAAAGAATCGTTATAAATACTGAAACAGAGAAGAGTTTGTATTCTTTTACTTTAATATTGATCGACGGATTCCCGGTACTGTTTTAATTTTTATTTTCCGTTTACTTTCTGGAAGATAACTTAATCAGTAACTTGTAACAGATTTTACTTTATTTTTCTTCAAATAGTAGAAATTAACCAGAGTTACCAGTCTATTCTGTTTCTTCTATAAGTCTATTTCAAAGAAGTTATTCTAAATATTATTGAAAAGTTTTTGGTTGAAAATTCTTTTTCTCTCACAGGTATAAAAAGTCCCCTATCTTATTAACCATTAGTATTATGTCTCTTGTAACCCATGTTTATCATGGTGGATGAGAAATATTTTATTTTCAAAGTAGAACTTAATACAACGTTTGTTTTCTTTACACTTTCTTCTTCCCGCCCCCTTCCTTCTCCTCCTTTTCTTTATAGTTAACGAGAAGAAACTTCGTCAAGAGGTTTGCCGGAACATTTCGAAAAGATTTCATTGGAGTCCAACGCCGAAGTGTGTATTTAGTGTCTCCTTAGGTGAGGAATTCCCTGGAGTTAGAACTCGGGTGTTTTTGCATTTAAAATACTGTCGAGGTACGAGACAAGTGATAACTAGGGTTCAGTTCTTACCTAAAAGTGGAGACGTTTATGATATATATGTTACTTAGTCTCGTAAATCGGAGAGATAAACTTTATTGATAAATCGTGAAGATAGAGTTGATGAATTATAAATTACTTGTCAATTCATATTACTCCATTGATAGATGTATAACTTTGATAAATGTGATTTTACCATACTTGATGACGAAAGGATAAAGTACGTCGAAAAAATCCGAAAGACAAACCTTCCGATCTTGGAATTCCGTATGGTATGATTAACTAAAAGTCCGAGTGCTACAGAACTTATTTCTTTCGGGAGAAATAGTGAGTGACCAAACCTTCTCGAATCGTCTCAGATGGTCCTGTCTCCTACATGGTCTTCCTTCCTTCAGTCATATCGCCAAGTCCTTCGAGACCGGAGAAGAACCGGGAGGGGGTCAAGATGATCGAGAAACGTGTTTCGGTTTATGGGGTCCTAACTTTTAAGTTCGGAAGTCTTAAAAACCGTCGTACTTACATAAGATCTTCACTCTGAAGTCACAATCCAACAAAACTGATAGACCCTCTTTCGTAATAAATCTTAAAGTTACACTTAGGACTGGCGGGGGGGCGGGGGCGGGGGTTGGTTTTTTTTTTTTTTTTGGTCTATTTTCCTTTTTTCGGGAGTTAAACTTTGGACGGGTATAGACAGTAGTAAATCTTTCTATTAATTTAAAATTTTCCGGATTTACAAAATTCATCTTAAAAAGAGGGTGTTTTCAGTCGTAAAATAGTATTTAGACCGTAAACAGTCTGGTGACTTGTATTAAATTTACCCGGTTTGAAACAGAGAACCGTTGGTCTTAGGTGTACTTAACCATCCGTGACAGAGACCTCCTTCGAGTACGAGGAGTTATAAATACTCGATGTCATCATTGAGGAGGTAGAAAAGAGTTTGATTTCCGACAGCAATGATGACTTTGTGGTGTTTCAGTTCGGTGGTTATATCAGTCCTTCCTAAAAGTGAGAGACAAAAGAGAACAAAAGAAACGAATAAAACAAAAACACACACGAGTTAATTAAAATCACTTTATCCTCACTCTAATTTTAAAGAATTTCTGTTAGAGGTCCTATAATAAATGTCGAGTTTACTTCGGAGGTTATTTACGTATAATATAGTTGACGAAGGAAAATTTTTAGCTCCCTTTTATATGAAATTTTTATACCAGAACGTCGGAAGTCTTACCCTCTTATCGCTTACTTTGACTGTTCTTAATTAGAGGTTTTATAAGTTCGTCGAGTACGTCAAGTTATGGTCTTTTTGCTTGTCGGGTTAGTTTTTCACCCGTTTCCTTGATTGGTCTGTAAAGAGGTTTCTTCTGTATGTCCACCGATTATTTGTGTCCTTTTCTACGAGTTGTAGTAAGTAATAATCTCTTTATGTCTAGTTTTGGTGTTACTCCATAGTAGAGTACGGTTAGTCTTAGTTTAGTCAAGTCAGTGAACCAGCACAGACTGAGAAACGCTGGGGTATCTGACGTCGTGTGGGTCGAAGGGACAGGTAGTGGTTGAGGACTCAAATGAGTTTGAGTACAGGTAGTGTAGTCACTATGGTCGGTTGGTAGAGTAGCAGACAGTAGGGGAAGAGGAGAGCGGAAGTTAGAAAGGGCTGTAGTCCCAGAAAAAGTTACTCGGTCAAGAAGGGTAGTCCACCGGTTTCATAACCTCAAAGTCTAAGTCGTTGTCAGGAAGGTTACTTATAAGTCCTGACTGAAGGAAATCCTTCCTGACCAACATAGAGGAACGTCGGGTTCCCCTAAGAGTTCTCAGAAGAGGTTGTGGTGTCAAGTTTTCGTAGTTAACAAACCGGTCAGTCTTACCGGTAGTAATTTTTCAGATGTTTGTTACCTACGACCTCTCCCATACCCCTTTTCCCTTGGGAGAATGTGGCAACCACCCTTACGTTTGATCATGTCGGTGATACCTCTTGTCACACCTCTAAGGAATTTTTTATTTCCTTGTCTTGACACTATGTTGGGTTGTTAGAGTGACGACCCGTATGTGGGATTCCTTTGCTCTTAACTTTCTCTGTGTACATGGGGTTACAAGTGACATCGTGACAAATGTTATCGATCCTGTACCTTCGTTGGATCTACAGGTAACAGTCTACTTACCTATTCCTTCAACGCCTTGTATGTGTGTTACCTTGTAATGAGTCAATATTTTTCCTTACATAAATTCAGTCAAGATTACTCCACCTACTTTGACCTTAGATGATATGTCTCACTTCATTCAGTCTTTTCTTTGTGTTTATAAAATATAATTACGGATATATACCTTAAGTCTTTCTGTCATTACTGTTAAGATGTCCATCCCGTCGTTCTCTCTGTGTCTATATTTCTTATCTGAAACCTGAGACACCCTCTTCCGTTCCCACTCTACCAAACTCTCTTGTCGTGACTTTGTACATATAATGGTATGCATTTTGTCTACTGGTCACTTTTAAGCTACGTACTTCGTCCCGTGAGTTTCGACCACGTGACCTGTTGGGTCTCCCTACCCTACCCTTCCCTCCACCCTCCCCCCAAGTCCTACCCCCTGTGTACATGTGGGCACCGACTAAGTACAACTACATACCGTTTTGGGTAGTGTTATAATATTTCATTAATAGGAGGTTAATTTATTTTATTAAATTTTTATACCAGAATTTTGAAGGGAGGTAGTGACCTAAAGTAGAGTCTGGGTACAAGACCTTCGGGTGAGTGAGACGGAGGGTCTGAGGAACCAAAAACTGTGTTTTTACTACTACCATTAAAACTACTCCTAATGATGGACCCGAACACTGACAGAAAACTGTCCAGACACTGAAGAGAGTCCCGATGTCCGTTGTGAAGGATACCTACCCACGTGTCTATAAAAGGACCCGATTCTCGGGTAGTCTAAGAAAATGCCCCGGTACTCGTTTTTACTACTCTGTAAAATCTCTCCCCTTTTCGTACACTCTGGTTTTAAATCGTTAAGACCTAAGAGTGACATCATCCCATGAGTGTTCAATATATTGTCACTCCTTTAGTGAAGGGGAGACCGGTGTCAATGAAGTAGACTTTACTCTTATTATCCGACATGTTCACTAAGACGTGAGACCCGACGTTAGTTACAGTCATGGTTTTTCTCATCAACGCTCACATACTTAGGTATACCCGTGGTTCGAAGTAAATATTTAACTGTTAACTAGAGTGTGTATATACAAAGATTACTTACCACAAACTTACCATTAATTATTGTATGCCTTTGTGAATTTTCGTAGGGTTTGTAGGGAGTTAAGTAATATCAAAATCTAGTTGGTTATGATGACTTTTTTTTTTTTCTGTCAATTCACACCCGATACAGTTTTGTATGACTTTCCCGATCAGGTCTGTTGGTGAATAGTCATTCGTAAAATACTGGACCTTTTTCAACTGGATATAAATAGTTACTCTGAAGTGTCAAGACACACTTTTTTTATCTCAGTTTACTATTGTTTAATTTGCATAAATAGTAAACGATCACGATATTTACAGAAGATTAATTTATACGTATTAGACTAGTTTTCATATTTTTTTCTTATTTTAACTCTTGTCTAAAGGGGTCAAGTAGACCTGACTTAGTGATACATATATTCACTATGTACGTGATAAGAGTAGGTGAAGACAACACGAATTTATGTGGGTCCTAGAATGAAACGAAATAATGGACTCAAAAGGATTTTTATAGTGACCCAGTCTGAACATAATGTTTCTGTATTTAATTATATATTTATCAACTTACTTCAACAATCTATGTTTCTTGTTTGAGAGTAGAGGTTTGCAATGACGACAGGTACAAATAGTTGGGGAGGGGTGGAGTTTTACTGTACGGTTTCTTTCAAACAGATACAATTAAATCCTTTTCTCTTTACTACTAATTTACTCTTAGACCGTGTAATGTGTTTCCTTTTCTTTGTGCCGAACCTAATATACTGGAAGTTTATACCAAAGTACAGCATAAGGATGAGGAACTTCCATCTCTTGTTTTCCTCCATCAGTCCATCTGCATTCTTGATAAAGTTAATATCTATTTTATCACCATCAAAAACGATTTTTTTTTTTTCCCACTTCCTCACGCCAAAGACTAAATTAATAAAGATCGACACTTTTAAATCCAGTTTATGTATAATTATTTTCATGTCTTGTGATAAAATTACTGTCTTATTTTTTTACGATAATATATTTAATGTCTACACATCTGCACGACAATATGATGTCTCTACGAAAAGTAACCTTTATCAGTTTCTTTTTTAACTTTTAAAAAGGACTTGTGTTAAGTCAATTCTTTTTAGTTTTTGAAATCTTATAATGTCCGATATTTTTATTCGTAATATTTATTTACCATATAGAATAAGTAAGTTATTTAAAAGGTGTTAAATAAAATAATCAAATAAAACACTAACTAAACGTCACAACACAATTAAAGACGACATGTCGTTTCTTATAAGTCAATATGTATATCCAAATAGGAAAAAGTGTAATAAGGGGTAATACTAAATAGTGACACGATACACAACAAATAGGTTAGATGAATGTTTTCAAACGTAGGCGATTAGGGTTTGTGGGTTAGGTAGGGAAGGGGTTGTGGAGGGGGAACCGTTCGTCTTTAGACAAAAGATACAAACACTCCAATAATGATAAAACATCTGTTCAAGTAATAAGTTGTTTATAAAAATTCATACACAAAACAGTCCGTTTCAAGACCTATATAACGTTTACACTTATTCTATCTAAGGTGGAGGTCACAGTCGTTCCTACATCCCTTTATACACAGTACTTGATGATTACCCCCACATTTCACCGTAGTCTAATGACCTACTATTAAATAGGTAGGACAGTTTTGTAGTGTAAAAAGTATGGAAAGCCTATATCGTTATCTTATTACTACAAAGTTACCTTATACACAAAACTGAGTCAAGACGAAGATTATTGAATAGGGTTCATTACTAAATTCTACGTACTTTTAAGACTGATGTTTTTCAGTAGAATACATATACGACCTATGTGTAGATATTTACTATATACATATAGTGTCATTTAAATCTTTATTTTATTTACGGATCTCTGTCGACACTGTCAGTAGACATAGTACGACTGTATAAGGATGATGTCTATAATTAAATCTCACATATATGGATATTATTGAAAAGAAGGTTCCTCATTCGTAGAAAATTAAAGTACCGACGTCAGTGGTAGACGTCACTAAAACCTCGGGGTTTTTTATTTCAGACTGTGACAAAGGTGACAAAGGGGTAGATAAAGGGTACTTCACTACCCTGGTCTACGGTACTAGAAGCAAAAGACTTACAACTCGAAATTCTGTTGAAAAGGTGAGAGGAGAAAGTGAAAGTAGTTCTCCGAAAACTCAAGGAGAAGTGAAAGACGGTATTCCCACCACAGTAGACGTATAGACTTCAATAACTATAAAGAGGACCGTTAGAACTAAGGTCGAACACAAAGAAGGTCAGGTCCCAAAGAGTACTACATGAGACGTATCTTCAATTTATTCGTCCCACTGTTATATGTCGGAACTGCATAAGGAAAGGACTAAACCTTGGTCAGACAACAAGGTACAGGTCAAGATTCACAACGAAGGACTGGACGTATGTCTAAAGAGTTCTCCGTCCTCTCCACTAGACCATAAGGGTAGAGAGAGTCTTAAAAGGTGTCAAATAACACTAGGTGTGTTTCCGAAACCGTATCAGTTATTTCGTCTTTATCTACAAAAAGACCTTGAGACAACGAAAAAGGTGCTAGGTCGCCGACAACCGTTAAACTAGAGACTAAGGAGAGGGAAAAGATTTTGGTCGAACTTGTAGTCCTTCAAGTACCAAGTGCATAACGACTTCGGACCGAACCTCTTAAAACTCGTAAGGAAATGATCGCACACTCTACTCACGTTAACACGCCATCAAACTCGTAAGAAACCGTAACGGAAAGAAACCCTGACCTCACTTTTCACTGGAAAAGGTCAGGACACCGGTGACGACTCTAAAGGTTTAAACGACCGTATAACTCACGTCGTGAAAGTGTCGTAGTAGAAAGTCCTAAACTTTATCGAGTTGACCTTAAGGTAGTGGAGGTGATCGAAACAAGTATCACTACGAAACATTCCGAGTGAACTGAAGTGTAAGATCCTACAGACCGAGATCTACTCACTATTGTGGTAGTACTAATAGACCCAGCACTTCTAGAAAAAACATGTCAAGAAGACACATAAGAACACATAAGAACCTTCTTTTCAATACTGGTTGGATCTATCGTATAAGTTTTCGTCTCTGTAATGAAACGGCTGATTGTAGGTAGATAGATCAGTTCCGATACCGAAAAGGACACCAGTACATA
This sequence comes from Capra ibex, assembly GCA_006410555.1. Lineage (NCBI taxonomy): Eukaryota > Metazoa > Chordata > Mammalia > Artiodactyla > Bovidae > Capra > Capra ibex. The sequence goes on along the minus strand of SJYO01038983.1, from coordinate 5,338,644 downwards.
CCTACACTATCAACCTGACACTTCTTCCGACTCGCGACGAAAACTTGACACCACAACCTCTTCTGAGAACTCTCAGGGAACCTGACGTTCCTCTAGGTTGGTCAGGTAAGACTTCCTCTAGTCGGGACCCTAAAGAAACCTTCCTTACTACGATTTCGACTTCGAGGTCATGAAACCGGTGGAGTACACTTCTCGACTGAGTAACCTTTTCTGAGACTACGATCCTCCCTAACCCCCATCCTCCTCTTCCCCTGTTGTCTCCTGCTCTACCGACCTACCGTAGTGACTGAGCTGCCTGTACTCAGACTCACTTGAGGTCCTCAACCACTACCTGTCCCTCCGGACCACACGACGCTAAGTACCCCAATGTTTCTCAGCCTGTGCTGACTCACTGACTTGACTTGACTTCACTATGGATATTATTTATTATACCTTTATAAGTACTATACACATTCACCACGAATCGTATCAAGGAACGTATGTCACTCGTAAACTAGGATGAATCGATAACAATGAAGAGACAATCGTTCTTTTACGTTTTATATATTTGTCGTTCTTCGTTCCAAATATAGACATATATGTCTTACTAGTATCTTTCTATTTTTAGCATATTTATTGTTGCAATCCACAACAATATAAATCCAGTGTTATAATGTCCCTACATTATTAGTAAGAAACAAAAAGTTTATCGACCATGAGAGATAAAAAGATTCCAAGTTATATAAATTTAGTGTAACCGACTGGACCTAACTTTATGTGAGATCCTTTTTTGACAAAGTACCTTCAAAGTCACGGAACAACTAAGGAAATTTTCGACTACAATGGTTTTACGGTCCATCCGAGAAGAATTTCTGAAGGATTTGACAATTGTAAATTAAAATGAAAGGACTAGGTACATAGAAATTCAGTACATCTACTGGAAAAATATTTAGTCAAAATAAACCTTTTTGTATGAGAAACTTTAAGGAAATTCAACAGAGTCTCTGTTCGGAAGGTTTGCCCGTTAAGTCTTTCCAGTGAGTATCCATTAATTGTAAATTTGAAATGTATAATAAAGGATAGAAATTTATTTGATCTTTTCAACCCTCTAAAAGTCTTTTATAGAGTTGAGAATATAAGTTTACAAAAACCGGTAAGAAAAACGATTCGTATACGAAACTAAACGGTCAACTTTTCTTTACACAGAAGAAAGGGGAGTTGATTGTAGATTGATTTACACCTGAGTTCTTATTTTTTAATTTATTGTCGTTACTTACGACTTCATTTTCAGGTGTTCGACCACAGAAGGATAAACACTTTGTAGAAACGAAGGAATAGACACTGAAAGGGTAGAGTGACAAGTAACGGTTTGAAGAAAAAGTTGCCAAGTATGAAAGCGTTTTAGGTACTTGTACGATAAGAAACCTGTAAAAAGAAGTGAAAAGTTTAACATTTATGAAAGTAATTATAAGAGTAAATAGTAGGGTACAGTATATCAGCTAAGGACGAGTGTACAACTTAGAACCTAGAATTTTTAGTCAGGTTGTGGTGTGTTAGTGGATGCAGTTTAGACTGTAAAAAGGATTAAGGTAAGTAATGAAGGAGAACTTAATCTAAGTTTAGTGCTCTTGGATCTTCAGTATGTACGAATTTTTATAATAAATTAAGTAAGTAAAACAATATGTATCCGAAGGATTTGACGAGGACCCTCTATTCTCACTTCGTCGAAACTTTTATAAGAAGTCTCTAAATTTAGTGATAAAGGAAGTCATTTACCGAACCTTGTGGATAATGTATACGATCCGTAATTTCCCTTATCTTTTCACTCGGTCTGGACCTGGATAATTTTATTTTTACGTGGGACTCTATGTTTTTTTCCTTTCTCAGGAAGTCCAGATCCCATTATTCTAACTAAAAATAGAATCACTATTAAAAGAAAAAGAAGAAAGTTCTCCCCCGAATTGTATTATTTTCAGAATAAAGAAAGTCGTACTGATTTTTTTTTTTTTTTTCTTTTCTTTTCTTTTGGTTTTAGGAAATGAAGTATGACGGAACGTTGAACGAAGAACAGATACAAAAGGATAGAATCATTGTAGTAGTTTTGTTGATGCTTTCCGAAATAAAAAAATAAGAACATAACCGAAACTTATTCCTTCCTAAAAGTTTGTCACTAGACGATAAGCAACTATTGTCCCGAGTATTACTTCAGTTTTAAACAGTTTAAAACAGTTTGAAACAGTTAACTAAAGTTTCTACTGGGTTTCTTTAGTTATCGAGAATAGAAGACCTATTAATTATCAGTTTATGATAGTACGTAAGGTCACCCGTTCGGTGTAGATTAATAATTCCACTGTGTGTTATGCATCTATTACGTAAACATTTTCAATTACGATTTAGTATGAAACTGGTTTACGTGTTTATTTCCTAAACCTATTAATTTCTTTTCATTGTCCTCTGAACTCAATAGTATATGTTGTTACTCTGTCTTAGTACGATTTACGTTTTAGTATAGGTTACAATTTGAGTACATCGTACGATACTAAATTAAAATCTTTTTATCGTAGTAGTTGGTGTTATTTACTTACTGAAATAAACTTAAAATAACCGGCAATTGAGTAAATTCGAAATAAACCTTTAGACAAGGTGAATATTGACCTATCCGTAATATTTGTAATCGTGAATTAAGTATTACATGACGAAAACATAAAATTTATAACGATTATATTAAAAAATTTTACATTCAGTCAAAAGTAACGTTAGGATTTCTTTCCGTTAGGGTTTCTTACAAGTTTGATGACGCGTTAACGTGAGTAGAGTGTGTTGTTCATTTCATTACGAGTTTTAAGAGGTTCGGTCCAAAGTTATCATGCACTTAACACTTGAAGGTCTACAAGTTCGACCAAAATCTTTTCCGTCTCCTTGGTCTCTAGTTTAATGGTTGTAGGTGACCTAGTACCTTTTTAGTTCTCTCAAGGTCTTATTGTAGATAAACACGAAATAACTGATACGGTTTCCGAAACTGACACATTTAGTGGTGTTTAACACCTTTTAAGAATTTCTCTACTCTTATGGTCTGATGGACTGGCCGGAGAACTTTTTAGACATACGTCCAGTCCTTCGTTGTCAATCTTGACATGTACCTTGTTGTCTGACCAAGGTTTAGCCCTTTCCTCATGTAGTTCAGACATATAACAGTGGGACGAATAAATTGAAGATACGTCTCATGTAGTACTCTTTACGACCCGACCTACTTCGTGTTTGACCTTAGTTCTAACGGTCTTTATAGTTATTGGAGTCTGTACATCTGTTGTGGTGGTAAAACCGTCTTTCACTTCTTCTTGATTTCTCGGAGAACTACTTTCACTTTCTCCTCTCACTTTCTCAACCGAATTTTGAGTTATAAGTCTTTTGCTTCTAGTACCGTAGAACAGGGTAGTGAAGTACCGTTTATCTAGCCCTTTGTCACCGTCTGAAATAAAAAACCCGAGGTTTTAGTGACGTCTACCATTGACGTCGGTACTTTAATTTTCTGTGAATGAGAAACCCTCTTTTCAATTCTGGTTGGATCTGTCGTATAGTCTTTCGTCTCGGTAATGAAACGGTTGTTTACAGACAGATCAGTTCCACTGCCAAAAAGGTCGTCAGAGTATGTCTACACTCTCAACCTAATATTTCTTTCGACTTACGGTTTCTTAACTACGAAAACTTGACACCACAACCTCTTTTGAGAACTCTCAGGAAACCTGACGTTCCACTATGTTGCTCAGGTAGGATTGTCTTTAGTCAGGACTTATAAGTAACCTTCCTGACTACAACTTCGGCTTTAAGGTTATGAAACAGGTGGACTACACTTCTCGACTGAAGAACCTTTTTTGGGACTCCGACCCTTACTAACTTCCGTTTTCCTCTTCCCCTGTTGTCTCGTACTCTACCAACCTACCGTAGTGACTGAGTCGTCTTTACTCAAACTCATTTGAGGCCCTCAACCACTACCTGTCCCTTCGGACCACACGACGTCGGGTACCACAGCGTTTCTCAGTCTGTGCTGACTCGTTGACTTGACTTGACTTCAGTCACCGTTCCAAGGTGAAAAGAAGAATTACGAAAGGGAGAAGTTCCTCGACTTTGAATTCATACTTTTTGTGACCCGAAGTTATTGTCTGTAGTTACACGTTCTACGAAACGGTCTGAGATGTTAATTTTCGAGACTCCTTCCTTTCCCCCTCACCGTTTAATTGTATAAAGTTAACAGTTAACATCCGGATGTGATACGGGTCGCGTCACGATTAAAGATGACATTAATTGTTGAAGTAACGTACGAGTGTAGTTGTTACATGTTGACGTTGATAATTATAGGGGTATACTGTTTTCTCTTTAAACCTCATGTCTTTCTGATTCACTGAAGTGGTTCCAGGGTTGAATCCTCTACTGTCTCGATTCTAAGTCTAAAACTAAAATAAAAAATGTTGGGGTATAAAATAAGAATCCTTTGACACTACCGACAGTTAAAAGTCTAATCTACTACGGTTTTTATTTTATTTATATATACTACTGTCCACACTTATCTTCTCACCTCTCTCAACTACTGTATTTACTATTCTTTAATATATATGTAAGTATATATGTATTTAACAGTAAGTGAGTTAGGTACATTACTGAAGGGTAAAAAACGTTTATTCTTTTGTTCCGACTTTTCTGATATACCAATATTCTGAATCTCAGCATTAATGATGTGAATAGATCTAGATTTCACCATGAGATCAATAATACTCGTTCACTTTTACTATCAACGAGTTAGGAACAGGTTGAAACGTTGGGTACCTGATATCGGACGGTCCGAGGAGACAGGTACCTTGAGAGATCCGTTCTTATGACCTCACCCAACGGTATGTGGAGAGGTCCCCAGAAGGACTGGGTCCCTAGCTTGGACCCAGAGGACGTGACGTACGTCTAAGAAATAGTAGACTCGGTGGTCCCTTCGTATACGAAGGTTTAATTGTCCTTCCTTAAGACGGTTGACAGTTACCCCAAATCTGCAATTCAAGTGGGTAATGATTCCACACTCCCCGTGTACTGGGAGGGGTTCTCGTTTCTCATCTACCCAGAGTTCGGAGTGAGGAAGTGACCTAGTTACCGTCCCTTCTACGAGATCAGTTTTTGTAAGTTTCTGTATCTTTAAAATATCTTACTTATTGGAAATGTTCATTTGATGTTCAAAGTATTAAAAGAATACGATAAAAGACAAGTAATATGAAAAAGAATTTTAAGAAATTTGACATGAAAAGGATTTTTCAAAAAAAATTTTTGTATGTAAGATACTAAGGACGTTTCTATACTAATCGACTTATCATATCATATAAAACCCTATCCCTATTAATTTTTGTTTTTATTTGAGGTTGATTAGGACTAGAGAAAACTGTTATAAATCGACTGTGTTTCTAATGTAGATAAAATTCCAAAACAATGTAGAGGGAGGAATTTCACATGGGGTGTAGAAGAAAAAGACTAAGAACCGTCAACCCTCCTTGACGACTAATAATTACCTGTGTTTGTCTTTCTCACGTCCGTCGATATCTTTCTCAATATTCTTTCTACTTTCTGGTCACAAGTTTAGGATAGAGTTGATGGATCATCGAGACACTGAACTAATGAAATAAATTTGAAGTATCCCAGATTAAAGGAATAGGCTTATCGGGAAGTGCAGTAGGAACGTCCCACTAACGTCTCTGAGTTTTACTGGATACATTTCATGGATTGGTTCACGGACCTTAACCGTTTTTCACTTGTATATCACTGATGGCAATAACCAGTCCTCTGGTAATAAAATTCGCTTTCAATTTTGAATTGTTACTTTCGGGAACACCTTCCATCGCCTCCGAACTGACAGTTGCTGTCATCGTTATTCTGTGTAGACTCAGTGGTCGAGAAACAGTGATAACAGAGAGTGTGAAAGAAGACAAATGATAGAACAGTTTCCTTCTTTACTTTCATCCCTTTTTTACTTTTTGTTACACTTTATTTGACCGTAAATTGTTTGTTGGTTCCTTTCGACTGTCTAATTGATCTATTCTGAACACCATTCTTGTTCATGAAATATGTTTCCTACTTTTACACCTAAAAACCGGAAATACCTATAATTTTGATCTTAATTTCTAGGGTGTATATTATAAAATTAAACGATTAAAATTTGGTATTAATACTTACCATATCTTTATAGTAATTAGGTAAACAAGTGTTAATTGTTCCGTGTTCCGTGGATTTCTCAAGTTAGTGAAGGAAGTTAGTCAATCAAAATAAACAAAAAAAAAACAAAAAAATCAAAAAATAAAAAATTTAAAATTTTAGAAATTAAGAATGTACGCAAGGGTTTGTACTTGGGGGGAGGGTGGAGGGAGGGGTATTGTAGAGAGACCCAGTAGGGGTCTACGTGGTCGGGGTTCGTACGACATAGGACGCAGTCTGTATCTGACCTTCTTAATTTAGCGGTCAATCAAAATAAACTTGGTTGAGCGGAAAATTTTACATTTGGATGGTAACTCTCTTCCTCCGTCGAGTCCATGTTAAAAAATTTGTCATCAGTCAAACTAGTAATGCCATGTGTATTGAGAAGATCGTAAACTTCGTATCCATCTCCCTCACCCTCTTCAATCTTAGACCTTATGATGATTTCTTTCTCACCCAGGTTAGAACCAGTATAATATTAAATATTGAATTAACCATGCTCAACAATTTGTGTAACCACACTCAACAATTTGTGTAAGTATGCGTATGTGTCTGTGGACGTCACACAGTGAGTTTCTGTCAGATTTCTCTTCTTACAAATACACCTAGACTTTAGACATTCCTTCTTCCATTCATGAGTCGAATTAAACTCGTATCTCCTTGGTTCGACAGAACTGGAAGTACGTACCTCTACAGTAGTTCTAAAGAACATGATTTCTACAATGAAGAGTATATCTGAACGGAAATTCCACGAATTATAGTCTCTCATTTACTGTAATAGATTATCAGAGACTCATCTTGTATACTTTGTACTTTCATTAGACTCCTAGACTATTTCGTTATAAATGTAAATGACAAGAAAGAAAAGTTAAATAAAAATTTACCTCCTATTGACGAAATGTTACAACACGACCAGAGACGGTATATAATTACACTAAGTCGATATTCATATGAATATAGGAGAGGGAGCACTCAGAGGGAGGGTGTGGGGTAAGGTGAGGAGATCCAGTATGTGAACGACAAGAAAAAAAAAAAAAAAAGTAACAAAAGAAACTTTTTTATAAAAATTTATAACATAACCAAAACGGTATGTAATTGTACTTAGGAGGTGTCCACATGTGCACAAAGAGTGGGGCTTGGGGGAAGGGAGGAGGGAGGGCATGGTAGGGAGACCCAGTAGATTCACGTAGTCGGGGTTCGTAGGTCATAGTACGTAGCTTGGACCTGACCGCTAAACAAAGTATATGCTGTAATATGTACAAAGTTACGGTAAGAGGGTCTAGTAGGGTGGGAGAGGGTGTCTCAGGTTTTCTGACAAGATATGTAGACACAGAGAAAACGAGAGAGCGTATGTCCCAATAACAATGGTAGAAAGATTTAAGTTATATATACGCAATCATGTGACATAACCACAAGTGAACGACAAGAATTGTCAAGAGAGGAAAGTAGTGAATGTTACTGAACCTTTAGACTATCTGACGAGTACAAACTGTACCTGTCACTGTTGTCCCGGAAGAAATAAAGACTATAGTTAAGTATATAGTTTTAAATAGCCATATATTGTTTGTTTGTCGTCCTATTCTTTACTTGGTTTACTTTTGTTAATATCATTGTCATTGCCAAGAAAATAGATCGTAAGGATACAGAGTTTGAGATTTTACTTCCTTTATGTGAGTCATTGATCTTTTTATTTTCTAAAGATTTGTTTAAGACACGGTGTTTTAGGAAGCTGAGACATGCAGAGAAAGTTCTCTTACAGGTCCTGAGTGAACTTCATATACAGGAGAATAAAATATTCGTCTAGAATTTCGTTGGGGTCAGATTCTTATGACACCTTATCTTCGTTTTTTAATCTTCTCTACCAACAATCTCAGTGTGTAATTTGGTTATTCGTTTCATTTACTTATACACCCTTTTTTTATCTTTCATTACTTATTTTGAGATACTGTATGTCAGTCACAGTAAATGTTATCCCTGTTTGTCAACGTCACTAAGTTTTTTTAATATGTAGTACCGACATGATTTTGTTTTTACATTAATGTTTATTAGTATTGTTACTCGAAATACTTATTCTAAAATCGGAAATGAGAAAAATAAGTAAAATCCTTCTATCCGTTCAAAGTTTATGCAAGAAAACAAAAGATTTTTATCTAATAATAAATTTACCACTTTTGTATAAAAATATGAAAATTAGAAACTTGTAGGAAATAAATCTTTTAAATGGATTTTCTCGGACTAGAAGTTGTTCTTTTTACTAGTGGTGATCCGTACATAATAATATAATGTCCAGAATATGTTTACGAAAAGTGTTTTAAAGACTATATTAAGTATATTATAATAACACTCTCTTAAAGATGGTAAGAAAAAAAAATTTCTTTTTTTAATACGGAGTCTCTTCATTAAACAGATTAAGTCATTCAAACACTAAGTCAGCCATTGCGCACAGGTTGAGAAAACGCTGGGGGCACCTGACGTCGGCGGTCCGAGGAGATAAGCGACCTACCGGGTCCGTTCTTATGACCTCACCCAATGGTAAAGGAAGAGGTCCCTAGAAGGGTTGGGTCACTTACTTGCACGCAGAGGAAGTGACCGTCCGTCTAAGAAATGACGACTCGGTGGTCCCTTCGGGAATTAAGTGGTTCACCATCTTGCTTTAGGTCAGAAAGACTGAGAGCTCATGGAGACATGTTTTGAATGAGCAAGAATAGGGTGGGTAAGGATTTCTCTACCCTTATGGTCTGGTGGACTAGACGGAGAACTCTTTAGACATATGTCCTTTTTTTTTCGTTGTCAATGTTGACTGTACCTGGTTGTCTTACCACGTTTTAACCCTTTCCTCACACAGTTCCGACATATAACAACGGGACGAATAAATTGAATATACGTCTTATGCGTACACTTTAGGGACCTACCTACTTCGTGTTCGACCTTAGTTCTAACGACCCTTTTTGTAGTTATTGGAATCTATACGTCTACTGTGGTGGGAACACCGTCTTTCACTTCTCCTTGATTTCTCGGAGAAAAAAAAATGAAATAAAATGAAATGTTATGACATAACCAAAACGGTATGTAACTGTACTTAGGTGGTGTCCACATGTACGCAAGGGTTTGTACTTGGGGGGAGGGTGGAGGGAGGGGTATTGTAGAGAGACCCAGTAGGGGCACCGTAGATTTCTCGGAGAACTACTTTCATTTTCTCCTCTCACTTTTCAACCGAATTTTAAGTTGTAAGTTTTTTGATGCTAGTACCGTCGGCCAGGGTAGTGAAGTACCGTTTATCTACCCTTTTGTTACCTTTGTCACTGTCTGAAATAAAGGAACTCGAGGTTTTAGTGACGTCTACCACTGACGTCGGTACTTTAATTTTCTACGAACAAGGAACCTTCATTTCGATACTGGTTGGATCTGTCGTACAATTTTTCGTCTCTCTAATGAAACGGTTGTTTCCAGGTAGATCAGTTTCATACCAAAACGGTCGTCCGTACATACCTACAATCTCAACCTGGTATTTCTTCCGGTTCGTGGTTTCTTAGTTACGAAAACTTGACACCATCTCAAGGAACCTGACGTACCTCTAGTTTGGTCAGTTAGGATTACCTTTAGTTGGGACTTATAAGTAAACTCCCTGACTACGACTTCGCGGTTATAAAACCGGTGGACTACCTTCCCGACTGAGTAACCTTTTCTGGGACTACGACCTTTTCTAACTTCCGCCCTTCTCTTCCCCTACTGTCTCCTACTCTACCAACCTACCGTAGTGGTTGAGATACCTGTACTCAAACTCGTTCGAGGTCCTCTGCCACTACCTGTCCCTTCGGACCGTACGGTGTCAGGTACCCCAACGTCTCAGTGTGTTCAGACTCACTGACTTGTTGTTGTTAAGGTGGACTTCGTTTTGTCACACCGGTAATCTTACTCTAAATAATTGGTTGAAATCGAAACCAATATAAAAATGTACACACATAACCATAGTTTATATATCAAATTTAAGTAAAATCTAAAGGATTCCATATGACCGAAAAGTAGAATTTTTGTTTGGTAGGGGTAGATGAGTGAGGTTGTGACTAAGATCGGGTATAAGAGAAAATAGGAGTATTGACTCAAACACGACACAAACGATGTGCTGACTATGAACGGATTTTTACGAACTAACGTGATATAATATTTAAGTGTTAACGAGATAAAAAGTAGAGGACGTTATTAAAAGGAACGTATAGGATATAAAAATCAACTACTGATTAAGTAGGCACCTACTGAGTTCTTCAGGAAAAATAAGACCGTGTAGACTGTATTAAAGAGAGGAGGACTCTAGTGGTGTTGTACACAGGGTTCAGGTTGTCTCACCGTAGGTTACGGTGACAATTCCAGACTTGACAAATGAGTTAAAATAAAACGAAACAAGAATTAGTGGGTCTTGGAACGGCGGTCCAGATGGATGAAATTTTATTAGAGAAATATAATGTCTTGTTGATTAAAAGTGTCGTTTTTCGGTTCCAATGGGTATAATTAACATAAAAGTACTTCGAGTTTGGTCATTCTACCTGGTTACAATACGATAGTACCGAGTACCCCTATCTAGATGTTTTTTTATCCGGTTTTTGCATAGTTTCCTGTTGACTTCGATTCCTGTAAACTTTGAACATTAAACACGTAAAATAGAGGTGTACGTTCGATGTTTCCTTCTTTGGTACTAGTAAGGAGAAACCATTAAATATGAGTCAATAAATTGTTTTTCAATAACCTGTGGGGGTTCACAATCGTAATGCGGTCTGGTAATTCCGGTCAGGAGTTCCTCGAGTGTCAAACCCTGTTTATTTGTGACTTGTTTGAATTGTTGTTAACATTTATACAGACAAAAACCACTTTATTTTTCTCGTGTAGACCGTAAATCATCCGTGTCCATTTGTGTACGACTCTCTGTCCTTACTTTGTTTTATAGACAACAGAACATAAATTTGATCATCGAGGGGTCAACTTTTACGATATGTATAAGATCCGTTACCTGTTTTCGTCTGTCTACTCTTTATTCCCACATACGTTCTTCGTCCTGTATTCGGTCCTCACCGAATTACCTTTCTTGTTTATTCTATTGTACTCCTCAGGTTTACGTCTTTGTCTTCCTCGATCTAACATCTTCCCGACCATATAAAACTATCAGTTTAACTGAACCAGTTTATGGTGAGTTACCCCAACTCATTAAAGAGGGTCTAGACCCACGGGATCAAAATTTGAACCTTGAAGAATTGTGTTTTGATTTATTCGGACAGACCTGTGTAGTTTTGTCCGGGATAATCCCCGAGTCCGGAATCCACTATATGAGGTTTTAAGTGGTCTTATTTGGTTACCACTAAAAGAAAGAAGTGACACGAAATCGAAGTTGGGTGTTGTAATAAACTCACCGGGATAAAAAAGACTAGACTGTAGAGGGGTACGTGACACTGGAACAGGGTCCAAAGGTAGAAAAACCTACTTGAAATTTCCGTAAAGTTGGAGGTCCCTCTCAGCCCTTAATAAAAAATGAAGTAAACGAACCCTTTTTCCTCTTAAAAAAATAACCTTATTCCCATCCTTATTTTTTGTCAAGGGACTCAAATATTAAAATGTATCAACATTGAAATCTTATTACCTTTCCTAGATTAACAAGTTTTTATATCATGTATATATTTCCTTTGTCACCGACATTTTGGATACACTTTACATTGTGTCCCTATTTTTCTTGACCTTTTGTTAGAATTTCAAACAAATCTACTACATTTATCATCACCTCAACCGCCAGATTAGACTTTGGAAAAACCCTTGTAACACTCCAATCTTTATACTCATTTGTACCTATAAAACCCTTCGTTCTGACAATCACATCCTCTCTTTGTATTTGTAGTTTTCCTCCTTCCCCTCTTTTTTGGGACACCACAACTTAAAGTCACACTTGACAGTCATTTTTGTGTAAGTACGAACACGAGTTCGCGTATGTACACACACGTACAAACAGGGGTTGACTTAGGAACTTTCCCGGGTTTCCATATTGTGTGGTTTCATTTCTTTGTAGGCCTTGCATCTAGAAACAAAGAAATTAGTAGTAAAAGATTATTATTTTGGTCTCGAAGAACCTCTTTGCCGACTAAGATGAGACCCCGTCTTTTTCCTGTTATACTCGGCCCTTGTAGAACAACACGGTCTTTTAATCCTCTACGAGTACAGATTACCTCTTTGTTGTTTTCCTGTTCCTGTAGTTAAATTTCCTCCAGGGTGGTAGTTTTGACCCTGTTCGACTTACCGTTTTTCTTGTTACTACTATTACCTTATATGGTATAAGATTAACTTTTGTCTTTCTATGGTGCCCATGTGTCGTCGCTCACTCTCTGTCCGTCTCTCTCTCTCTTTTCCTTTTTCTCTACTCTTCCCTTCTCTGACTCCAAGAATATGTCTTTTTACGGTTATAATGTTTACATTTTTGTTACATTACCATTATCATTGAAATCTGTTCTAGTGATTTGGTATCCAGTTTGACGACGATCCCTTATTTTATAGTGAAAAGTAAAATAGTTATGTTTTACCTTTTTGATGGAGACGTTTCTTCCACGGATAGTTAGGAGTAGAATTGGTTCGTCCCCATGTAGAACACGGACGTGGTGCGACACTCTCTGCGTTACAGTAGTTATCACAAGAACGAACTTTACAAACGGTATTCAAATGAGTACTCCTTTTTATTAGTCCACATGGACCAGATACTCCATAAGCTTCCTGTTGCCCGGAGCTCAAAGAAAATCAGTTAGTCACTATACCTCTTTACTACGTTGACTTTCTCTGACAACGAACTAGCTCTCTCTGACTATCTCTGTCTCCCTTGACGCCAACGGTTCCCTTCGTCCCGCCTCCTCCCGACCTACCCCTCAAATTTCAAAAGTCTACGTTTAGTCATACACGTCCTACCTATTTGATGTTCGAGGATGACATATCGGGTCCCTTGATATAAGTTACAGAACATTATTTGGTATTACCTTTTCTTATAATTTTCTTGTATATACATATTGACGTAGTAAAACGACAAACCGTCTTTAATTGTTTTGTAACAATCAGTTGCTATGCAGTTATTTTATTTTTTATAGTATCTGACTTGTCGTTTCACTACTCTTTACTACACTTATATGCATTGAGGTACCCTATAATATGTACTTTTGTTTTTCCTTTTTTGTGTTCAAATATTTTCGTTTTTAATCTCGGTATTTCTTCTCAAGGATCTACCCCTTTAAACATGTCTGACATAACCACTACAATAACTTAATTCCAACTAAAGGAATCAACAAAGTTCCACGACAACCGACTTCAACGAGTAAGAACTTTGTGCGTACGCCTTCATGAATGCCCACTTTGCAATACTGTAGATATCTGTAAAAGTTCACCAAACTGTTTTCTCTTCACGTTCCATTCTACAATTGTCTACCACTTAAACCACTCTCTATATACTCATATATGCCATGGTTGAAAGTCGTAAAAAAATCGATCTATATAAAAATTCACTTTTCTATTGTTCAATTTCTGTGATAAACTTGTAAGTCAAGTAGGACTAGGGTCTCATATACGAGTAATAGATGAAGGAAGAGTTTACGATTTGTCGTGATCTCCGACCGACGAGGAGAGGGGGTGTTGGTCGAAGAATGTAGGGAGTTTCTAAGAGGATCCTAACGTGTAAGTATTTAATTTAGACTTGTGTAGTGATTTGATAAATTTTGTGAAATTCATGAAGTCAACGGGATGGCCTGTTGAAAATTCTAATCGTGTCGTATGGTCTCGAAGGTAAACTTCTAGACTACTGGATCTATAGACTAAAAATGAAATTTTCCTGTCATGGATTTAGGTTTTTATATTGCACTGCGACGACTTGTAACCTTAATCAAACTACAAAACTCAAACTGAAAATATTATACACTAAAGGAGAAAATTATACAGTTGTTTACCCAAAGTTATAGTAACAGTAGTTCCGGAGAGTAAAAAAAAACAAGATTATTTAAAGTCCTAGGTTTCATCTTTGGATTCAGTTTTCAAAATCTAATTATGTACATAGTCCATTCTTTGAGGTTAACACGATAAGTTTACCGTGGCAAAGTACTTAGGAATGTTGGGAGATCCTTCGTTCCTCGTTCACCAGAGTATACTCGTGTAATACCGACAACAATGATTATTGACGAGAATAAAACTCCAAATCTTCCTAGTTCATAAGACTATACAGAAGGGTATCCTCAGTAATCATTTCTTAAGTTTGAGATACAGTTGTAACAGGGAGGAGAGTATAAATCCATTAGTGAAACTAAGACATGTCGAAATTTTAAATGTCATCAGTAAACTATGTTGAATTGAAAGTAAACACTTTTGATGTACTACACTTGTAAATAGACCTGTTGATCTATAGTTGTGTTTTACCTAGACCCAGAGAGAAGAGATGTAGTGGAAATCTCAATCGTCGTTAACCTATTAGAGTGGGTAAAGAAGGTCGTGTATTTACGTACTACCACCACCTCTGTCGACGTGTTGAGACACTTATATAGTCTTATGCACGTACGTACGATTCGCTCTAATCAGCACAGGTTGAGACACACTGGGGTACCTGACATCGGACGGTCCGAGGAGAGAGGTACCTTAAGGGGTCCGTTCTTATGACCTCACCTAACAGGAAGGGAAGAGGTCCTCTAGAAGGGCTGGCTCCCTAGCCTGGGTTCAGAGAGTACAGAGGAGTAACCGTCGACTCAAGAAATGGTCAGCGTGGTAGTCCCTTCGTGATTTACCTACTTACGATGATTAAGACTCAAGACTCATACCAGTTAAAAGATGACAGACATAGGTAGAGTTGTTATCATACGTTACAACGATAACAATCCACGCCCGAGTCAGTACAGGTTGAGAAACGTTGGGGTACCTGACATCGGGACAGTCCTAGGAGACAGGTACCTTAAAAGGTCCGTTCTTATGATCTCACCCAACGGTAAAGGAGGAAGTCCCCTAAAAGGGCAGGGTCCCTAGTTTGGACGGAGAGAAACACAGAGGACGTGACCGTCGGCCTAAGAAACGGTGACACGGTGTTACGATAGGGAGTGACTGTACCATTATAAAGTTTTATTTGTATTTCTAATAAAAGAAGGGTACGTTTACAAGATACAACACACTATAAAAGTAGTTGTTTACTACAAAGTGGCCGGAAGGTTCACTCTTAAGAACTACGGGAGACAGAGAGAGAGTGGGTAATACTTACATCTCCTGTCTCGTTTTATTATCTCTAACTATCTAGACCTTACACAGTTATTTATACGTAAGTTTAAGACAACGTAGAACTTGACTCGGGTGTGGGAGTGAACAAAACCCGAAGTCTAAGGAGAAAAGATTTTCCCTGTACTATTTGGAATAAGTTCTTCAACAACACTTATTATTGAGATTTATTAGTCACAGTTTACGAACTATGAGACCCTCATAACCGGTCTCTTGTCTACAAGGATTTCAACACACTGGATTTCGTTCTAAGTACACTTCCAATTTGACTAGTCACGACACTGGAGAACTTTTCCGAAAAAAAAAAAAAAAAACTCTCCTCGTGACAAAGTAGGAATGTCCAAATAGAACACTGTTCTACTCGTTCTTCAAACGAAACTATCCACGTCTTCCACGTCCCTGGGTCTCCACTTCGACTTCGACCTTTCTAATATTTCCTTGATATTGTTTGAGTCCTAAAACCTACTAACTCTTGGTCGCTTCAAAATATTCCCCTTCTTTGTGTTAGTTCAAACCATGTAGACACACACACGTACGCACAGAACCCAGTCTCCCCCTCTTATTTAAGAAATTAGCAAGGAATACCAAATTTTCTTCTGTCGACACACATCGAACATCGATGTAAAGATAAGATTGTTAAAATGTTAAGAATAGTCGATAAAACTGGGTTAAAGATCCGTCTTCTACGCGACCTAGTATTTCTCGATTTTTGTTTCTGACGTCAAGTGTTCCTACGAATCTTAGCGATTTAATAGTCAATTGATTTATGTTTGTGGTTCATCTACACACTACCAAAGGAATTCAGAAGGTACAGTAGATAAGACCCAAACAGGTACGTTTCTTTCATTAGTCAATAGACTCCGTGGTTTGACAGTACTTGAAAAGTTTTTTTATAGTAATATTAACAAAATCCAATCAATAAGTTGGAGCGAGGAGGTGTCCCGAGACCCTCGTCTACTCTCGTCCTACCGTAAGTTTGACGACTACCTGACGGTTAGTTACTTTATAATAGTGGACCTCGTAAGAATTAGATTGATGAAATAATGAAGAACACGAAACTATCCTCACTCTTACAAATGGCTACCCTTTTTAGAGGCGTGTCCATCTGAGAGATTTTTTAGCACGTTGAGGTAGTTATTTTACGAGAAACCGAGATTTTTACCCAACTTGTATGACTTAAAAAATGTGTTTCTTTACCCTTTGTGTAATGACTATTCTGAAAATTATCCTGTTGATTTACTCTCCAATATTGATCTTAAGACTTTTCACTAAGGGACACTAACGTAGTGAACACTTCGGAGTACATACTGAATTTATCTGACGTAAATAATAGGATAGAGGACGTAATTATCGAAGGGACTACCGAGTCACCATCTCTTAGGTCCCAATCCGTCCTCTGTGTCCAAGCTAGATACCTAGTCGTGAAAGGGGACCTCTTCCTTTGCCGTTGGGTGAGGTCCTAAGAACGGACCCTTCGGAGTAACCTGTCTCCTCGGACCACCCGATATGTCAGGTACCCCCAGCGTTTGTCAGTCTGTACTGAATCACCGATTTGTTGTTGGGTTATTGGACGTAATTATAGAACTACAAGAACGGATAATTTTAACTATCTTTAGAGATAAAAAACTCATACGAACAAGAAAGACAACTTTTATAAACGACTCACTTATAACCAATTTTTTGAAAGAGTTTTTTTAACATAAATGAGTGTACGGTCACGGAGGGTATGTCTCTATTTACATTTGAGGAGTAATCCTGTTACTTCAGTGAGTGTCCAGAAAGGAGGACTGACTTAAGGATATGCCTAGTTGCGTATTCGTGCGGTTCCTCGAAGTCGGTGCACGTTACACAATGAAAATGGAGACACGGGAACCTTACCACTAAGGGAAAAGGATCATGGAGAAGGTGTGAGAAGGGACCCACTTGAGTGGAAAGTTCAGAGACGAAATTGAAATTTTGTCGTAGAGAACGAAAGTTCAATCGATGGGTAGGACGACAAAACACACCAAGATCACTTGTCTATGTAATTATAGTTGGTAGTCGTTACGTCCTTTTCTGAACGAAAAACGACCTATCACTCCCACCCTGTGGTCCTAAATAGTAGAGAAAGACTTGTTGGAACAAGTCTCGACTCCTTTCTCGTCGTTTACTTGTCAGATGCTATTTGGAGTGAGGATAGGTTTTTGATGGTCATTCTTATAGTCATTAAACGTACTCACAGTTCTACAGGGAACCTTTACTGATATTACAATTCCCGATTGGAGACCTGGATCTTGGTTTTTTAATCTAATACGTCGGGGACCGAAAGTTTACACTAGTCTTCTTTGGACCTAAGGCACGCTTTCAAGCCTACACTGACCCTCTGACCCTCCTCCTCCGTCCGGGTTTTCCCCTTCCTCTCCTCTTTCCTCCCCCGAAAACCGTTGGACTAAGGTAGAATGGGTCTCGACAAAATATACGACTGAAAGCCACATTCTAAGGGAAAGATTTTACTTTCGTTTCCTCTTTTGACGACTAAAAAGAGATTAAAACTTTTAGTGACCATAATTGTAAGACGGAAGGTCATAATCACCAAGTTTCGTACTCCTTGAAATAGGGGGTTAATTACTTAGTCCATAACCATAAGTTTCATCAGACTCAGTCCCCAGTCAAAGAGATTAATTCGAAGGTCACACCAAGTGTTTTCGGTCTACCGATGTCAAAGTCACGAAACCAATTTCTACTGTGTCACGAAGGTCAAGTGTGTTGAGAGGTTACTGGTCTTTGCTTAACGGGTACTGGCATGTTTTTACTTTAGAATAAGAAAGAAAATGTGTAATTACTTCAAGTGGACTGTTCCGTCTTTCGTAGTACAAAGAACCAATTGAATCCATATTGGACCGACCTGTGTCTTAAGTTCAGAGCTTCTAGAGTATTTTTCAAGGCTCTTCAAAACTCAGCGATAATGTACCTCGTTTATAAAAAAGTTTTGATACTAAGTGGGGATATAGGAAAACGACGAGAACGGACAATTTTAACTATCTTTGGAAATAAAACTTATACAAACAACAAGTTTATGATTATACGTGTGTGTGAAAAGTAACATTAATAATCCTTATCTGATTAAAGGTTTTCTGTCCTACTTAAGTTCTTTATGAATGACCAGAGGATAATATTATATACGTTTTATTGTCTAGAACTTCTCTATTCTCAATTAGTACATTTGGTAGGTTTCTCGTCTTAATTTCCCCTTTATTCTAAACTTAAATTATATTATGTTTTCTCTTTCTTCTCATTATTTTCGTTTTATGTTTATTTTACTTTTCACTCATTTTTCTTGTTAACGAAAGTTGACCCCGTTCACTACTCTTTACTTTGGGCCGGTGGAAGGGTAAACATATGGACCTTCCTGTAATGAAAACGAGGGTTTGATTTGTAGTTCTGGTCTTACTCAAAAGAAACGAGGAAGTAATGACAAACCTACTACTGACTAAAGGACCGACAGGGAACTTCGATAGGGAGGATCCTACATGTTCGTTAGAGTCCGATGATATTAATACCAAAATATTATTTTTATTGTACCTAGTTGGTTGTCTGGAGTTAAATTTAGACTCACTGCAGGTCTCCCTTGAGTGGAAGAGAGTACGTACTCGAGTGTAAGAAGATTAACAAAAGGGAAGGACAACGGCAGAAGATAGAAACATGAGGAAGTCGAGACTTACAGAAGGTAGTTATTTTAGTAGTGTGATAACATTGACCACCGAATGATACAGAGAAGGTAATGGTATTTGTACTACTCCTTTTATAATCCAAGATCAATTAAAAGTAATGTAGGGGTCACACATGGGGTTGAAAACTTGACATAATCCATTATATGAACCTCTTCCGTTACCGTGGGGTGAGGTCATGAGAACGGACCTTTTAGGGTACCTGTCTCATCGGACCTTCCGACGTCAGGTACCCCAGCGACTCCCAGTCTGTACTGACTCGTTGAAGTGAAAGTGAAAAGTGAAAGTACGTAACCTCTTCCTTTACCGTTGGGTGAGGTAACAAGAAAGGACCTCTTAGGGTCCCTGCCCCCTCGGACCACCCGACGGCAGATACCCCAACGTGTCTCAGCCTGTACTGACTTCACTGAATCGTCGTCGTCGTCGTCGTCCATTATATGATCGATTTGTAAACAATCTACTTGTTTAAAATGGTTCTTTCATATTAGCACTTTATAATAAGATTAAATTCTTTTTAAAGTTCGTTGACTAGTCTAGTTACCAACTCGGACTCCGTGACATTGTACCTGTTAAGTATTTCACGGTCAATCTATAATATTCTATGATCTATATATTTATTATTCTGTGTGTGAAAATGAAGATTCTTCGAATTCCGATTGGAATTCCTTTGGAAACTTTACATAATGAAATTTTTATTGACACCTACACAATATTTTCTATATTTACACAATATAGGAATAGATATTCCTGTAAGTAACGTTGTAAATTTTTTATCGTTACATATATATACACACACACATATATATATATTATGTATATGGGTATGTTGTTTTCATAGATTGGTAGTCAATAAAATCTTTAGATTTTACTACTGATATAATGAATACTAATTCATAAGACAAACAATAGTTGACCTGAGGTAATCTTATTGATGAGAAAGAGTAAATGTTGGCATTGAGAAGACGTTTTGAGGACCATGGGTCATCATTGAGTGAACTTAAATACATCATGACAGTTATCTTTTTTTATTGTCTTTTATAAATATTTTTCTTGGATAATTCTCTTATACACTATTTACTACCCACATGTATCTGTCGATACATACATATGACACATTCAGACACACACATATATTATACGTATCTATGTCTGTCTGTTTCTCTTTGTCTCTTCCCCTCTGTTCCATAATTACTCTCTCTTTTATCGTATTAACAGGGACCTCTTTGAAATAAAGTAATAAAATTAGTCTTTATGGAAGATTTAAAGGACGTTACTGATATAATTAAAATTCTCTTTTTAATTTATGTTTAGAACTTTGGTCATAATCACAAATATTCCACTATACGAAACTGTACCCTGTTAGAAAACAATCTTACCGTTTATCGTCATGTTTCGATTCTTTAGTCTTTTTATGATTCTTTTTGATAACCCCTAAGATGGTATGTCAGTTTTTATGGTAGGACAGGATAATGTTCTTTTGAGAAGAAAACCGTAATAAGAGAAACTAGAAGTCTCATGGATCGATTTTTCGATGAAACATCGTTTGGGGCAAGATAACACTAGTAACTTCTCTTAAAAGTGGAGAGTTCAGATTGAGTGTAAGCTAAGTGTCCAGATAACAATTCTAGTTTCCTCTACGATGAACACTTTCTTCGACCTTTATAGATTCACATGTTTACGTGGGTACTTATTGTAAGGTCGATAAACGGGTAGTGACGACCGTTTCTCTGTCCCGACTTTGGTCTTTTACTTAAAGAAATGATGTCTTTTAACCAGATCCTTAAAGACGAAGTGTTAAAGAGAAGGAGTTTACCGTCTGTGCAAACGCGGGTACACACACACTTATTCTGTCTGTGTCTTGCTCAAATAGAGTAAAAAATTTGGTCACTTATCTAAGCATAGAGAAAAGAGGAAGCGTCCATTTGACCCAACTTAGGTTTGGTCTCTCCCTATTACAATCGTCGTAGTTAAGGTAAAGGTCTTGACGAAGTCGAAAGTTTATAAAATAACTTCTTGGTACTCCATTCTCGATTCTAAACTTACATTCTTTTAATAGAGACCCGATTAACCCCATGACTTTTTAGTCTAAAACTCTTCGTACTCTTTAATTTCCCTTTCTCGAAAATGGAACGAGTCTTTGAATCCAGAGGGACCTAATTTGACGTACAGAGACGGGGAATCGTCCGACTAGGGAGAAAAGTCACACAACCCTCCATTTCTGACTGAGTACGACAGAAACGAAAAGGTTAGATTGTTTGGAATTAACACCGAGTATAACCAAGAGGACCCAGTCGTGAATTTATCTCTTCCTGATACCCCATACCAACTGTGCCACGCCCCCCAAAAATCACTTCTCTCCGGACACAGCAAGTGACTTGTCTCCCCAGACTCTTTCTCCGAGACACTCGAAGTCATGAGAGACGTGATATTTGTCCCTATAGATGTGACGTCCTTAAACCTCGCCGATTTCTATAAGATACACGTTAACGATCATATGTATGATTTACGAGTCATTCACGACAATACTAATGACTACTGTTTAAGACTGGATCTGGATACAGTCGTACACATAGTAAGTTGTCATAGTAATTTGTCTGACACACAGTGGAGTAGAAGGTTTGCACCACCCAGGTAAGTCAGGTAAGTTTACACTAACGACACGCGTCAGAGAGGGATAGTCACAAGTCAGGACACTTTTACCAGGAGGATTTCGCGTTAAGAGAAGGAGGGTGAGGGGAGCAATCTTGAGTGCCCTGAGAGGGTTGAAAGAAACGTACGGAAAAGCTATTCCACTAGGTGGAAGTACCCTCCCGGAAAGCCAATGCAAAACGGTCATAGAAGTCATATTCGAGAGTCGTTTCGGGTGACGAGAAGGTGGTGGTGTGTGTGTGTGAGTGTGTGTGCGCCTTACGTGGCGTAAGAAACGAAAAGGAAACTCGAGTGAGTGTGATAGAAGAGAAGGACCTTGTGGTTAGAGACGAGGAAGAGACTTTTAGAGGACAAGTAAAAAGTATAAAGAAGGGACTTCCGAAAAGACTGGAGGATCTAAGAAATTCCCGGATCTGTCGAGGACCTGTAGACAACAGAACCGTCACAGTAACCCACATGACCTAATATTTACGCACAAATTGATGTACAGAACATGTGTTCGGACATTGGACCTGTTCTCGTCTCTAAAAAGAGGGAGTAGACGGTAAATTGACGGTCACCATACATCCGAGGAAGTCCCCAGTGTAGGAACAATACCGTTTCCCCGAACTTATTGAGTTACTTCGATACTCAGTACGGTATGTCCCGACGGGTTCCACTTACCCAGTACGACGACTCAAGACTTTTTAACACCATGTGACCCCTTCCATTATTACCGTTGGGTGAGGTCATAATAACGGTCCTCTTGGAGTACCTGTTTTGGGTACTGGTTTTGGTAGGGTTTCTTTTTCTTTACGTCCTTTCGTTTCACCAACAGACTCCTCTGAAACGTTTATCGACTCCTTTCTTCTTTTCGTTTTCCGTTCCCTCTTTCCCTTTCTATATGGGTTGACTATCGTCTTAAGGCCTCTTATTGTTCCTCTCATTTGTCACGTTTCTTTATCTCCTTTTGTTATCTTACCCTTTATGCTCTCTAGAGAAGTTCTTTTGACCTCGATAGTTCCCTTATAAAGTGTAATCCACCCGTTTATTTCTTACCTTTTACTATTTATGGATTGTCTTTGTCTTCTATAATTCTTCTCCGCCCTCCTTATGTGTCTTCTTGACATATTCTTTACAGAGTCACTAGCCCTATTGGTGTTACCACACTAGTAAGTGGATCTCAGTCTGTAGGACCTTAAACTTCAGTTTACCCGGAATCCTTCGTAATGATACTTGTTCCGATAATTTCCACTACCTCAAGGTCGACTCGATAAAGTTTAGGATTTTCTATTACGACACTCTCACGACGTGAGTTATGCAATCGTTTAAACCTTTCGAGTCGTCACCGGTGTCCTGACCTTTTCCAGTCAAAAGTAAGGTTAGGGTTTCTTCCCGTTACGGTTTCTTACAAGTTTGATGACATGTTAACACGAGTAAAGTGTACGATCGTTCAAGTACGAGTTTTAGGAAGTTCGATTAGAAGTCGTCATGTACTAGTCTCCTGAAAGTCTACATGTTCGTCCCAAAGTTTCTCCCTCTCTTTGGTCTCTAGTGTAACGGTTGTAAACAACCTAGTCCTTCTTTCGTTCCCTCAAGGTCTTTTTGTAGATGAAGACGACTCTTTATGACTTCTATCTTCCCCTTCCCCGTCGTCTCCTACTCTATCAATCTCTCGTAGTGACTGAGTTACCTGTACTTGAACTCGGTTAAGATCCTCTGTCACCTCGTGTCCCTTCGGACCGTACGACGTCCGGTACCCCAGCGGTTCTCAGTCTTAACTTGTTGTCGTTAAATTTTGTATATGACTCCTTTACTCCTTTCCTCCGTTTCTCGTATGACAGACGTAACATATCTAAATCTAACTCTTTTGTCTCGTCGGACCAACGATGTCGGGTACTTCAGCGTCTCTCGACCTGTGATCAATCGTTGACTTGTTGCCGTTGTTTGACATGTGTCTTACCGTGCACCGTGCGTGAGTTATTTATAGCCAACTTTCCAACTCGTTTATGAGATTATGTCTTAAATATAAGGTTTTACACCATTTTTGAAGATAGTAGTTGGAGAGTCAGTTGATCGAGGAGATTTAAGGTATCATTCACCCTTTTCCTGGTGACCCCTATCTCTCGCGAAGACTGGTCACTAAGATCAGACTCTTCCGTGTCCCCGCGTCCCCGATGACGGGATAGTGACGTATACCGATCTCCTTTTTGTCTGTGCCCATGAAAAAGGTTTTTTATTTGGTCTTGTTAAAGAAAAGAAAAAAAAACCAACAGATAAAATGATAAAAATTTAAATAAAAAGTTGACTTCCTGTTAACGAAATAGGAAGTTAACTTCTTAAAACGACAAAAGACAGTTTGGAGTTTTACTTAGTCGGTATCCATATGTATACAGGGGAGGGAAAACTTGGAGGAAGGGTAGGGTGGGGAGATGCAACTATGTCTCGGACAAATTTAAGGGACTCGTTATGTCGTTTAAGGGGCAACCGGCAGATAAAATGTATACCATTACATTCAAAGGTACAATGAGAAAGGTATGTAGAGTGGTCTTGTTAACGAGAGGCCAGAACCCGTAGACCAAAGGTAAAGAATGTACTCTCATTATTGTTTTGTCTCCTTGTCCATAGATGAAGATAGACAATGGGGTAATGACAAAAATAGACATTTTGTAGAGTTATACTTATCTCTCTTCTACCTTTCTTTTATTTTAACGTCCCCAGTGACTAAACTCACAATCCTGATGTCTACTGGAAAAAAAGGAAGACGAAAGATTTCAAGGATATTAGAATTTAACAGAAATGTCCATGCCATTTTTCACTCTCAGTGAGTCAACACAGGTGGAGAAACACTGGGGTGCCTGGTATGTCAGGTACCTTAAGAGGTCCGGTCTTATGACCTCACCCATGGAAAAGGGAAAAGGTCCTCTAGAAGGGTTAGGTCCCTAGCTTGGGTCCTTAGGGTGTAATACCAATATCTATTTTACCTATCTTTCGTGTCCTTTGTGGGTCCAAAGGTTTGTCGGTAAAGGGGACAATCTTTATCTTATTTTGGGGACCTACAATACCTATTTGAAGCAACGTCTGGTCATCTCGTGGAACGTCGACCATCTTCAGAGGACAAATGACTAACTTGTAATACTCTTCTTTCCTAATTCTGTGTTTATCGTTGTATTGTCCAAGGTTTGATTAAAATAAGTAAGTGACACTACATGTGTGTGTGTGTGTGTGTGTGTGTGTATAGTGACGTTCATCTAATTTTCGAGGAGCGAACTTTGGTCCGTCTCTTATTCAAGAGTTTACTGTTGAAATCTTCTTTGATAGGACAAAAAATTTACCGTTCTCGGATAACATAGTATAAAAAGAAGTAATTATCTCATAGAAGTTTCTTCATGTTCTTTCACACAATTCGTCTCTATATTGGACCTACATATGTAAGACTACGAGGGAATTTCAGTGTACAAGACTAGCGAGTATTCGGTAATCTGATATACTCGGACGGGGAAAGTAAACGAAGGGACAGGGGAACAATTACCCATAATAATGTCCCGAGGTACCCTACAAGACCTGGTACTTATTTACAACAGTCGGAGGTAGTCCGTTCGTATTATGAGTATCTTAGGAGTCATAGGTGTCGTAGTCGTGACGGATTGCACCGTTAAAATAAGGTTTAGAAACGACGAATCAGTACATTCAATATCCCTTTTTTTTATGTTTCTTACAGTAAAATACCTCTTTCTTTTTTCCATACTTAAGACTCGCTCCGTCTTTTAATATATTAACTTGCAAAGTACGATGATTTCTATAAAGTCGTCGTTAAACGTATACTGGAAACATTGCACCGAAGGACGGATCGTTACAAAGTTCTCACAAAGTGGATTTACACACACAGTGTCTCGTCTCCGAATACGTTTGTGGTGACTTTCTTTGTGTGAGAAGTATAATTGAGTCAGAAATCCCAGTGTTTACCACATCTGTTTCAATCATAAGTTTATTGTATCAATAGTTGTACGACAAACTGAAACAATCCTATCCGAGTGTAAATTCGGTAAGAAGTCGTCAAAATAAGTTTCATACTTAGACATCAAATCGATTTTACGAAAGGGAAGGGTCAACTTCTGTCCTATTTTGTGTTATCGGTTGAACACAAAAGGGTAAGTATAATTGACATGGTTTTTACAAGGTATATTCTCCATTACTACATGATTGTTTTACGTGACTTTTCTTTAGTCACGATCTGAGTTTTCGGACGGTAGTTTGGGTACTCAGGGGGTGTACTATGTCACTGTGGACTGCGAAGTCTCACCGTAAATTATGTTACAACTTTCCCTGAAATCGATTATAAAGAAACATAAGAGGGAGTCCAGTAATTTCGGTCACAATGGTGAAATAGTATTACAATGTATTTCTCTTCAGTACGAGTCTCCCTTTTCTATTAACTACTCATTAATAAATTGTTGAATCATGGGGTCCGTCCGGATTCCAATCTTAGATTGTGATGAGTTGTACTGAGAGACGTCACTACCCTTACAAGATATTTGAACTCGACAGATAATAGTCACTCGTGAGTTTTACACCGATCATGGTTGATTTCTTGACCTAAAAAATAAATGAGTCAAAATTAAATTCAAATTTGTCGGTGTACACTGCGCGTCGCTGACAGAACCTATCGTGTCACGACAGGTTAGGGAGAGACTAGTCAGGGTAATAGTCGGTCAACGAAGACAATGGTGACAACCCTTGAGTCGAACGACCGTTACTACCAAGAAGTGGGAGTGCAGGAGTGTCACACAAACCCCCTCTTCCGAGACCACTACCTCCTTCCGACCCTACCGTTTGGACTCCCTAGTTTTAAATTGTCCCATTTCTCATTCCTAGGAACTCAGGTAATAGGGAAGGTTTTGATATACGGAAAAGGTAAGTGGTTCGAAGACTTTTTCCTACACCTGTGCAAAATATTACTAAATACTGGAAGGTGTGATGTGTAGTTTGATCAGTTACGATTTCCTTTAGGTGGGGCTTATAAGTAACCTTCCTGTCTACGACTTCGACTTCGAGATTATAAAACCGGTGGACTACACTTTTCTTGGACTACGACCCTTTCTAACTCCAGTCCTCCTCTTCCCCCACTGTCTTCTACTCTACCAACCTACCGTAGTGGCTGAGTTACCTGTACTCAAACTCAGACAATGCGAGGTTCGGACATAGAGGCTTGGCTGGCTCTCTCGTTCAGGTGGTGTCATAACGTTTGCGTTCTTCCCTCAAACAAATAAGGATCGCGCGATCCCGGGTTCAGAGTAGGGTGTGTTCCCTTAGACTGTTCTCGGCGCTTGTTTCCTCATACCGTCGAATATATGTCCGTCAAGAAACAGAGTCAATGTCCTCATCGACCGCAATGTACTAACCGGTCCGTCCTACTCGCGTATAGGACAGAGAAAGACCATTTGTACTGAGTCCAGGATCTCTGGCAGCAAACCAGGGATTGTCTCAGGACCACTTCCAGTCCCTTAAGACCGCACGACGTCAGGTACCCCAGCGTTTCTCAGTCTGTACTGAATCACTGACTTGTTGTTGGTGTGAAATTAACGTGTAATTATTGTTGTCATTATTCAGATGTTCTTTCATTAAAATATAACGGAAGTATGTGTACATTTGATTTCGATTCGATTCCCGGGAACAAGTCCCTACATTGGTACTGTTCATGTTATAGTACTCAGAAGTTCTTATTCTTCCTACCACTTTTCAGAAATTTTTGATCGAGATGTTTTTCAAAAGTTGTTACGTCGTATACAAAAATGGCAACATAACCCAACCGGTTTTTCAAGTAAACCCAACGACAATTCTCGAATGGCCTTTTTGGACTTGCTTGAAAAACCGGTGGGGTTATGTGGCTAGTGACGACACGCATTTACTACTATGACTCTTTAGAGTACGGTTCATAAGTTCAAAGTATTCTTGTCATACATACAAATTAATGAGATAGGACATTCAGTCATGTAAAACATACGGTGTATATAACGGAGAACTATTGATTTTGATATATATATTATGTATTAAGATTTTAAAATTTTATAGACGTAAAAGACTCGTGTATTCTTTAATAGACGGTGAGAAGAAGGAGAGGGGCGTCGAAGTAATCAAATTTTCGGATAGAAGAAAGATAGTGTAAAGAAGTGTAGAGTGGATGAGGGATTAGTGTGGAACAAGGAGAGGTACAAGGTTTAAATGGGACTTGAAAAGGACGAAAAGACGGAAATATATACCTCAAGGGAGGGGTGGACAGTAGGTGGATGTTTTAGAATGTAAAAAGTCGTGGGTCTACGGAGGGTGATTGTCTTTCAGAAGAGGAAGTAGTCTTAAGTAGTGAGGGAGGAGTCACAAAGGAATCGTCACGACTGGAACTGTAGTACAAAACGTGTCATTTATTTACAGACTTACGTAAACGATGATCAACCATCAACTTATCGTGGAACTCCATTTCTGACAAACTTACGGACGGATATTTTAACTAAGAATGTATTGTGGTCAACATTCCTTAGAAAATTTTTAGTTCGACACTTTTATCGTGAACTCTCAGTGAACAAAAACAGAATGACTAAGATCTGGTAGTCAAAGTGTTTTGTCGTAGTTTCCCTTAAGTTTTGGAGATGAGTTCGTAAGGACTATGATGAGTATTTACTCTAGCAGGTTCACGTTTCGAATCGCATCATTCAACTGTGTCCTAGGGGAGTCAAACAATTTGGACAGTCTTATTTATTAGTGGATTGTGAAACGGAATTGTTCGGAACGAGTATTTTTGATGTCACAAGTCTTACACCGAGAGAATTGTCTTCAGAATACATTTCGTTTCTTGTTTTATTTAGAATCACTATCCACTGTCAATAGTATTTTGAATAAGATTAATTCACTCAAAGAACCAACGGGTCAATGATAGGATTTTTTTTTGTAATAAATCGTCCTGAAATAAGTAAAGAAAGTATTTGTGAAAGAAGTTAAATAAGGTGTTCATAAGTAATTCGTACGTAAATATACCATCCGTGAGACGATCCGATCTCTGACTCATATTTATAATGTAACAGGGATAAGAATTCTTGAGTTTCAGACCATCCCCTTGTTTTAGTGTATTATCAAGTTTTGTATTGGAATTCCTGTGACTGAAGGTAAATAAAGGACCGAACTAGTTGATTAGTAAATTAAAACCCTTTAAGGGAAAGGAAAAGAATTCGGAAGAAGTGTGATTTTCTTGTTGGGAGTAACCCAACAATAGACTTGATTCCGTTTCATATATTTATGTATTTTATGAAGGAGGTCACAAACCTTAAATTCTTCACGTTAATCATTATTATTAAAATTAAGTTCCGTTTTTCACGACGCTGGTTCTTTATGCCTCAGACGATACGTTTACACTTTTCTGTTCCTGGAGTAAGACAGTCTCGACTCACCTTCTTCGGAAGAGTCTCCCTCGCTACAACTCTCAATTCTGAACTTTCTACTCATCCTTAAAAGGTCCACTGTAGTGACCCTTTCTCTACCGACAAAAGGAAATTCCTTTGTATGTGTCCTCTGATATAAGTCTCTAGAAATTCGTCGTGTCCCATCGACCTCGACTTCCGTACACGTCTTCCTTGGCACCTTGCACCGTTTCCCTAGGTTCTTTGTGAGTCTTCGACTCCCGACCATTACTTAAAGGTAAAATGTTCCTAGCCATGCCGGTGTGAAGTGTGTGAAATCCCTCGACTACGAAATTTAATCTTTTATTCAACCTTCCAGTGAAGTTACTATTGGTTCGGTAGATACTGTTTTGAAGTTTAAAGCAATGTCCGATGTATCTCCATTCCCTCTCCACCCCTTCTCAGTTTACTACCATTGTCCTCGACTCTGTAGTGGTGCGATCTTCTTTCATATAAGGAATTTACTCGATAAAAAGTGGGTAAACGTTACTACTTTTATATATGTGTTTACGAACTTACCATTAAAGATTATCATTCATCATATTAAGTTAGTGACGAACCCTGGATTGGCACACAGGAGTCAGTGAGTCAGTACAGACTAAGAAACACTGGGGTACTTGACATCGGACGGTCCGAGGAGACAGGTACCTTAAGAGGTCCGTTCTTGTGACCTCACCCAAGTAAAGGAAGAAGTCTCCTAGAAAGTTAGGTCCCTAACTTGGGCGTAGAGAACGTCGAGGACGAGACCGTCCGTCTGACAAATGGTGACCGGGGGGGCGGGGGCCCTTCAGAGAACACTAGATTGACCTAGCATGACCTTTACCACCCCTCTTAAATTAGGTTGTTCTACACACGATAAGACTAGTCCGACGATACATAGGACGACGTACTCTTAAAAGAGTTCATGATATAGGTTTTTACTCTGTATAAAGACCCAATGGGTCTCTTCCGCTACCGTTGGGTGAGACCATGAAAACGGACCTTTTAGGGTACCTGCCTCCTCGGACCCTCCGACGTCAGGTACCCCAGCGATTCTCAGTCTGTGTTGACTCGCTGAAATGAAAGTGAAAAGTGAAAGGACGTAGGTGAGGTCACAAGAACGGACCTCTTAGGGTCCCTGCCCCTCCGGACCACCCGACGGCAGATACCCCAACGTGTCTCAGCCCGTGCTGACTTCGCTGAATCGTCGTCGTCGACCCAATGGTCCTGAATGTATAATTTTCATTGTTTTGTAATTGATTCTAATGAGTTTTATTTTTATTTTTCGTTGTGGTAGGGGTACCCCCCTTTAGACAATTTCGTAATAGATTAGAACATTATGAGAAGATAAAAGACTCTTCGTAAATAAATTCCTAGATGAATACTTGACTCTCTCAAACCACATCACCTTTCACGTACTAAACCTCCAAACTTATACAGTCACTAATGCTCCGGAAACCCTTACAGTGGATGGGAAAACCAAGTAAGTATATCTTTAACTTCTATTATTATGACTGTACGAATCTATCAATTCTCCGGTTTTATTGGACGTTTAAATGTCATTGACTGTATCAGACCGATACATGAATCCACGGTTCATTTATAATCCGGAAAAGGATGATAGTAGGTAATATCTCTATTATACATAAAGTCAAAGGGGTCTTAACAGGGACAAATAGAACAATAGGACCACAGGAACCAAATCAATAAGGAGAACCTAAAAAAACGAAAATTTATTTCATAATAAAATTACTAACGTAACTTGGAGGTCCTTTTATAACATCCCCGAGAACCCGTATCTATACGTATTTCATTCTATAAATTAAATTATACAAAGACTCTGGACCGACCACTCTTAAGAAAGGAAACTGTTGCATTAAGTATAGTGATCGTCTTAGAACGAAAGTTCATCACTCAAACACCATAGAAGGGGTAATGTAAAGGATCGGACATAAAGAATTAGAATGAACGTCGATACCCATAGGTACTGATATCACAAAGTTTACCTTATGATCGTCTTTTCTCCATGTCTCAAGTCATAATGGAGAAATTCTCCTTTGACGAACAGGACGTGAAAAAGGAAAACGGAAGAACGAGTTTACACTTACCACTAGTAGTCGATCGAAGTTCGTGCTCTACTGTCGTTGTGGGATTCTCTGACCTCCCGTCGGTCTGTCTACTTGGTACCGGGAGTTATTAGAAGTCCCGTCTCCGGGGACGAACGACGTCTGACGGACAGGTGGAGACTTGTAAAAAGAGTAAACCCTTTTTTCGGTTATAATTTCCTCAACTATAAATAACAAAATTGAAAAATAAATATAACCTACTAATAAATACAACACTATAAAAGTCTACATATCGTTTCACTAAGTCAATATATATATACCTATATCTATATATATATGTGAAAAAGTTTAATAAAAGGGTAAATCCAACTGTGTGATATGACTCGTCTCAGGGGAGACGACATGTCATCCTGGAGAAACCAATAGGTAAAATTTATGTCGTCACATATGTACAGTCAGGGTTTGTGGGATTAATAAGGAGGGGGGATGGGAAAGAGGGACCATTGGTCTTTAAACAAGAGATTCGGACCTTCAGGGAAAGATAAAATATTTATTCAAGTGAAGATAGTAAAGAAAAATCGAAGGTGTATATTCACCATAGTTCACCATAAAGAGAAAAAGACCCTACCAAGACTGTCTAGAGATAAAACATGAAGATAGAAACAGGTATTAGAGTAGATCATTTCACAAATATTTTTGTACTTTAATTGTCAACTCGATAAAGTTTAGGACTTTCTACTACGACACTTTCACGACGTGAGTTATACGGTCGTTTAAACCTTTTGAGTCGTCACCGGTGTCCTGACCTTTTCCAGTCAAAAGTAAGGTTAGGGTTTCTTTCCGTTAGGGTTTCTTACGAGTTTGATGGTGTGTTAACGTGAGTAGAGTGTACGATCATTTCATTACGAATTTTAAGAGGTTCGGTCCGAAGTCGTTATGTACTTACTACTCGAAGGTCTACAAGTTCGACCAAAATCTTTTCCGTCTCCTTAGTCTCTCGTTTAACGGTTGTAGGCGACCTAGTACCTTTTTCGTTCTCTTAAGGTCTTTTGTTAGATAAAGACGAAATCGCTGATACGGTTTCGGAAGCTGACACACCTAGTGCTATTTGACACCTTTTAAGACTTCCTCTACCCTTATGGTCTGGTAGACTGGACGGAGAACTCTTTGAACATACGTCCCGTCCTTCGTTGTCACTCTTGACCTGTACCTTGTTCTCTGACCAAGGTGTATCCTTTTCCTCATGCAGTTCCGACATATAACAGTGGGACGAATAAATTGAAGATACGTCTCATGTAGTACTCTTTGCGACCTGACCTTCTTCATGTTCGACCTTAGTACTAACGGCCCTCTTTATAGTTATTGGAGTCTATACGTCTACTGTGGTGGGAACACCGTCTTTCACTTCTCCTTGATTTCTCGGAGAACTACTTTCACTTTCTCCTCTTACTTTTTCAACCGAATTTCGAGTTGTAAGTCTTTTGCTTCTAGTATCGTAGGTCAGGGTAGTGAAGTACCGTTTATCTGTCCCTTTGTTATCTTTGTCACTGACTGAAATAAAACCCTCCGAGGTTTTAGTGACGTCTACCACTGACTTCGGTACTTAAATTTTCTGCGAATGAGGAACCTTCCTTTCAATACTGGTTGGATCTGTAGTAAAATTTTTCGTCTCTGTAATGAAACGGTTATTTCCAGGTAGATCACTTCCGATACCAAAAAGGTCACCAGTACATGCCTACACTCTAAACCTGATATTTCTTTCGACTCGCGACTTCTTAGTTACGAAAACCTGAAACCAAAACCTCTTCTGAGAACTCTCAGGGGACCTGACGTTCCTCTAGGTTGGTCAGGTAGGATTTCCTCTAGTCAGGACCCACAAGTAACCATCCTGACTACGACTTCGACTTTGAGGTTATGAAACCGGTGGACTACGTTTCTCGACTGAGTAACCTTTTCTGGGACTACGACCCTTTCTAACTCCCGTCCTCCTCTTCCCCTGTTGTCTCCTACTCTACCAACCTACCGTCGTGGTCGAGTGATCTGTACCCAAACCCACCTGAGGCCCTCTACCACTACCTGTCCCTCCGGAAAACACGACGTCAAGTACCCCAGTGTTTCTCAACCTGTGCTGTCTCGTTGACTTGCCTTGTCAAAGGTGGATTTGTCTACCAATTTATCCTTCTTTCAATAAAAGAGGAGACTACTGAAATGTCTGTGTCATATTAATTAAAAGAAAGTTCCCATCGTGTGTCCTCGGCACGACTGTTGTGTGTCGTAAAAAACTGGACTCATCGATCCTTATCCATTGAAAAAGGTCAGACTCCACAAACATCGTCTATACAAACTACGACAGATCGTACACAACATGGTATGTCAGTCGACGTAGCTTCTTTTACCTTTTACTTATTCAATTCACATACGCCTTATACCAGTCATTTGTCTCCAGTTCGTCACATACTCAACAACAACAAGTCAGTCATACGGCACAGACTGAGAAGACACTGGGGTCCCTGACATCGGGTGGTCCGAGGAGGAGGTACTCTAAGAGGTCCGTTCTCAGTCACTCATACTCTCTCATTAAACTTGAGAATGACGTCACCAAAGAAGAGAACTCTTACCCTAGTTAGACGTTGATACGTGTGTGAACTAATATGACATTGTGAAAAAAAAAGTATTTATTTGATAAAGTCATCGTTACGGGATTTTTTTAATCTCCACGTACAAATTAATTTTCAATGGTAAGGGTAAAGACATCTTTAACTACGTGTTACATTGTCTGAAAACAAACCTACAAATGGTAGGTCGTACTGTCAGTATAGTGACTGGTCTACTTTTGGACTATTGTCTTTGAAAGATTTCTTCGGTCGTAGACGAAGGGTTCAATCAGTAAGTAAAATCTTGTGATATAGGCTCTGTTATTACGTTGGGTGTATATCTGTGTCTTCCACGTACTTAAAAGTAAATCTAGTTTATTGACACAAGACGTCATTAAAGCGGGTAAAAGTAAAGTTCGACACAACACATCTATTCTTTTTATTTTCGTACCATTTGTCCAATTGACGTTATCAAATTACTGTATCAAATATTGTCTTAGTAATCTTCGAAGAATTAAAAAAAGAAGGGGAAGTACCTTATTTGAAAAACTTCAAGAAAGGTGACTTCCATTTTATAGACCGTCATACCACTTACTCTATTATTCAGTCAAATTTTCTATTCGTAAACTTCTGTTTTACCAAACAAAGACATTGTGTTTACGTCAAGATTTAAACTACCTCGTGTCAAGGTACCTTTTTATCATAAGAATGATATATTCTTTTCCTAGTCTTTAGATGAACGTTCAACACTATGTGTGTATTTAATACTTTTGTACTTTTGTTCGACGATATAAGATGGTTAAGTTCATGTATAGATATCAGCAGTGTTCGTGTTGATGTATAAGTTTCTCACTGACTTGAAACTTTATAAAAATTAC
The DNA here is from genome assembly GCA_006410555.1 of Capra ibex. Taxonomy (NCBI): domain Eukaryota; kingdom Metazoa; phylum Chordata; class Mammalia; order Artiodactyla; family Bovidae; genus Capra; species Capra ibex. The sequence goes on along the minus strand of SJYO01038983.1, from coordinate 5,303,885 downwards.
ATCCACTCTCACTCCTATTATAAAAATTTCTGAGGATGAAATTAAAATCTTTGTATAAAATATTGTGTTTCCCGACTTTAACTGTTCTATATCTTAAAAAGTCTTAGATTTTAACAATTTTTATTAAATTTTTTAGTATCTTTGTTAAACAAACTACTTAAACAAAATGTTTTAAAAAAATTTCTGGTATGGATATTCTAAGTCAAGTCAAGTCAAGTTAACGAGTCAGCACAGACTGAGAAACGCTGGGGTACCTGACGTTATGTGTTCTGGAGGGACAGGTAGTGGTTGTGGGCCTCAAATGAGTTTAAGTACAGGTAACGTAGCCACTACGGTAAGTTGGTAGAGTAGGAGACAACAGGGGAAGAGGAGGACGGAAGTTAGAAAGGGTCGTAGTCCCAGAAAAGGTTACTCAGTCAAGAAGCGTAGTCCACCGGTTTAATAAACTCAAAGTTGAAGTCGTAGTCAGGAAGGTTACTTACAAGTCCTGACTAAAGGGAATCCTACCTGACCAATCTAGAGGAAAGTCAGGTTCCCTGAGAGTTCTCAGTTGAATTTATATATACGTGGAGTTATATTATATTGACTTGTACAGGAAGTGAATCATCTTAAATAAGACTACAGATGACCCATATGATGACTCCTTGTTCTTACCGAAAACAAATACACCTACTATACAACTGTAAATGTTTTAATTTTTAAATTTGTTTTATTAATGAATAATTAAATGAATTTTATTATTTTGATGATATACAATATTTATAAACCGTTCTAACCGTATAAAGATATGTTTTAAGACAATTTTCATCGAAGAAAAAAATGTAAAAACAAAATATGTCATAGACTAATGTCTTCTGTCAACCTAGAAGTATAAACGAAGACTAAGTCAGATAACACTATGGTATAGTTCTTCGGATATCTTTTGAGATGGTACATAAGTATTGTTTTACTTTTGGTTTTTCCATTACTATGTATATATAACTATATATACACGCACACCAAAACTAGCATACCTGGGGTACTTTTCTAAAAACTCTGAGCAGACTTCAAAAACCTGGTATAAAACCATTAACAACGAAAAGTTCCTTTTCAGTTGACTTCTATAGTTGTTGAATTTGAAATCATTGGACTTTACGTCACAACTCTACTAACATCGTTAAAATATCTTTTTAAATTTTGACTGTAGCATAACTTTATTTATGTGAGTCTTTTTATAGTCACTGAGATAATTCCTGTCTATATTACCTCTGACTATTTTAATGTATTTTAGTAATGGTGATTATTAATAAATTCAATATATTAAAAATTACAAATTCATGAGCTGACTTGACTTGAGTTATATTTTGTCAAAAATTTTAATAGAAATTACGTATAAACGAGAAACGATTCAGTAAAGTCAGTACAGGCTGAGGATCGCTGGGATACCAGACATTGGGAGGTCCGAAGAGACAGGTACCCTAAAAGATCGGTTCTTATGACCTCATCCAACGGTCAAAGAGGAGGTCCCGTAGAAAGACTGGGTCCCTAATTGGGTGCAGAGGAAACAGAGGACGTAACGTCCGCCTAAGAAATGGTTAACTTGGTAAAAATCTTTATTAAAATGTAAAGTGTACGTAAACTTTAAAATTAAAATTTTACAATTCAGCGACTCTTTTATATCAAAATGTCGATACTTAACGTTATGTCTATGAGTAAAGTATTGACATCGAAGAATGTCGTCAAAACTCTTTAAGAATAAACCCCTTACCTAGTTTTCAGACTTGGGGTGGGGGGTTGTACGTGTGTGTCTTTGCGTATTTGTGTGTGTTCCAAATGGAGAATAAACCCTCTCACAACTCCATGATGGTACCATCTCAGTCGGTCTCTGTCTCTCGAAACCCAATCGTGGCAACGGGTCGGTTCTTCTCCCTTTGCACTATTCTCAAGTGACATGTCGATAAGTAGTAGTGTGACTGGAGATTCTAATCTGCTTCGCACCGCCTTATTTAGTGCTTTCGGTTGCTTCAGAAGAACTACCCTTTTTTTATGTCAACCTTAAACCTTTCTAGAAAAGGAGAATAAAATATATGTTGTACAAGTTGGGTTTTATGTCACAAGTTGTTTCCGAAAGTAATTACTATAAACTCATTTGTAGACTTCCTCCTCTCTCTCCTTAGGTTCGTCTGGTTCTGTTTCAGACAACATCCGTCTCCTCTGACAGCTCCGTCTGAACACGAACCTCTAAAACTCCTTCTGGTTCCTGTGATTAAATGGAATTTCCCACTTACTCACACTCCAGTCTCTTCATGCCTCCTAGTCTTACACACTCAACTAAATGTGAATGATACTTACCCAAACCCTTTACGACTCTCTGACATTTGTCTCGTCTCTATAATAGGTTATTAATTGTATGTTGTTAAAGATGCACAATCTCGAAGGGTCCTCCATCATCACCATTTCTTAGGTGGACGGTTACACATCTATATATTATATATATATATATTTAGTAGAACATGTAGAATTCATACATGTTGAAAATAATGTTTTCTTATAACGATTTATGGTTTTCTCGAAATGTCCCAAGAATTTTGACGAAAGATTTGATAGACATCTGGTCCCTTCAAAAGATCTTTCCTTCCAGGTGACTATTGACTTCAACTAAAAACTAATTACGAAGTCCCGTTGTCTGGATTAAAGATTACATTTTCCTGGTGTGACAACTCTTATTTGTTACTGTCTTTTTTTACACCTTCGTCCTATTTTAAACCATTTGTTATAAGTTCTTAAACCCCTATTAGTCCTTCGACTCTCTATTTTTACAAAACCAACTAAATAGGACATAAGAAGTAGTGACGATCTCTAGATTATCTCACGTAAACTATCGTGTCCTGTTTAACTCGTCATTACCTTAGGTCCTCTAGATCTCTAGATTTCTAGGTTTAGACTCATGGGTCTAGGTTTTGGGTTAGATTTTGGTTAGATCTTGGACCTAGATGTTGGTTAGGATGTCCAACATCAATCATATTTACCATACGGGTCTCACCTACCTCCATTTCAGTGGAAAATAAATACTAAGGTAACCACATACCTTTTGTTGATAAGATCTAGGTAGTTTCCTTCACTCAGTTGTCCATGCCCGTAAAGACACTATAACTTTTTCTATAACTATTCCGAGTCTCTCTAATCCGTCATATATGATTTCCTGTGTATAGTTTGTTGAATATTTTAAATCTAAACTTAGGGAAACCAATCTGAAGTCCCGGATTTTAATGACAATATAATCTAGTGATTGGGGAAAAAAATATCAACGTCTTCCAAGACTTAGAGACCCACTCTTGAAAAAGTCCTTATTGGATTCATTTATTTAGTTGTATTGGATCTTCGAAACTGGTCTCTGTCCTCCATATTTTCTTGTGACTCTGATCCGTTATATGGACTTAAATGACAAAATCTTATAACAGGAATAAGTTATAAATCTTATAATGAGAATAATCTTATAGACCTGTTCATTCATTTACTTACCCAAGTCACCTATTCGTAGAGTGGACAAGAGTCACTAATTGTAAAAATTCAGTTTTGTTAAGTCAGTTCAACAGGAGGCTCGTTACAATGTCGTAATTTTTTTTTAGAAGACGAATAAAAACTCTTTTGACCGTTCAGGTTGCTCTGTGTCGTCGGTTCTTGACTCCAACGGTAAACGTTGACGCGGTCCCAGTTTCAGTGACAAACAGGAACCCGATAAGTAAGTTGATAACTCTGGAGTAAAAAAAAAATTCAATTTACTTTGAGAACGATGAATAAGTAAAAATGACAATCTAAGAACGCTATTCACCGTTATATTACTCTTAATACCCGTTCTACAATAGTAGACGAGAGACGATTAAATTAGGAGGAGTAATAGAAGGTTGAAGGTTGTATTGTAAGGTTCTGAGCGACCTGAAGATTACTAGAAGGAGAAAAAAGTCGAGGAGTAATTAGACAGTAGACCGTGACTCACAAGGGAAGTGGAATTGCCACCAATAGAAAAATATGTATACAGGATGGATGAGCCATATTGACCCTCTAGGATCTTCCGTCTCGGTTGTAATATATATGCACAGGTGTATGTACGTCCGTAGTCAGTTTTCGAAACACCCCTTGTCCTCGACTGATTCATAAACTACTGCTACTACTACTACTGACATTGTCGTTAATGACATATACCTTGTATACGAAACGTGGTTAGTATAATGTATCACGGAATCAAGGGGAAGTGTTTTTAGAAAGTTCCCTGGATAATACTAAACTAAAGTCTCTCCTCCTTCAACTCTACGTATTTAAAATTCATTGGCTTCTTAGTCTCTCTTTCACCGTCTCTATACTAGTTTTAGGTCCGACTGAAAAGATAGAAGGTTTTACTAGGTTGTACCGTCTTCCCAGTTAAGTCTACACACTTAATAACACGAATCAGTGAGTCAGTACAGGTCGAGAAACGTTACGGTATCTGACATCAGACGGTCCGAGAAGACAAGTACCCCTAAGAGGTCTGTTCTTATGACCTCACCCAACGGTACGAGAGGAGGTCCTCTAGAAGAGTTGCGTCCCTACTTTGGGTCCAGAGGACTTAACGTCCACCTAAGAAATGACAGACTCGGTGGTCCCTTCGAGAATCTATACACACACACACGTACACACACGTACACACACGTGACCTCTTCCGTTACCGTTGGGTGAGGTAATGAGAACGGACCTTTTAGGGTACCTGTCTCCTCGGACCATCCAACGTCAGGTACCCCAGCGATTCTCAGTCTGTACTGACTCGCTGAAGTGAAAGTGAAAAGGAAAGTCCGTAACCTCTTCCTTTACCGTTGGGTGAGGTCACAAGAACGGACCTCTTAGGGTCCCTGTCCCCTCGGACCACCCGACGGCGGATACCCCAGCGTGTCTCAGCCTGTGCTGACTTCGCTGAATCGTCGTCGTCGTCGTCGTACATATATATGTATGTATGTATGTATATATATATATATATATATATATGTCTCTACGTATATATACATATATAGATCGATGTAGATACTAAGTAAGTGGTAAGTGAGTGGTTATGTGCATATATTTACTTAGGTAAATAGGTCGTTAAATTACTAAGTAGGTAAGTGGGTGAAGGGAAAGATAGGTAAGTAGATGAGTAGATAAGTGTGTAGATGAGTGGGATAGTAAGTAAGTAAGTGAGAGCATGGTTGATTAGTGGATTGCGTAGGTAAGTAGATTGGTAACTACGTGTGTGATTTATTAAGTAATCAACTAGTTAGAAGAGTAGGTGGGTTAATAAGGGATTGAGTGAGTAATTAAAGTGGTGAGTAGAAATATAGTTTCGAGAGCTTTTAGACAAGTAAATAAGTCAGTGGGTAAGCACATAATTCAATGAATAAAGATTAGATAAGTGAGTAAGTGAGCGAGTGTAGAAGTAGATCATTAATTTTTATGTAACTACGTGATGATAATAATTTTGAGTAAATTTCGTATGGAAACGATCTGTGTATCTTATGGTTTCACTCATTCTGTGTCAGAGACGAGATTAACTTTCTTAGATCTTTTTCATGATCCACCGTCTCCTCTCTACGTTCCTCTCTACTCCATCGAATTATTTTTTTAATAAGAGTTTGATCCACTGTATGTTTACGTCAAAGTTTTCTTTATACTCAACTGTTCAACCTTTTGTTCCCTTTGTTAGTAAAGTCCGTTACCCTTTGTACTTCCGATCCATTTATCAATGCACTTTAGTTTAATTTTAAAGGTTGGAGAAAACCCGTCAATTTATAACGGTGAATATATTTAAAAATAGTACCTTACACTCGTCCTCACTACACACGTTCTAGATATAATACAAAGTTTATCTTTCTTAGTATAGAAAGAGAAACAGAAGGAAAACCGACCTTACGGTAACATGATAATTTGGTAGAACTTAGTTCGTCTATGTTAGAAGATCTCTACCGTCTCATTATCCTCTCCTTTTAGGTCCCGGAGACTACTGAAACACGAAAACTTGTAGGGGATAGAACCCTAAAATGGAAAATAGAGCATGGTGTACGTTAAAATAATTAAGTCTAAAAATTTCCATAAACTTTGATATAAGATTTATCGAATATAAAACCATGGTATAATACTTTACAAGAGATTGTCTTATGTTTTATACGCCATAACAGAAACTCCATCAACTTATCCGACGCTCGTGTGTCCATCATATAAGACCTTTGAACTATTGAGAGTCATACAACACTGTTCATAAACCACTTTAAACAAGGTTATAGATCTTCCTTCTGGTGAAAGACGTTCAGATACGACTTCTCCTTTACTGACCTTCATAACTTTATGACCATAAATAACGCGAGACTAAATTATAAAATCATTTATGGGTTCTCTCTGCCTACTGTGATCCGACCTCGATTTGTCGGGTCTAACTACTGATATGTCTATACGATTCACTCCGTGAGACAACTACGTCGAATGTTAGACTAAACTATCTTTTAGACCATTGAACACCGGATTCCCCAACCTTTCCACTTGACTATAAAAATATAATTTGTCAGTGTAATCCTTCAAAATTTTTTCGTGGAATCACCTCTTTTCTTACACCGTGGTCTAGAAAAATTAATTTTTCACACTGTGTCACCTCAGTGATGTCATCATTTTCAGTTTAATTCCCGAAACAAAAAGGTAAGTTTCGACAATGAGGTCTGCCGAGACCGTATCGACGTGGGAAAATTCTCTCTCATACCATCGATCTTGAGTATGTCATTCGAGGTATAAAACGAACTCCTACTACTCCCGGTCTGACACACGCTGAGGGTTAGATTGTTGTTCTTTTTCGGTCCGTTTGTCGTTCAAGTGTTAAATACAACTTGAGTAGTTTCACGATATTCGTTGGTTGACAAGGTTTTTGATGTTTGTCTCTCTATGGACGTCTCTATTCACTTTGTATTATTAACAGGTTTTAATAACTATCTTTTGTTTAGTACTTAGGTCCCTCAAGTCTTATTCGTCCTATGGATGGTTTTCATAGTATAAATCCGTGTATTATAAGTTCGAAACCTTTTGGCATCTGTTAAAGAAGTTCCATCCGTTTCTTGTTTCAGTTTAATATAAGTCACCTTATTCTTATTTTTAATATCTGTATAGAAGTCTTTAGTCCGTTGGACCTTCTACTACTTTACTGTAGAAGTTTCACGACTTTCTTTTGACTTTTAAAAGAAAATTTTTTTCACGTCAATTGGGTTCTCCTCAGTTTTTTTCTTCTTTTTAGTTCGTTTCTTGTCTACCTTATCTTTTGTTGATAGTCTAAACATAAAATTAAGTTGGTATAATTATTTCTATTATAATTCACCCTTATCAGATTTTTGTAATCAATTTTCTAACAGTCTAATCTATTTTTAAGATTTCGTATACTGATATTCTTCGAGTGTAATTTATATTTCGAAAGATATACCGTTTCATATATACTATCGGGTTTTATGTTCTTATTTTTACGAATAATTTCTTTCCTCTTTATCTATTTAGACGTTGACACCAATCTCTGAAGTTATGAGAAAAGTTATTAAATATCTTGTTCATACGTTTTTTTAGTCCTGTGAGTATTTTCTAGAGTTTTTGTGACATTGGATGAACTGGATTAAATGTGTAGTAACTCACGAGATGGGAGTTTGTCCTCTTATGTGTAACAAGGTTATGTGTGCACCTCGGAAGTGGTCATATCTGGTGTTTGACTATTTAAGTTCTTTGGAATTTAAACGTTTTCATTTTCAGTATATTAGTATGATGACTTGGGATTATCTTAGGTTAATCTTTATTTATCGTCCGTCTATAGACCCTTTACAAGTTTATAAACTTTCATTTGTCACGTGAAGATTTAGTGTGTGAAACTGTTTCCGGTTTCTCTTTCAGAGGTCCCTTTTATTAATTGACTTACTTATACATTTATTTTATATAGTGTTAGACGTGCTACTTCAATTTGTTTAAAATCTCACTAGCGTAATTTACGAATGGAATATTTTATTATTTCTAGAATCTAGTCCTTAGATTACACGTTGAACTCTTAAATCTCATACTTCTCTCTTAATTTGAGTCCTATTCGTCTTTATTCCTTTATTTCAATATTCATCCTTAGTAGTTTTGACTTTTGTCTGTTCGTTACTTTTTTTAATTAAATTTGGTTTCGTCGTATAAACTTTTTTTTTAAAAATTAACTATTTTGAGATCAGTTGACCATTACTTTTTTCTCCTTACTACGTATAGTCTTTATCTTATTCTTTATAGTGATATATGGGAGTCTGTAATATTCTTATTATTCCCTTTTGTCTTGTTTAATCGCGGGTACTTAAACCTTTCAATCTACCGTCACCGCGACCTCGACGGGACGGGGATCAGGTCGCAACGTGAGACACATACAATCCTCCAGTGACCGAGTGTTTCTAGGTGCCGATCTGGACGATATTAGCTCATGGTATTGGAGCTCTAGGACTTGACCTACTCCAAAACTTCAACAGAGAGAACCCACATTCTACCTATTACATCCTCCGTCACACGTGTTTATGTGCACGCACGGGCTCGACGTGTGACACCGGTTATTGCGGCTGACAGGAAATTAAACGTCACAGGAGAAGAAAGTGTCTCATTCTAGGTACTAAGAGTCAACACACGTACCGGTTGGTTTTATCATTGACATAAGGGGTGGTAGAAAATTTCGATTGACACGGGTACTTCGATCCGGGTGTCTTCACTTTTTTACTATACGTCTTAAGTCATAGTACAAGAGATAGTCCGTATCCAGTCGATGATTTTGTCTCTGGTCAGATAGACAAAATTAGTCTTGACAGAACATCTTATTTAAACAATGTATTACCATTTTATAGACCCTTCGGTCTGTGTTCACTAAAGGAATTTTTAGTGTTTGATAGGTTTGAGCGATTCTCTCTATGTTCTACTTATCAGTATGATGACAATTTCTAATCACCATCTTCTTGTGGTGGTGTCGAGTACTCCTACTTCCCTATTGTCCTTCTATGGTCGTTGGTCTCGAAGGATAACTGTCGACGAACCCTTGGCTCTCTTTGCCCTCTTCACCACCACTCGGGACCCAATACCTCAGGCCCAGTAGATTTTGGCCTCGTTCTCCTTCTCGTCGACGACACCTACGGTGAGTTCCGTCTGTCCCTCCCCTCTCGGCGAGACGGACGGTCCAGTAACGGGCCGAATCCCCGTCTTGTCCTTTTCATTCTGTGCGTAGAATGCCGTAATTTACTTTCTTTCTTTTTCTTTTCTTTCACTTCAACGAGTCGACACAGGTTGAGAAACGCTGAGGTACCTGACGTCGGATGGCCCGAGGAGGTAGGTACCCTAAAAGGTCCGTTCTTATACGCAACGGTAAAGGAAGAGGTCCCTCAGAAGGGCTGGGTCCCTAGCTTGGGTCCAGAGGGCGTAACGTCCGTCTACGAAATGGTAGACTCAGTGGTCCCTTCAGGTGTCGTAATTTACTTACTGGTTTTTTATATGTACTTTTCCTATCGACCAGATCGGGATTGAAACCCAACCTTAGACCTACTATCCTTCAATAGACAACTACCATCTGTCCTTCTATCTCGGACTCGATCACTCTCGAATTAGTTCCGAAAATACATTTTTATTTATTTATTCGGGTCCAAAAATATTCTTTTCCTTTATGTATATACAGAATAATTCAGTACGAAGTAAAACTTACGGACTAAGTTATAAATCAGATACAATTGCACCACACAATGTTAGTCTTGACGTATCTACCTTTCTTCCCAAACTCTGCCTCATACTTTCTTTCCCTCAAATTTTCGTCTGTCTCTGTATAACAGACGTTAGGATACGTTACAGGTCTTAATCATTTAGAGGTCTTTTTCTTTCATCTAATCGCCGAAGGTCTCTGGTCCTCCTGACTGGTGATTACCCAAGTTCTAAAGCCACTACCTTTACAAGACCGTGACCATACATTACTGACATGTTGAAACACTTATATAGTTTCGAGTGATTTAATATGTGAATTTTTAAATTTTATTTGATTTTTTGTTCATCCGTCCGTACGTTAGTTTCCCGAATATGTGATGTTGTTATTTATAATTTAAAGAAGATATCCCATACTGATCGGAAACGTCCCCAAAAATCTCCATCATTGTCAGGCTAATCTATAAATTTGTCTTTTGAGATCGTAGATACACTTTTGGTATTCTGTTAGATTCTCCGTTCCATCAACTAATCGGGTTCACCCTTTTTACTCTTGGATTTAGTCCCATCGGTTATATAGGTTCCCCCTTCTGTCACTTGAGTTCCGGTTCGAAATACGCCAGTATCATTCTTCAAACATTGTGTCTCTGTTCTAACTACTTTACTTAGTTAAGTAATTCCTAGTACCTTCTGGTCAAAGAGTGATCACTTTTAGTCTAAAGACTTATACCTTTTCTCTACTACAACCTTTCGTTAACCTTCGTAGTTACACTTTGTACTGGATGATGCCATAGACGATTCAGTGAAGTCAGCACAGGCTGAGACACTCTGGGGTATCTACCGTCGGGTGGTCCGAGGGGGTAGGGACCCTAAAAGGTCCGTTCTCGTGACCTCACCCAATTTGTTGATACCATGTCGGGGTCAGTTTTGATTCCATTCTATATCTTTATATATCTATGTACGTTTGTGTGTATATTGAATGTCTAAAAAGAATAGAGTCAGACAACGTTTCCATATCTGTGTTACTGTAAGTTCAGTGTTTATCTTATATCTTACAGGTTCATAAACAAATATTGACGGTTCCTACTTCTCAAAGGATTTCTGTATATTAACTGAGGTCCCGACTTCGTCCTTTTTATGTTCTATTAGACTCTTGTAACACAACACGGTTTTTATGAGTTACTTGTATAGTTTTCCTGTGTCCCTGGTCGCTGAGGGTGTTCGGTTCGGACCCTGTTAGACTTGTAGTTTATTTACGACTACTACTGTCCAACATTAGAAAACTCAATTTATCCTTGGGTATTCTGACGTAACTATATTTTTGTATTTACCCTCTCGTACCTTAAGAAGGTACGGTTGATTTTTTAGGTTCTACTTAATACATTAATCTTCCAAACTTATAGTAAACTGGCAGTAGTATCACTATTGACTAAACCCGTTCATAGTCACCTACGATTCAGACCACACACTCTAAATCCGACTACTTTCTCCTATGACTGTACGAAAGTTTCATTGAAGAGTCTTCTATGTAAAACCAAGAAATAAGTAATTATTTATGGTGTGACAACAATTATTTAAAGGATCACTCTTTTAAACTGTCTAGAGTCATTGGATTACTATTTATAATTATAATAACTACTACTGTGTATAGTTGTAACACACAGAAGACTATACTTTGTGACTCGGGTCGTAGTGAAAACACCATTAGAGTGTGCCTTATATATTTAAGAAAGTAGTATTGTTTATAGTCTGTTCGGGTTTACCGTTCCGTAGGATGTGTCATTGACCTAATGTACGAAATTTTTGTTATTCTGGTACGTTCCATTCTTTTCTGGTTCCTTGATAAAGTTTAGCTTCCCGTAATTTCTCTATACTGTTACTTCTTATGAACTAGGACCTAAACGACTATGTGAGATTTTTCCTATATAAACCATAATGATATTTTTAGACTTATCCCAGACACCAGATTCATTATGATGACTCAGTTACAAATGAAGAAGTAAAAATACCTATATAATACAGATACACTGTTTTACAAGAATATTTATCCTTTGTGTATAATCTCTTAGTGCCCGATGCCATTTGTGTCTCTTCCCTTCAACGAGTCAGTACAGACTGAGAAACTCTGGGGTACTTGACATCGGGCGGTCCGAGGAGACAGGTACCCTAAAAGGTCCCTTCTTGTGAACCTTACCCAACGGTAAAGGAAGAGGTCCCCTAGAAGGGTTGGGTCTCTAGCTTGGGTCCAGAGGACGTAACATCCGTCTAAGGAATGGTCGATTCGGTGCTCCCTTCAGGTACCATTTGTCTTAGTACTAGATTTCTTCAGTTCCCGGACCATGGATGTTGTACATTCATAGTGGAATATTTTCCCAAAAAACGTCTACACTGATTTAATTAATATAACTCTACCCCTCTGATAAAACGTAATGTGTCTACCGGGGACTTTACTGTAATGTCTGCGAGAATATTCTCTCTCCTTTCCCCTCTAGACTGTCTCTTTTCTGTCACACTTCTATCTCCGTAAATGACCTCGTTACACCTGTGTCCGGTTTCTTTCGTCCGCGGTCAACAACCTTCTCCGCTCCTTGACTAGAGCGGTCTCGGAGACCTCCCTCATGGTAAGGTGATTGAAAAACTACGACCGTGTCATCATGATTGAAACCTGAAGACCGGAGATCTTTACACTTTCTTATTTGAAAACAACACAGTTCGAGGGTTCATACTCCACTAATCAATACCCGGGTGTCTGTCGGTGGGATGCTCCTTATTCTCCCGTAGTATAAATTTTGAACAAGAGTTCGAAAAGTCTCATCCTCTTTACGATTGTTTTTTAGATCCAATTCTTTATGTATCCTCGAGACATATGGAAAGGTTAAAAAATTTATTTAAACTTCAACAAAATTTTTTTTTTGTGAAATTTTTAATCTACTGATGAAACCATATCCAATTCTCGATACTGAGTTCATTATACTTTTAACTTCTTCTATTTTTAACATCTCTGTAGGTCTGAGGATTTAAAGATGGTAAAGTAGGAGTCTTAGAACTGGACATAGGATTTGAGAAATGAAGAAGAAATATTCAATCAACATTATGAGTGTTTATAGTGTAAACGGAAGTTCTAGTCACCCCTGTATTTTCTTCTTTTCCCTAGTAGGGTCGACCTAGATAAGAAAAATAGTTTTTCGTCTTGAAAAACTCGATAGGTATCTTTTCAAGACAATGATAGAGTTATCGATCTTGACATAGGTCGACTTCTCAGACACCTACATTCGTGACTGAAAGGGTCAAAGGACTCACCCATAGTGTTACCTCCTTTCCGACTTTTCCAGTCAACTCAACCGATTATTTGGTATATGGAATGTACCTCAACGAATAGAGGAGAAGGTCTGACAGTCGAGGAACTTTCTCGACACCAATTTCTAGGACGGTGTTACGAAATTTATACACGAGTAATTAACGAATACCTTGATTAAACGCGTACATACTTACCTATACACTTACTTGTCTAATTACTTGGATTCTGAGGTTCTTACAACAATTGTAAGGTTGTCACAATTGTACAATTACAATGATTACAATTGTTGCACTTATTTATAGTCGAAATAATCTTGTGTCAGGGGTTGCGTCTTAGTAAATTTTTCGTAGTCATAAAATCTTATGAACTTATGGATACGACAGTAAACGGAAAATAGTACATTCAAAATATAATGTAGTACTGTTAAACAGATATCTAAGTGAAAAACGCGAGTCATATTGCCATATCTGATTTTGACATGATTCAAGAACAGACTTGACAATTTTGTCAGAGAATCAAAAATGAAAGAGTTACAGAACAGAGAATGGGGTAATTTACTCCGTTCATTGTTCCATGTTCTTCTTCTCCCCCTTTACCCCTTCCATTTAGAACCATTTACTTCATGTTCCCCACCAATTTTCCCTGAGTTAGTTATAAGACTTCTAGGACAGGAACTATTGATTCACCTACCCTTATGGTTTGTGTCCTTTTCTCTAATTAATTATTCTTTGTCTAATACATTTTAACTACTTACTACAACTCCGTATTTCATACTAAACGCACACCCTGTAGGAAGACGTCTTCTAATCAATTCTTAATCTGTAAACTTGGAATTTGATTCTCTTCAATCTTGTCCTCTATTTTTAAACCGTAAAAAGACGTACTTTTACTATCGACTTCGAACACTTGTCTCTTCTAGTTCTTTCGTAATTATATATGTACACATGCCGAGTCCGTTAACGACAGGTGGACTTTGATAGTGTAACAATTAGTCGATATGAGGTTATGTTTTTTCAATTTTTATATTTTTAATTTTTTCCTTTGGTGCATTTCACACCTTTTTTCGATACTTATTTTGGGACTTCTAAGTGTTTGGGATTACCGTCGATCTCTTAACTTCTTTTTGATATTCCTTAATAATGATATTGTTCTCGGTGGTAAATGATCATGTACGTTTCGTGGTGCTACGATCCATGTCTAGGAAGTATGTCCGTATCTAGGAGACTTCGGTCTTTCACACAGTAAACAGGGACAAGTCTTTATCTCAGCCCTCAGATGGTCGGTAACAAGGGACTTGTTTTCTTCCTTGTGATTTTGTGTCTTTCCGCACTTCCGGCGTTGTTTTTTCTCGAATCCCCAAGAATTGGTTAGTTTACCACACTCCTACAAAGTATCCAATTCCTACTTTTTCTCTGGAACCTAGACGTTAAACCTTTAGTGACCACTATAAACGGGTACTTTACAGTCGACTTTTATGTACTTCTTCCCCAAAATATTTGAGATTTTCCTTAAATTTACTAAAGTCAAAAACTTACCCTCCTCTTCTACATTACATATCGGTGTCTAAACTTACACTTTATGCAATCAACCTTGTTACTATATACTATATACTCTTTTTATCTCTGTCCCTCTCCAAAACACCCTCACCTTGATTCCTCATTCCTCTACAGAACTCTTCTCTTTTCCGTACACGGTCTTAAGTAAAGTCGTACAAACAAGTTCTTTTGGGATAACGTGTGATTGATTTTATAGAGGTTTAGTTTATTTCGGGTAGTAACCTTTATTCATACATCCAAGACCACTTACACTTAAAAAGAAAGACCCATGGACCGATATACTTTTTACTCCTATGTCGTGTTATTGTAGTACCACTTTAAATACCCCAGTCTTACATTATGTCCTTCTCTTAATCGAACATTACATATACAACAGGAGTGACACTAGCCATTCTCTTCACTCCCAAGACTTTACTATTCTCCAAATATAGGATCCATTTATAAAGTCCTCCTTATCGGTCGTGAAAGACTTTCAAATGGTGCACGGTGTGAAACAATTTAGGGAGGAGACAGAGTAAAAGATACCGGAAGTCTCGTAGGAAACTGACTAATGAGAAGAGTTCGGATACTTGTCTACTTCTTTAACTACGACTGTCCATACATTATTGAACGGGTACAATGTATCGAACATTCATCTTCTTGAAACTAAGATTGAGACCGGACTGACCGAGAAGTATTGCATAAGAATTAATGAGTCGTTATGTTGGACGACAAATATAACCCTGGAGTAGTTGTAGAGAGTCTTCTATTATTAGGATCTAGTTTCATACGTGAAGAGACTTCTACTCCCCTTTCTCGTATTCGTCCTTTTTCTTTACGTCCATGATATTTCGTCTTGAATCTTAAAGTCCCTGTAACCTTTAGTAGATAAAATTGGAAAGAAAACTTCGTTTTCGGGGAGTTACTATATGTAAGAGTCTCGTAGATTGGAGTCGAACTTCTTGTGGGGGTGAATCGTCCGTTCGTTCGGGTAAATTAAAAACCAGTCAGTAGGGAGTAAAAACAAAATTAATGAGAGACTTGGTGTTAAATGGAGGGAGGTTGAACCGGGGTCAAAGTATAGTCAAAAATTTATAAGTAATAGAAATTAGTCGGTCGTAGACGTGTGAGAGTTACATACATAAAATTCAACATTAATGGATCCTTAGTTAAATAAAGGGAGAAGAACTCCAAGTTTAGTTATTAGTAATCGACCTTAGTAAAGTGAATGTCGTAGTAATTTAAATGGTTTAATTGATTAGTTTATCCACCTTGGTTGTATTGTTTATTCGTTAAAGTGTTCGTCAAGGCGTCATCGACGTAGGACTTATAAGTACATTTTTGCTTACAGTCTGACAAGTCTTCCCTCGATCCGTGTAATGTCAGTATCGTAATGAAGTAAAAATCTTATTGGTTCTCTCCTACGATACCTTTCAGGGGTAAAATAGGTACGTCTTTGATACCGATCGCCTTCGAGTCAAGTGAGGACGTATGAACTGAAGTTTAGGATTAAAAAGTGGGATGTCATTCAACCTAAATTTTATTCTAGTTATGACGGTAAAGTTGTCTACTATTTTGACTCCAGGACAGGTCAACTCGTTATGGTAGATCTAACGTCACGAACAGTTTGAGATTGCGGGAATACTTAGTGGACCCCTATTACACTTTGACGACAAAGACTGGGTCATCTGGACCCGACCTCGGAGTCTAAAGTGTAAAAATTGATTGATCGTCCCCTGCTCTAACGACCGGGAACCCGGTGTAAAACTCCTCCGATTAAGTTAATCTCAGAACTCTAAATTTCAACCAAAACCTTCCACCTAGTCTCACTAGAGACTCTGAAAGAATCTTTAAGTTCGAGAGACTGGGGTGACTTAATCTTATAGACCCGTACCCGGGACCTTTAGGTACGAAATGGTCACGAAGTTCCTTTAAGTACAAGTGTGATTTTGAGATCTTCGTAAGTGAAACGTGCAACTTATCATAGTCTTTTTCCTTGAAACAACGGAGTGAGAGGACTCGTCAGGAAAAAGGTCTGAGAAGGAGGGTTTCGACCTTAATCGACGTGATTAGTTGGGTGTGACCGGATGTTTACAAGGAGGGATTTCAATTGGTACACTACCAAAATTTTAATCCAGTTGTTCAAGAAACTACCCGAAGGGTCCACCGTGATCACCATTCTCTTGGCGGACGGGCATGTCCTCTGTATTCTCTACACCCAAGGTAGGGACCCAACCCTTCTAGGGGACCTCCTCCCGTACCGTTGGGTGAGGTCATAAGAACGGACCTTTTAAGGTACCTGTCTCCTCGGACCGCCCGATGTCAGGTACCCCAACGTACTGACTTCGGTGAATTGTGTATACTTGTGTGTGGGAGACGAACTTACGGCTGACCCGTAGCCCCTACTGACTGAGGATTGATGGTTCGTCCTACGTCGTTTTCGCTACTAGATAGTAAAGGCACTAATTCTGTATTTTTCCAATTTCGCGGGTTGAACCCGTGAGACAGAGGCCCTTTGATCGACTGTACAAGACTCCTGTAAGTCCATCGGGTGCCTCTCCGAGTACAACAGTCTTTGGCCTTAGAGGTCCGTGGTCAGTAATTTTTTGTCCTTTTGTGTTGGTTTATAGTATATAATTGTGTATGTATACCTTAGATCTTTTACCATGGTTACTTGGATAAACGTCCCGGCCTCATCTCTACGTCTGTGTCTCTCGTCTATGCACCTGTGCCACCCCTTCTCCGAACTCTACTTGGTCCTCCCCCGAACTGTATACGTACGAACAACCAGTCGGTGAGTCAGTTCAGCTGACATCGGGCGGTCCGAGGAGACAGGAGCCCTAAAGGGTCCGTTACTATGACGTCACCCGACGGTAAATGAAGGGGTCCCTTAGAAGGGTTGGCTCCCTAACTCGGGCGCGGAGAATGTAGAGGACATAATCGCCCGTCCAAGAAATGACGACTCGGTGTTCCCTCCAGGGGTATATATGACACGCACACACGATTCAGTGAAGTCAGCACAGGAATGGTACCCATTTTGTCCATAGATCAGTCTTCGATGACGTGTCCCGTTCCTGAGAGTCGACCACGAGGTACCGCTGGAGCTTCTGCCTTACCCTGAACCCACCCTCCCTCTGAATTCTCCCTCCCCTATATACACATGTGTATCGACTGAGTGAAGTAACATGTCGTCTTTGATTGTTCTCATTACATTTCGTTGATATGGGGTTAATTTTTTTTTTTTTCTTTCTTTGTCTCGAAAGTTCTTTGTGCTCACCCGGATCCTCTCTGGGAGTATACTCTGTGGGAACCCGGGCTTAGTGCGTCGACTCGAAGAGAGTCTAAGAACTGGATCTCTTTGAGCTCTTTTTTTTATATAAAAAATTTAAAATTCAACGTTTTAGTCTCCTTTAAGTGATGTCTCGTTATCTTTTGATTATGTCTGTTGAGTCGTCAACCAAAAGAAACTTCCCTAGTACTATTGTCTATTGAGAATTTTGAAAGACATAAAAATCGTAAAGAATTTCTTAATTAGGTATCCTGAAAAGGGGAGAACGACGAAAATCAGAAGTGAAAAATGTAGTTAATGGAGTTTTTTACTGTTATAAAATTCTCACTAACTTTTTCAACATAAGACTTAGAGAATCGGGACTCCTTAATCAGTTTATTCGGAAAACGGATGATGATAGTAGTTTCGTTTTGAATAATACGTTTTGTGGGGAGTCTTCCATTGTTGAGAGACGGTGTGACTAATTGTCTAAATACCGTGACGCATGTATTGTCCTATCTACCCGTGTGGTGGTCCCGTTACTACTCTCAGTCGGTGGAACTCAAGGGCAACAAATCGTTCCTTGTCAGTCTCTCCTTATACCGACCTGACTGGGTATTGCCTACGATGGTGACTTACGAATACAACAGAGTGAAAGATGAAGTAAGAGCAGTCTACTCGTCTAAGACGAATTTATGAAGTTCACAGCAATGGGATGCTGGAGAGTAAGGTACAAAACAGTAAAGTGGACGAGTTTCTAGAGCTATCAAATGTAGATTTGTGTCGAAGAGACTTCCAAGGGTAGTAATCCATTTTGTGTGTTTTCTACGCGTGTCCAACTCTATTGCCATCACTTTCCTATCACAGATCCTCTCCGAAAAACGAGATCCGCAGGCCTTCTGATACATCGACCTCGGTTCTCGCCTCCGGCCGATTCCTTGTGTCCAGACTACTTCTAGTGTTCACATTTCGACGGTCCCCAGTGTAGTCTTTTTCATGAACTCTTGACCCTCTCGACCGAGTAAGATCGAGACCACCTGACTGTTCGAAGTCCCAGAGTACTCCTTTCCCCCAATCGTTTACACGACCTTCTTTACGATTTGTTTCGACTGGTATTGAGTCATCGACAAACGGAAGTGAACGGAGGAGTCGAAAATATAACGAATTTCCTCGATGACAAAACGACCCCAAATCAGTATTTCAGTACAGGCTGACAAACACTGGGGTACCTGAGGAGACAGGTACCCTAAAGGATCCGTTCCTGTGACCTCACCCAAAGGTAAAGGAAGAAGTCCCTTGGAAGGACTGGGTCCCTAGCTTGAGTGCAGAGGACGCAGATGATGTGACGTCCGCCTCAGAAATGGTGACTCGATGGTCTCTTCGGGGGACTTCTTTGACTCCTATTTCGATTATAATCTCTTTACGACTTTCCAGACTACCCATTTCAGACTGTAAGGAATTCCGTCCCCGGAATTCTTAAGGATTACTAGTGTGTTAATAATCATAATTACTAGTGACTACTAATGTTCTAATGATTACTGGAGAAACTTCCTGTTCAATAACTCAGTTGTGACGACTTGGGTTCCCATAGTGTGAGTAGTTTACATTAGATCCTTCAAAGGATTTTAAAAAACAAAATACTCTAAGTCAGTATCGGTGATGAAGTCGAAACCGAAAAAACAAAGTTCCTATTTATACAAGAAATTATTGGACATATATTTTAAATGTCATAATCTAATGGGAATACGGAGTCAACTCCAAAACTTTACTCAAAATGGCCCTAAAGTTTCACTTATATAAGATCAAAATTTTATATCTTCCCTAACGACACGTTTTAAACGTAAAATTATTAAGTGACAATAGGGAGTATTAGAGTTCGACCAGTTTGTGATGTTAAAATAAGATCTGTGTGAGGATCATACACATAAACACATGTGTACACTCATATATACACACCGTTACATTTACGATATACATTTATACATATTTAAAAGTCTCCCTTTCATTGTCCTTCATTCCGGTAGAGAGGTTACGAATAAATGGGAGTTTGAAAAGGATATAAAAACTGTCAGTAGAAGATACACGGACTTACAAAGGTCATTACTCTTCGAGTCCTGGAGTACTCTGTCAAATAAGGTTAAGAGGTGTGAAAGAAAGATTAGAATTTGACTTAATTGAATGATTACAAAAGTTCAGAGAGAGTGTCGAGATATGTATAGAATACTATGGGTAATTAGTTCAGAAGAAATTCGGTTTATAGAGATTAAAGGAGTTAGAATGGATTCACCGTATCATAACTTTGGACAGTTCAACGAGAAAACACTCTGTAATAGTCGAACAAACTCAGGAAGAATTATTCTCCAGGACTTGAGCTTTATGTTAATGTGACCGACGAGTCCCGTTTTTTGGTAGTAGTAATAGTTGTGACTTGGGTACACATTCCACCTGTCTAGGAAATGTCTCATGTAGGTAAAAAATGGTGAGGATCCCGGAAGACACCAACAGTACTTTACTGGTGGTATAATAACTAAGGACAAATCAAAGGTTATTTAATTTCAGAAATATGAACAAAATCACTCTTGAAATCCTTCAGTGTCTATGGAATAAGACAAGAATAAGTTCGTATCAGACAAAATTGGATTTTAACTTTTATTTAATAAATATGACCATTTTAAGGTAGAGTAATCCCTGTCATTTTACATTGTCTTTCTGGACTCGAAACCCCACTTCATCTACTTCGCCTAGACCCGGAAACAAGGGGTCCTGACGATACTGGACCGACAAACTGACTTCCAGTAAAAGAACTGGAACAGACACATGAACGATTCAGTGAAGTCAGCACAGGTCGAAAACCACTGGGATACTGGGGTGGTCCGAGAAGACACGTTCCCTAAGAGCTCCGTCCTTATGACCTCGTCCAACGATACGGGAGGAGGTCCCCTAGAAGGGTTGGGTCCCTAGCTACCTAGGGCTCAGAGAGCGCAGAGGACGTGGATGTCCGCACAAGAAATAGTAATCGTGGTGGACCCTTTCTTATTCCTCCTCTTCCCCTACTGTCTCCCACTCTACCGTAGTGAGTACTACGGTACTCAAACTCATTTGAGGCCCTCTACCACTTCTTGTCCCTTCGGAACGCGCGACGTCAGGTCTCACAACGTTTCTCAGTCTGTGCTAACTCGTTGATTTGTTGTTGCCCAGAGAGTCACGGACTTTAGGAGGTACCCACTTTCCTCCTTTTACTACGTATGAGAAGATCCAATGACACTACTAATGTCCATTACGTACTCCTCGTAGACTGTACATTGACCCCGAGTCGTGTACTATGACAGGAAAGTCAAAATAATAATCATAACACAGATTACACAGTCACTGTTATAGAGTTTCCAACCTTACTAAAGTTCAAAGTAGTCATGAGATAGAGACGGTCATAACTTTAGTTATTACGTATACAGGTCGTCCTGTACGGACTCTAATCTCAACTACTATATCTTAAACTATTGAAGGTCCAAAGGGATCTAATAAATCAGATAGTATCATTTTAGATTCTGTTTACACACTGTCGACAAGTTGTCCCTCCACGGGATTACTGACGTGTTTCTTTGACTCCGTGTCATTCCTCCCGTCTATCCTTAGGTCTTGGGTTTGAGACTTGGTGGTGTCTTAGATGTACGAATATTCGTAGTCGTTTGTTCAATATTTAGATGACCTTGGGAGGTGGAGTGTAATCTACAGTCTGATGAAATAGAATAATTTAAGGAACGGTTTTAGGTCTATATTACACGGATATCTAAGAGTATTGAAACATAAAGATTTGAAAGGTAATTTTTTTCTATACTCGAAATGACTTTGAAATAATAACAAAGTAACGACAAAGGGAAAGTCTCAAGAGTCTTACAGAAGTTATTATTCGAGATTTAGGGACAACTTTACATTAAGTCAGAATACTCAGAATACTTAGATGATAATGGAGAGAAAAGAATTTGAGATAAAAAAAATTTATCCTGAACCGATGGGACTTAGAATAAAAAGTTTCTGAATCAAAAAAATAGATTATTTAAACCTATTATTGTAGATTATTTAATCCACTAATATTCGGTGAATTTTTAGGTTCCCGACTTGTTGGTCAAACCGTGTTTTCCTTAGTTATTATCGACAATAATATATTTAGAATGGGTGTTATCTAGACATTCCTTACGATTCAAAAGTTGTGATATAAGAAATTCTAATCATCGTGAGATAATAGGTATCTTCGTTGGGTTATTAACAAACGACTGAGAAATTAAGTCTCATTCAAAAATATAACGTGGTCCCGTTAAATCGTCATTTAACTTTTTGTATTTAAAGGGAAATAAGTCTGTATTTTTACCTTCAAGGAAATCACTTGACGTTCACTTCTGAAGAATGATTTCAAAAAGATGTTTATGTAAATTTTGTAAATCCATAAGATTAAAAAGGAGAGCCGAATCGTATAAAAAGAACTTAGTAGGACGAATCTTCTCATTTACATATTAACGTAAAGATCATTTCGTCAGTGACAACCTCGTGAGAATAAAATTAAAAGAGTATCTAACTTACTTTATAATAAAGACCCCACGGCTCTTCCTCTCGGGTCGTTTTGACATAAAAGTTTGTCTAGGTAGACTTTTACAATTTTTAAGGGACACCGAGTCTACCATTTCATAGACGGACGTTAAGTCCTCTGTACCTAAACTAGAGACCCAGTCCTTCTAGGAGACCTCTTCCCTTTCCGATGGACGAGGTCATAGGAACGGACCTCTTAGGGCACCTGTCTCCTCGGACCACCCGATGTCACGTGTCCTAGCGTGTCTCAGTCTGTACTGACTCGCTGATTGTGAAAGTGAAAGAAACGGTTCACTTCCTTGTAATTTTTTTTTTATTTACTCGACCTCTTTAAGTAGGGTCTACGAAAGTGACATTCTGTGAGAATTTATGGACTATTAATTACTATCGAATTCAGAATTTTTTTGACCGGAAAAAAAAGGTCATTCAAGTTGGGTCTTACATATTCAAAGTTAAAGTTCCCATAATCGAGGAACAATAGTCTATACTTCCAGAACTGATAGACTTTATCACAACCTTCAACCATGATCGAGATCATTTACTGGCGTCGTCCATTCTTCCCGTGAAAGACGTCCACGTTCTACCTCTATAATTAAATTCGATAGTGTGACACAGTGGAAGTCTCAAATTCCTATCCGGTAAACAATACCTCTTTTTATAACTTGTCCTACTGTAAATTATACGTATCTTAAGTGAGTTGAGAATCCAAGATATAGTCGTAAACTATCCTCACAATAAACTGAAGTTTTACGGGACCATTACTACCTGTCTCTCTTCCGAACGAAAGAGAACGGCTAGCTGTATTGAGGTGACGGTTCCGTAAGTCAGAGTGTCTTTAGAGCGTTTATTAAAAATTGAAGGAGACTGTAAATAGTAAAGACGAATATTTAGGAATCTAAATATTGTTAAATCTAGAGGAAATAGATAGTGGTAAGTCTTTTAAGACGTGTAAAAGTAAACATCTTCGAGAAAGATAAACGTGTATAAACGTATTTAAATAAACGTATAATAACCCTAAAGGGGTAACCGAGTCTACCATTTCTTTGGAGGACGTTACACCTTCTGGGTCCAAACTAGGGACCAAACCCTTATAGGGGACCTCTTTCATTACCGATGAGTGAGGTCATACGAACGGATCTCTTAGGGTATCTGTCTCCTTGGACCACCCGATATCAGTTACCCCAGCGTTTCTCAGACTGTTCTGACTCGCTGATTCTTTGTGTCAACGTACAATAATAATGTCAACTATACTTTCAAAGTTTATAAAAGAAAAAACAAATTCAAAAATAACCTCATATCAATTAAGTATTACGCCACAATCAAAGCCCATATGTCGTTTCACTTAGTAAATTTGTATACGTAAAAGGGTACATCCGGTAATGTCTCATAATTCGTCTCAAGGGGCACCATATGTCATCCAGGAGTAATCAAAGAAAATGTGTCTTAGCACACATACAGTTAGGGTTCAAGTGTTAAATAGGGAGGAACGGAGAAAAGGAGGACATTGGTAGTGAGACAAAAGATGTAGACGCTAAGACAAAACATTTATCCAAGTAGAGATAGGAAAATAATCTAAGGTGTATATTCGTGATAGTACACCATAGACAGAAAAGAGAAGTGAGGCATACTGTTAGAGATCTATGTAGGTACAATGACGTTACCGTAATAAAGTAAGAAATTACCGACTCATATCAAGTGACACATGTACATGGTATATACGAAATAGGTAAGGATACCATAACCTGTAGGTGCACACGACCGATAACATTTGTCGTGTCACTACTTGTAGCGTCACGTAAATAGAAAAAATTGTTAGTAAAGATAGACTCGTACCAACGAAATGTTACAACACAAACAAGGGTGACTTACCGTTTCACTTAGTCAATTTACATTGTGTATAGCGGAGAGTGAGATGAGTCACTTCAAGGAAGTAAATATCGGTTAGTTAGAAGAAGTGTCAATCAGACGGGATTTCCTGACTACCACCTCTCTTACTTCTCGATTATGAAACTCACAGAACATACACAGTCAACGGTGTGCTCCGTGACCTCTCGACAATGTAGGACCCTAAGAGAGTAGGAGATAATCCCCATATAATCTGGTGGATTGGACGGAGAACACTTTAGACATACGTCCGGTCCTTCGTTGTCAATCTTGACCTGTACCTTGTTCTGACGAAGGTTTATCCTTTTCCTCATGCAGTTCCGACATATAACAGTGGGACGAATAAATTGAAGATACGTCTCATGTAGGTACTCTTTGCGACCTGACCTTCTTTGTGTTCGACCTTAATTCTCACGGCCCTCTTTATAGTTATTGGAGTCTATACGTCTACTGTAGTGGGAATACCGTCTTTCACTTCTCCTTGATTTTTCGGAGAACTACTTTCACTTTCTCCTCTCACTTTTTCAACCGAATTTCGAGTTGTAAGTCTTTTGCTTCTAGTACCATAGGCCAGGGTAGTGAAGTACCCTTTATCTACCCCTTTGTCACCTTTGTCACAGTCTGAAATAAAACCCCCCGAGGTTTTAGTGACGTCTACAACTAACGTCGGTACTTTAATTTTCTGCGAATGAGGAACCTTCTTTTCAATACTGGTTGGATCTGTCGTATAACTTTTCATCTCTGTAATGAAACGGTTGATTTAAGGTAGATCAGTTCCGATACCAAAAAGGTCATCAGTACATACCTACACTCTCAACCTGACACTTCTTCCGACTCGTGACTTCTTGACTACGAAAACTTGACACCACAACCTCTTCTGAGAACTCTCAGGGAACCTGACGTTCCTCTACGTTGGTCAGGTAAGACTTCCTCTAGTTGGTACCCTAAAGAAACCTTCCTGACTACGATTTCGACTTTGAGGTCACGAAACCGGTGGAGTACACTTCTCAACTGAGTAACCTTTTCTGAAACTACGACCCTCCCTAACCCCCTTCCTCCTCTTCCCCTGTTGGTTCCTACTCTACCGACCTACCGTAGTACTTGAGCTACCTGCGCTCAGACTCACTTGAGGCCCTCAACCGCTACCTGTCCCTCCGGACCGCACGACGCTAAGTACCCCAACGTTTCTCAACCTGGGCTGACTCGCTGACTTAATTAGACTTGACTAGAGGTAAAATGACCACTCTTTTGACTCCGTGTCTTACTCATTTGTTGAACGACTTTCGACGGTTGGGTCGCTCACCTTCAACTATAAGTGACACACTAAGGATTGAAGTTAAATATCCGGAAATTTTGACGTTCTGGAAATGACGAAATTTCTTCCGTATTGGAATTATCCCACAGAGTTCCAGGAAGTGAGTGGAGGACGTAAGAGATTTTCTCAGGGTCAAGATTATTTTTAGGTAAAACGTTTCTGGGTTTTCTTTAAGTAAAAGAACGAGTCGTTACGTTAAAGTAGGGGCTACGTCGATCATTGAGAATGTATTAGATTTGGATTACTTTCCACAAGGATTCCACCGTCCTTAGTGTCCGTCCACTGTTATCCTTCGGGGACCTCAAGACACTACTTACAAGGCGATTGAGACTCTCGTTTGGCTGACGATTGCGTTCTCTTCGGTCGTTACAGTGCCTCTCAGCTTGTAGAGTGGCAACACAACCGTGCCGTGGACCCCTAGATTGAGAACTAAGGTCGTTTATTTGACTTATTAAAGAAGTCTATGTCCATGGTTGGTAAACGACCTTATTCCTCGATTTGTAAATAAGAAATTGAAGTAATACTTATATGTGTAGTTTGTATTTACAAGACCCTCGGACTATATTTAAAAGTTTGGTAAAGGAATGTCTATAAACTTTTTTACTATTATATAAAAATAACCCAACTAGAAGTAAAAATATGTACAGACTAGTAACGGTCACTAGAGAACTCCAGGGGCACGGTAAATGTGACAGACTCCCTGAAAGGATGACGACGTCTTCCGGAAGTCCAAACGATTCTCACCAAAAGACCAAGTAGACGATTTGTGAGACGGGAAGAAACAAAAGTCGAGACTACAAAGACACATAAGGACGGACAACGAGGGTACGTGATATCATATCTCCTCATTAAAATTTACGGAAAACACCCTTTTGTGTGAAGGACTATCCTCAGACCCCACTTTGACTACCCATTGGTTCGTCTGCGTACCTCCAAACCTTGTTTATACTTACATAAAGGGTTAGGTTGTAGAATGACACCTCGGGTATAGTCGAAGTCAAGTCAACGAGTCAGTACAGGCTGACAGACGTTGGGGTACTTCTCGTGGTGCGATCCGGAGGGACAGGAAATGGTTGAGAGTCTCAGGTGGGTTTAGGTACAGGTAACTCAGCCACTACGGTAGGTTGGTAGAGTAGGAGACAGCAGGGGAAGAGGAGGACGGAAGTTAGAAAGGGTCGTAGTCCCAGAAAAGGTTACTCAGTCAAGAAACGTAGCCCACCGGTTTCATAACCTCAAAGTCGAAATCGTAGTCAGGAAGGTTACTTGTGGGTCTTGACTAGAGGAAATCTTACCTGGTCAACCTAGAGGAACATCAGGTTCCCTGAGAGTTCTCAGAAGAGGTTTTGGTGTCAAGTTTTCGTAGTTAAGAAGTCACGAGTCGAAAGAAATACCAGGTTGAGAGTGTAGGTATGTAATGATGACCTTTTTGGCATCGGAACTGATCTACCTGGAAACAACGGTTTCATTACAGAGACGAAAAATTATATGACAGATCCAACCAGTATTGAAAGGATGGTTCCTCATTCACAGAAAATTAAAGTACCTACGTTAGTGGTAGACGTCACTAAAAACCAGGTACCGTCTTTCGAGTTTTTAGTTTCCGTAAGATGACATACGGAATGTCGTATCTGTCTACGATCAGGACACATCTCCACTCAGGACGTGTGGACAATAAGATAGGTGACTGATTTCGAAGACACGTGTAAAACTATTAATGGAGGACGAAATATACAATTTTTTTTTGATCTTTTGTAACCTTTGTAATTACTGTTTATATTATAGAGTTAACGGATGAGTTAACCTTATCAACTCGTTCTTAAATTTAAATCCATTTATAACAGACCAATTGATTGATCTAGAATTAATATAAATCTATTCACTACATTGACTCTCCTAAGAATGACTTAAACAAAAGACTCGTAACTCACCCCGTCTTTTCAGAACTGATTTGACCTTACCGGCGACCTACACCTACTTTTTACTTTCAGATATTTTGTGTAGGGGTTTCTCAATACAACTATTTGCATTTCGTAAGAACGGAAAGGATCATCAAAGATGTAATATTTTTACTATACTGGTCATCATCAAATCAATTTTTAGGACATGTTACGAGAAAGTAACAAAACTGTTTACATTCTACGATTATAATCCCCGTTGACCCACTTTACATGTGGTCTTAAAATACATGATAGAGACGTTTAGAAAAACATTTAGATTTTGATAAGGGATTATTTACTCAAAATAAAAAGAATTAGATACTCATCATTGATAGGGAATGGAGATAGGAAAGGACTTTCTAATTTAAAAAACAAATCCTTATGTTTCATTGGACCCGAAGGGACCACCGAGTCTTCCATTTCTTAGACTGGTGTCACAGCCTCTGGACCCAAGCTAGGGAGCCAGCCCTTCTAGGGAACCTCTTACCTTACCGTTGGGTGAGGTCATAAGAACGGACCTCTTAAGATACCTATCCCCTCTGACCACTCGATGTCAGGTACTCCAGTGTTTCTCAACCTGTCCTAACTCGTTGATTGTGTGTGTGTGTGTATGTGTGTGCGTGTGTGTGGGGGTGGGTGGAACCCTAGGTCGAAGATGAAAGAAAAACCGAGGTATAGCGCAGTCACCGACGTACGAAAAAAGGATCAGTTACACTACGTTCACGCCTAAGATACGGGAAGTGAAGTAATTGTAAAATGTATATAGTAGCGTAACTTTTAAATATTCTTGGAATAATAATCGACATAAAATATCTATATAAGTCATTTCGTAATTATACATATTCAGATAGACTCAAGTTTAGGATCTAAACTTTACCAGGAAGAACTTTACCATTACTTGGTCGTATAGAATTTCAACTTAAAATTTTTACCGTATATAAAGTATACTTTGTAATGAGATCAATTATTACTAGAAAATGGTAAATGTCTGTTTTGTGACCTTATGTAATAGTAAACGAAAGGTTTACTACTTGGTTCTATCAGTAAACAAGGTTTACTAAATCTGTAAATATAAGAGTTTGTCATATGTCTTGGTTTTTGAAAGAGTTTAGTGACACGGTGATATGTGTGTGGTCCAATAAAATTCTAATGTCTTTCTTCTTAATTCTCTTCAAGAGTAAAGGATTCACCTATACTTACAATTTATTCTATTCCGTCCACTTTGCACATCTCTCTTTGACCATGGACTTCCCGAAGGGTCTATCACGATCACCATTTCTTAGACCGGACGGATCCGTCCTCTGTGTTCTCTGTACTCAAGCTAGGGACCCAGTCTTTCTAGGGGATTCTTCTTTTACCGTTGGCGAGGTCATATGAACGGACCTCTTAAGGTACTTGTCTCCTCGGACCACCCGATGTCAGGTGCCCCGGCGTTTCTTAGTCTGTGTTGACTCGCTGACTGTAGACCTTCCAGTTTAATTCTGATTTTTGCTCGATGTAACATGATAACTAGTCGGTACGACCAAAGAAGAAGAGGTGTCATGTGAATTTTACGTTCTGTGTATCTTAAAAGAGAGGATTTAAATGGCACTATATAACGGGGTTCTACATTTTGGAACCCCTTTCTTTTATTTTATCGTAAAGTTTTAACACCTTAACCATAACCCCTTGGTCATGAAACCGTTTAGTTTACCTAATATTAAGAGACGAAAATAGTTTTGACTTCCTCCTAAATAGTCCAGTCAACCAGCAATTTATGAAGGAATACAAGCAGTACACCAAAACCGTTTATAAAGTCCTCAAGTTTCTTAAATGACAGTAAACTTATTGTCTTGAAGAGACTCGGGTAGAGAAATGAATACATTTGTCATAAAGTATCAGGTATATAGATATTTTAATTTTTTATTCTTTTTTCACTGTGTATTTAGAAAACGATTGGATTCAGAGTTAGGATTGTAATTCATTATAAATCGGGACCCAAACACTTATTATTCCCCCTTTTCGAAGTGGGTAGAATATTTTTTAATTGTAAAGGTTATTTATTGAGAAAATATACACATTATTAATATAAAGTATTAAATATAGTATAAATATTAACATTATTGTAAAACTATTTAACTTATGATTTTATAAATACTCTTATTGAGTTTGGACCTATTAAAATTAGTGTCCTTTGTGTATGTATTAAACAGACGTAAAGGACAACAAAAAAATCCTTGTAGGTTATCTAATCTTTATTTTTTATATAATTCTATTTTGATTTTTATACAATTCTGTTTTAAAACACTTCCTTTATCTTACCTTTATATTTAAGTTCTCCTTGATTCTCGTTATAATTAACATACCTGTAATTATTTTTATCCATGAACATAAAAATTTACCGAGTTACGACATATAATTTAGTGATATACAAAATCTAAAGTGACTAATGTAAATTTAGTTCCTACAATGCCCCAAAAAAATAGTAATATCTACAAAGGAAGAAAAAATTGAAAAATTAAAATATAACCTCATATCGGATAATTGTTACATTATCAAAGTCCACTTGTCACTTCCCTGAGTCGGTATATGTACATGTACATAGGTAAGATGGGTTTGAGGGGAGGATAGGTCTGACGGTGTAACAATACCGAATAAAATTTTACATTTATGTTATATCATCGTTAACGTAGGAAACGTTGAGAATTTTAAATATTAATTTGTAAAGTCTCTTGTCGTAGTTGTACAAGTTTTCACCCACATATCTATATGTATTTGTGTATATGACACACACGTACATTAAGAAAATCCCAGATACACTCGTTCTCAAACTTTTGTTTACTCTATCGTGAGCTGACCACGTTATACGACCAAAATTCATTGATCAAGACCCCGTTAAACCTTCTCATTTCTGAGTACTCGGATGTTCCCTTCCTGAGACTTCTATCTTTGATTTAGGTAGAATGAACCACCAGATAGGGAACTGTTTACGGTTCTTGTGTCATCCATGAGTTATTTAGTGAAGTCTTACTTACTTATTAAATAACATCTCAAGTACAATTAGGTGTGACGAAATCCCGTATCAAGAAGTGGTAGAAAGAGGCGACCAAAAGAAGAAGGTCTCTTCATTTTGATATCGATTGGATGTCAATCGATGTACGAATAGGACGAAAAAGTTAAGAAGAAAACGTTCCGTAAGTATAAATGTAATAATTCCCATACGACAACTACATTGAGACGTGAGTTTACCCATATAGAAAGGAAAGGAGGAAACGGAAATCGAAGAGAAGAAAAGAGTCGTTAAACATTCTGTAGAAGTCTGTTGGTAAAACGGAAAAACGTAAAGAAAAAGAACGCCTACCAGAACTAGGGATGGAGGACATGTTACTGTACTTGGAGACAGGTATCAAGAAGTCCGTGAGACAGATAGTCTAGATTAGGGAACTTCGATAAACAGTGAAGGTGACATATTAGCATTGCCTAAACTAAATCCAGTATGGACTTGCCAGATGACCAAAAGGGACGACGACGACGACGACGACGATGCAGCGAAGTCAGCACAGGCTGAGACACGCTGGGGTCTCTGCCGTCGGGTACTCCGATGGGACAGGGACCCTAAGAGGTCCGTTCTTGTGACCTCACCCAACGGTAAACCAAAAGGGATGAAAGAAGTTAAATTCAGACTTTTACCATTATTCCTCAAGTACTAGACTCGGTGTCAGTCGAGGGTCACAACAAAAACGACTGACATATCTCGAAGAGGTAGAAACCGACGTTTCTTATATTAGTTAGAATAAAACCACAACTGGTAGACCACTACAGGTACACATCTCAGAAGAGAACACAACAACCTTCTCCCACAAAAGATACTGGTTACTCAAGAGAACCATTTTCATACAATCGGAAACTGGACGAAGTAAAACATGAGGTTCCCTTTTAAACGAACAATGAGGTCCACAAAGGACTGAAGGATGAAAACGTAAGGTCAGGGGATATCACTTTTCGTGTAGAGAAAACCTACAATCAAGATCTTCCAGAACATCCAGAAGTATCTTGGTAAGTTGAAGTCAAAGAAGTCGTAAAGACCAGTCCCGGATCTGAACCTAATGACACTATAACTTACCGAAGGGAACCTTTGTTTGTCTCTAGTAAGACAGTAAAAACTCTAACGTAGGTTCATGACGTAAAACCTGAGAAAACAACTGATACTACCGATGAGGTAAAGAAGATTCCCTAAGAACGGGTGTCATCATCTATATTACCAGTAGACTCAATTTAAGTGGGTAAGGTCGGGTAAAGTCAAACGACTAAGGATCTCACACCTGCAAGTGAGAACGGTAGAGGACGAGCTGGCGAAGGTTAAACGGGACTAAGTACCTGGACTGTAAGGTCCAAGGATACGTTATAACGAGAAATGTCGTAACCTGAAATGAAGGTAGTGGTCAGTGTAGGTACTGGACCACAACAAAAACGAAACCGAGGCAGAGAAGGAAGAAAGACATCAAAACAGAGGTGAGAAGAGGTCATCGTATAACCCATGGATGGCTGGACCCCTCAAGTAGAAAGTCACAGGATAGAAAGACGGAAAAGTATGCCAAGTACCCCAAGAGTTCCGTTCTTGTCACTTCACCAAACGGTAAGGGAAGAGGTCACCTGGTGTGAAACAGACTTTAGAGGTGGTACTTGGTAGACAGAACCCACCGGAATGCACCGTACCGAGTATCAAAGTGACTCAATCTGTTCCGACTCCAGGGACACTAGTCTATCCAATCAAAAGACACTAACACCAAAAGTCAGACAGACGGGAGACTACCTCTTCCTATTCTCCGAATACCTTCGAAGGACTACCCTCTGTGACTGACTCCCCCTTTGACCCAAAACAAGACTACCCGTCCCGGTACGAGTCATTTAGAAATTAGGTTAAAAGATGACTACCCACCTCGACACAAGGAAGGACAATGAACTGGACTCCGTTTTGATGCCACCTCCATTACTTTTATTACCACTGGAGGAAGGTTTCCAGGGTTACCACGTGCGTCACGGGGACTGGCACGTCGTCCGGTCGCGACTGGGTGCGGTGGTGGCCTCTGAGGACCTGTGTCCGTTCAGACCCACTCAGAGAATACCCCAGTGACGAGGAAAGAGGACCCAGGACCACGTGTGCTCCAAGACAAACATGGGAGAGTCTCAGATAAAGGGTCAGGACACATTCAAGAACACCAAGATACTACCCCAATTTCCGCTGGAGGAGGTTCTCCCGAATACGATGTGGGTCACGTAACGACTGGGCTTGGGGACGTCCTCTGTGAGTCTGTGTCAAGACCGAGTCAGAGACACCCAACCCACACGTAAAACACGGGAAGGGTCCAGGTCCGAAGAGGCCGCTGGTCCACGAACCGTTCGCATGGTAGGGTCCACCAGACACGCAGAATCAGTGGAGGGACGAGGGCGACAAGCCAAAGGGCCCACGGGGTGCCCTCGCGGCAGAGTCCACACGGTACACAGAGGAGACCCCTCGACTAGAGTCCGACACTAGAAGGACCGTCTACAGGTCCTAGGGTCCTTCTGGACCAATCGTCGACCCTCGGACGAGTGTCAAACCACCTCCTACAGGAGAGACCCCGACTCTAACGTCGTCGGGGAACGGACGTCCGAGACCGACAGAGTTCGGACGAAGAGACGGAGAGACGTCCCTCCCCGACCATGTGTCGGACGATCGAGAGGAAACTATAAGAGAGTTAGGAAGGAAGACACTCGGTCGGTCCGACACGGAATCCAACAATCCAACCTCAGAAAGTGCCCTTCCAAGAGAAAAGACGTCAACGTCAATCCGTACATAAGACCTAAATCTTTTCCGTTTCCTTGGTCTCTAGTATAACGGTTGTAGACGACCTAGTAGCTTTTTCGTTCTCTCAAGACTATTGAAAGCCACTTGCTAAAACCTAAGCACTAGAGACTTCTTCTAAATCGAAGCCCTGGTCGTTGGTCGGAAGTAGTAAGTTCTCGAAGACACATCGTGTCAGAATAATTTTATTCTTTTCCCGGTCTCTTTCGAAGACTATATCTGTAGTCTTCCCCCTACCTCTTACGGAGGGAACGACCACAATCGTTCCCTCAATATGTGAAAAATTTAACCAATAGTGTTAATTAGTTTTCTTACAGAGTTCGAACAATTTAAAATCCTCTGGGTGAGGGTGTTAAATGTAAAATCCTATTGTCCTAACCTTGAATTGTAATCTTTCTAGGATGGTCTGGGTGAGGGTATTATATGTAAGATTTTATAGTCCTAATCAGTCCAAAAGTCCTTCCTCTTTCACAGGAGTTCGTCCTATGTAACAACAATATATTAGGGGACCACCGAGTCTCCAATTTCGTAGACGGACCTTACGTCCTCTGTACCCAAGCTAGGGACCCAACTCTGCTAGGAGACCTCTTACTTTTACCGTTGGGTGAGGTCATGAGAACGGACCTCTTAGGGTACCTCCCTCCTCGGACCATCCGATGTCAGGTACCCCAGTGTTTCTCAACCTGTGCTGACTCACTGAAGTAAAAGTGAAAGAACGTCTCAAATTTGACTCAACAAACAAGAAAGGAGGAGGAACTCTTGGGGTTGGGGAGAGAGGAGATCAGTTGACGAATCCTTAACTAAAAGAGTCAATGTCTTTTTGTAGATGGAAACGAAACAACCGATACGGTTTCGGAAACGCAACTAGTGTTGTTTGACACCTTTTAAGAATTTCTCTGTCCTTATGGTCTGGTACACTGTACGGAGGACTCTTTAGACATACGTCGAATTCTTCGTTGTCAATCTTGGTCTGTACCCTTTTGTTTGACCAAGGTTTAGATCTTTCCTCATACAGTTCCGACATATCACAATGGGACGAATAAATTGAATATACGTCTCATGTAGTACGTTTTACAGCCCGACCTACTTCGTGTTCAACCTTAGTTCTAACGACCCTCTTTATAGTTATTGGAGTCTATACGTCTACTGTGGTGGGAATACCGTCTTTCACTTCTCCTTGATTTCTCGGAGAACTACTTTTGTTTTCTCCTCTCACTTTTTCAACTCGAATTTCGAGTTGCAAGTCTTTTGCTTATAGTACCGTAGACCAGGGTAGTGAAGTACCGTTTATCTGTCCCTTTTTTACCTTTATCACTGTCTGATAAAAGAACCAGAGGTTTAGTGACGTCTACCACTGACGTCGGTAGTATAATTTTTTGCGAACGAGGAACCTTCTTTTCAATACTGGTTGGATCTATCGTATAATTTTTCGTCTCCTTAATGAAACAGTTGTTTACAGGCAGATCAGTTCTGATACCAAAAAGGTCGTCAGTATATACCTACACTCTCAACCTGACACTTCTTTCGACTCGTGGCTTCTTAACCACGAAAACTTGACACTACAACCTCTTCTGAGAACTCTCAGGGAACCTGACGTCCCTCTAGGTTGACCAGGTAGGATTTCCTCTAGTCAGCACTTACAAGTAACCTTTCTGACTACGACTTCGACTTTGAGGTTAGGAAACCGGTGAACTACACTTCTCGACTGAGTAACCTTTTCTGGGACTACGACCCTTTCTAACTTCGGTCCTCCTCTTCCCCTACTGTCTCCTCTACCAACCTACCGTAGTGACTGCGCTACCTGAACTCAAACTCGTTCGAAGCCCTCAACTGCTACCTGTCCCTTCGGGCCACACAACGTCAGGTACCCCAGTCTTTCTCAGTCTGTGCTGACACACTGACTTGGCTGACTGACATTGTCATTCCTTTCAGAAACGTTACACTCGTATTATTAAAAACCTAGTTAGGTAATGTTTGAAGAGGGACTATCATTAAGAGACGGATGAAATTTGCCTGTGTGCTTATTTTGATAAAGGAGGAACCAACGAAAGGGTCACCTAAAATTAATCGTTGATTTCGAAGGTACACATTTCGTTGATATACATATAACACGTTGATTAATCGTTATAGAAATAAGAGAAATTCTTTCAATGAAGAGATTTGAATTTATGTCTAGTATTTTGGGTCGATTTACTTCAAGTGAAATGTGAACATTCTATATATAAAGAATTAGATTTCCCAAATTTTAGATACATTACGGATCTACCAAATAATTTTCGTGGTTCTCTTTCCTTCCGATTCTAAACTTAACGTCATAATGACTATTTTGGATTTCTGTCGGAACTCCGTGAAAATGAACGGTCCGTATCGTAGAGTTCCTTTGTAAGGAAAAGTAAAGAAATTTAGATCCTTGAACGGACTACCATAGTACTTTTCTTTTAGAAAATAAAAATAGATTCTAAAAGACAATTTGACGGTGAACTTGTTAAACTCAGTAAAAGAAAGATTAACATACTAATAAACATTGAATTTTAGACCATAAGTTAAACTGAGTTAAGTTGAATTACTAACGCACGAAAACTGTAATATGGGGTTCCTACTTCGTGTGTTTCTTAGTATTTACGCTGAGAGGTCCTTCTTCCAGACGATAAGGTTTAGAGTGGGAGTCAAGAGAATCGGTGTGTACAAAAAAAAAAAATTCTACACCAATGTCACAATAGTGAGAAGACCTTTAATAAAAGACTGATGGGTGCACGAGTGTTAAAGGTTTTCAATTCACGGGGTTCAGTGCGTGTGGTGTCGTTCTGTTCTGAGTAAAGTGGACGAGTACATAGGGGTCTCAGACCGTTTAACATTCATACATTATTTGTTGAAAATTTAATAAAGTAGAATTATTACTAATACCCTGATCTATTTTACAATTGTCATCCACTTATAGGTGTATATGTGACTCCGTCAAGAAATTCTGTTAATTCTTTTAATTTCGATATTGAGTAAACTTGTTC
Organism: Capra ibex; assembly: GCA_006410555.1. Classification (NCBI taxonomy): domain Eukaryota; kingdom Metazoa; phylum Chordata; class Mammalia; order Artiodactyla; family Bovidae; genus Capra; species Capra ibex. The sequence goes on along the minus strand of SJYO01038983.1, from coordinate 5,267,539 downwards.
CCTCGAAACACCTAGAGTTTTTTGGGGTGGGGGTCCTTACGTGTGAATCCTGTTGAAAAATTATTTGTTTCAAAAGACTATGTTTTATTTAAGTTTAAGCTTAGAATTAGTTTAAGATTAGTATGATTCTTGTGGTTGTCTCACAAGAGGATAAAATATATTACGAAATTAAGTTGTCAAAAGTTTTTTGCCGGTACGTGGGACCGCCAGGACTTCTTAGAAAGTCTCCTAAGTGTTATAACTTTAATAAAGGGATTATAATGATTCCACAACAAACACAAAAAGAGGACATACCGATGAACGTGACTACCATGTTTTCGTCACCAACCATTTTGAGGACCCCGTAATTATACTTAGTTCCGTCATTATACTTTGACCGTTTCAAACAAAAAAGTGGTAGTGTGTGAATTTATTTTTTGACTTTCTTTTAATGTCAAAATGAGTGTAATTGGGAAGAAAAGTTATGTGTAGAAACTTTATAAGACATACTACTCATATTGACTCAAAGAAACGACATGTCGTCTCTAATCGTGTTGTAACATTTAGTTGATATGAAATTAATTTTTTTCTTTTTTATAAGACGTATTATTTCACTGTCCATAATTATTCATAATTATTCCGTGTAACGACGTATAGTTTCGTTCCACCAATAGATGTCCTTGTCGGGAACACTCCGACTTAACCCTTTACTTGCTCGGTGGAAAAGGTGCCTTCGTGTTGAAAGAAACTTTCTTACTGGCTGTATGTTTACTACCAAAAATCTAAACCTATAAATCGACCATAAAATAGGTTCAAAATGCTTCATTGAAATAGTAAAGTTTCTTTTATCGACTGATATATAATACGGTCATTATTTTGAACTTTAATTTTCCTTTTTTATTAAAACCTTTTGAAAATGGGTGATGATACTTCAATTAAAGAATTATAAAGTTATGATAAGATTACACTAGTTATCACTATAATTGTTTACTCGATAAACTTATATATGTCGTTTTATAAACATTTGTAAACTTTTACAGGTGTTGAGTCACTTGTTTTTAAAAGGTGTACTACTTACCCACCTCAATGTTTTCATACGTTCCCATTTCTAAGTAAGTTTCGGGTTTTGACCGGTTACCTAAATTACGGTTTCTCGTATTTTAAAAGCAACGATTTGGATAATCTACGATGTAACGTGGATTGGAAAATCTTCGACGATGAACGTAGGAAAGTAACGTCTTCGTTACTCATTATCGATGTTAATAAACTTTCTAATATTTTATAAGGAGAGAAAAGGTAAATATATAGACGTACTACGATCTTAAAGAAGTTTATGAATCTAGTTTTGTTATATAATTTTTCTGTCAAGACTTCGTCAATACTCTTTATTCTACAGAAGAGAATTCAGTCTATAAACTTTCCAAACGTTTATACAATTGTTCATGGTGAGAAAAATTGTTAATAAAACAAAACCTTTACTTTTAATAAAATTTTAAACAATAACTATATTGTACATTAACAATGTGACAACAAGATTTTAATTGAATACTTATGAATTTTGTAAAAAGTCGTAATTAAAATTATACCATTTATAGTTATTTATTTTCAGTATATTTTCGAAAGACCTCCACACAATAAAAAATTCTGATATTCCTTTGTGCCTTTATCTTTTTACACTATTTGACGAAATAAGTAAATAGAATGAAATAAAATCAGGGGGTCACTATATATGACAATTCCTTTGTCTAGATGTCTCGAATTCACTTTACTATTTTTAGTATGTCGATCTTTCATTCCTTCGTCTTAAGTTAGACCTCAAAATCTCAATCATTTTTAGTGAACGGAAACCACACTTAAGTATTATGTTCCGTGTTATTCTTTTATTTATACCAAAAACGAAATAGAGAAATTTTTAGTACGTATTACTATAAGTATAGATGATAAATTAATGTCATTAGTTCTGTTTCATCACAGCCACCTTCCTCTGTGCGTGTCTAGAAATTTTATCTTATAAGTCTTTATCTTGGTGTGTTTATACAGGTTATTTAAAAGCTGTCTTTACTTTTTCGTTAAGTCATATCCTTCCTACCGGAAAACTGTTTACTACGACCTCATTTGTCTGTAAGTATTCGTCTTTTTACCTGGAGTTGGATTTGGTAAAGGAATTTGTCTTTACTTAAGTTGTCTATTCTCCGGATGTACACTTTGTGTTTTAATATTTTCAGATCCCTTTTTTGGTTCTCGTATACTCTTTTAGAAGTTATAGATCCCGATCCGTCTCAAGCTAATCTGAACTATGGTTTTCCTAGTAGGTATTTTAATTTTGACTGTTTATCATGTCACCTTTGTCACAGTCTGAAATAAAACTCCAGAGGTTTTAGTGACGTCTACGACTGACGTCGGTACTTTAAGTTTCTGCGAATGAGGAACCTTCCTTTAAATACTGGTTGGATCTGTCGTATAACTTTTCATCTCTGTAACAAAACGGTTGTTTCCAAACAGATCAGTTCCGATACCAAAAAGGTCATCAGCACATACCTACACTTTCAATCTGGTATTTCTTTCGATTCGTGGCTTCTTAACTACGAAAACTTGACACCACAACCTCTTCTGAGAACTCTCAGGGGACCTGACGTTCCTCTAGGTTGACCAGGTAGGATTTCCTCTAGTCAGGACCCACAAGAAACCTTCCTGACTACGACTTCGACTTTGAGGTTATAAAGTCGGTGGACTACGCTTCTCGACTGAGCAACCTTTTCTGGGACTACGACCCTTTCTAACTTCCGTCCTCCTCTTCCCCTACTGTCTCCTACTCTACCAACCTACCGTAGTGGTTGAGTTACCTGCACTCAAAGTCGTTCGAGGTCCTCGACCACTACCTGTCCCTTCGGACTGCACGACGCTAGGTACCCCAGCGTTTTTCAGTCTGTGCTGACTCACTAACTTGACTTGATTTTATCATGAAGTAGTTTTACTTTTCGAAAACGAAACGTTTTCGGGTGCACTTCCTTTACTCCCCTATTAGATGTCTGACTTTCTTTAAACGTTTGGTTTGGACTACTTCCTGATCATAGATGTTATGTATATCTTGAAAGTTTTGACTTACAATTTTTTATTGTTGGGTTAATCTTTTACCCGTTTACATACTTGTCTATTAAGTGACTTCTCGTATACGTCTACTTTTCCATAAGTTATAGTCATTAATTGTCCCTTGACCTTTAAGTTTGGTATTACTCAATAATGATGTGTTGAAATTTCACACATCACCTTCATGATCAACGAATCAACACAGATTGAGAAACGTTAGGGTACCTTGTACCCGATATCGGGTAGTGCGAGGAGACAGGTACCTTAAGAGGTCCGTTCTTATGTCCTTACCCATCGGTTAAGAAAAAAGGTCCCCTAGAAAGACTGAGTCTCTAACTTGATTCAGAGGGAGTGACGTCCGTCTAAGAAGTGGTAGACTCGGTAGTCCCTTCGGATTTTATTTTTTACTGTTGTGGAGGGGAGGTTTTTTACCTTAAGGGACGACCAATTCTCAGACACTAGAGTAACGAATCCCAGGGCCAAGATAGGGACCATCTCCTTTATTCTAGGATATTCTGAGTGCCATCTCAATTTTTTTTTTTTCCGTTGTGGTGGCTAGTAAGTGAATAAGGTTATCCTTAAACTTTCATATCAAAACGTTCAATGGTAACCACCTTTGACCCATTTCTTATATCAACGACAAAAGAAAGAAAAAAAAATTAACAAAAAATGTTGACGTATACTCTAATATAAATGGTGTTTCTTAAATTAAAAATTTTAGATACTCCTTCATTATGAGGAGTTTTCACACCGTTCTAGTGTTTCTTGTTCACTGATACCTCTTTGACAATTTATTACCACCATGGTTTTGATCCTTTGGGAAGATTTCCGTTGTACTATAGGACTTAACCTAGGAACTTCACCTTTTTTCCCCCCTACACACCTATTTGACAACCCTAGGTTTATTTCTGACAGTAAAGTTTCGACTGAAGAATGAAAGTTGTTTACATAGTCCTCATATATTTTACATATTATCCCCTCTGACCCGATTCCCCTACACCATTAGTAGGGACGTCGAACAAGATGTTTAAATTTTAATGGGAGACGGGGTTTTCTAAAATTATTTTTGATACCAATTCTCAACAGGGGAGGGGTAACAAAAATCAGTCTCTGATTCGTGAAATAGGACCGAACGTTCCACTGAATCGAGGACAGTGGGAAGGGACCACCGAGTCTACCATTTCTCAGACGGGCGTCACACCCTCTGGACCCAAGTCAGGGATCCAACCCTTCTAGGGGACCTCCTCCCGTACCGTTGGGTGAGGTCATGAGAACGGACCTCTTAGGGTACCTGTCTCCTCGGACCGTCTGATGTCAGGTACCCCAGCGTTTCTCAGTCTGTGCTGACTCGTTGATTCGTGTCGTGGGAAGGTTTGAGAAGAGGACGTCAACCGAACGACAGGAATTTAGAAATAATTATTCCTTACGGAACGTCAAGTAGTTTACACAAAACGACCCAGTTGTGAAAATACGGCAATATGTCTGATCAGTGAGACAGTTAACACTAGAACACAAGAAGGACAAAAACAAAAAAAAAAAAAAAAAAAANAAAAAAAAAAAAAAAAAAAATGTGTCCTATTTTGGATCAGTAGAAAATTTATGGGCCGAGTCTGTTTTAGAAAAAGTATTTAATAAGGAACTGGAACAACTTCTGTCACACTTACCGAGAAATCGAAGAAGTCGAATGGGTCTTTCTTTACTACATGCGAATGTGCTGATTGCTAAACCATGGTGCCCAAAGGAGGGGTACTTTGACTACTTCGTCATCTCATCACATCACGACTCGCATTATGTACGTGTACTTGCGGAGCAGAGGCGTCAGTGCAGACTGAGAGACGCTGGGATGCCTGACGTCGGGCGGTCCGCGAAGATAGGTACCCTAAGAGTTCGTTCTCATGATCTCACCGAAAGACACAGGAGGGGGTCCCGTAGAAGCGTTGGGTCCCTAGTTTGGACACAGAGAATCCAGAGGACGTACCCGTCCGCCCAAGAAATGGTGATCGCGGTGGACCCTTCGACTCCTCCTTCGTATCCAAAACCTAATTTTATGTGGACCTAAACTCAAAGAGGATGTGTATAAAATTGAGACATTAGTCTCCATACTGTGAAGTGAGACTCGGAACTATAACAGAAGATAATCTCTTTTTTTTTACTGATAATAAGAATGAAATCTCTAGAAGACACTTTAATTTACTCTCCTTTATGGAGTTCGTAGACCATTCTACGGACGGTGTTTTTGAGTTAAGACGATAATAATTAAAAACAGCAAATAAAATTTAATAACAGTGATAATGTATAAAATTATTACACTTCATGACCAGACTTTCTTTTTGACTTTTTCGACCGAATTTTGAGAGTAAGTTTTTTGATTCTAGTACCGTAGACCAGGGTAGTGAAGTACCGTTTATCTTCCCCTTTTACACCCTCGTCATTTTCTAAAATAAAAGAACCCGAGGTTTTAGTGACCCTTACTACTGACGTCGGTACTTTAATTCTCTGTGAACGAGGAACCTTCTTTTCGATACTGTTTGTATCGGTCGTAAAATTTTTCGTCTCTGTAGTGAAACGACTGTTTCGAGGTATATCAGTTTCGATACCAAAAAGGTCGTCAGTAAATGTCTACACTCTCAACCTGGTATTTCTTCCGACTCACGGTTTCTTGACTACGAAAACTTGACCCCACAACCTCTTCTGAGAACTCTCAGGGAACCTGACGTTCCTCTAGGTTGGTCAGGGAGGATTTCCTTTAGTTGGGACTTATAAGTAACCTTCCCGACGACTTCTACTTCGAGGTCATGAAACCGACGGACTGTACTTCTCTACTGAGTTACCTTTTCTGAGTTACCCTTTCTAACGTTCGTTTCCCTCTTGCCCCACCGTCTCCTACTTTACCAATCTGTCGTAGTAGCTAAGTCCTCTGTACTTAAACTCTCATGAGGTCCTCTATCACCTCCTGTTTCCTCCGACCACACGACGTCAGGTACCTCAGGGTTTCTAGTCTGTGTTGAATCGTTATCGTTTGTTGTAACGATTCTTTTATTAAAACTGTAATATGTAGGAGGCTTTCCCAGAAATCCTAGGGAAGTCCACAGGTACCAGTATTATAGTTTTTCCTATAATATATTTTGTTCCTTTGTGACAACTACAAGAACCTTACTAATCCTAAGTTAATTGTGATTCTAAACATAAATGAAACGACCGTTCCATCACAAGTCGACTCTCGGTGTTTCGAGGGGTCGATGTTACTCAATACTGAATTCAATAGAATTAATAGGACCCTTTATGAAGTGGTTATTGAACGAAGAATTAATATGAATCTTAGAACTGGATGAAAAAGTACATAAGGGTATTGGTAGCAATTATAATTATAATTTAGTAAATTTCCTATAATACATGGATATTAAACGGTCTGATGCCTTTATGTCTTTACTTGTTTTGATTAGGACAGATCAAATCCGGTGGATTTGAAACTCTTAACATCCAGACTCCTATTCGTTTTAAAGAGTCTTCTACTCTTTTAATGTTAGTTCTAAAAAATTTAAACCTCTCTAAACCCTCAGTCTCACCTTGTCGTCCAGAAATTCGTCTCTCTTATCCTTTATTGACCGTGGATGGGTCCTTTCCTGGATTTTACCCTTTTGGTTCCTTACCGACGTGTCCGTTTCCGATACACGTTTGTACACTGAATTTTATTCCGGTCCCTTCATGTGTCACGTTTCATACCTTCCCACACTTACGATATACAACATCTTCGATAAGTTACGTAATTACGACACCCTGTATCAACTCCGTCCTTGTTAAATTGGAGTTCTGACCAAACCCGAAGGGATTACCGAGTCTCTCATTTCTTAGACGGACGTTACGTCTTCTGGGCGCGAACTAGGGACCCAACCCTTCTAGGGGACCTCTTTCTTTACCGTTGGGTGAGTTCATAAGGAAGGACCCTTTAGGATACCTGTATCCTCGGACCGTCCGATATCGGGTACCACAGTCTCAGACTGTACTGACTCTCTGATTGTGAAACTAAAAAGACCGAACAAATTTTTGATACTACCGATGACTTTATGGTCATGTTTGTTCCACGTTTAGTAAACTGTACAAAGATTTGTGTCAAGAGTAAAGATTATTATACTGACTTTTTATTAAATGTTCCACATAGTTTGTCCCTTCCCACGGGTAGTTCAAGATCTAGGACTTTAAGGTTCACTATTTTGTGTATGTTCACGTATCATCATCATCAAATCAACGACTCAGCACAGGTTGAGAACGCTGGGGTATCTGACATCGGGTGGTCCGAGGAGACAGGTACCCTAAGAGACCCGTTCTTGTCACCTCCAACAACGGTAAAGAAAGAGGTCCCCCGGAGGGACTGAGTCCTCAGATTGGGACCAGAGAACGTGACGTCCGTCTAAGAATTGACTACCTCGATGCTCCCTTCGGGTGTTCACGTACTCCTCACTAGTATTTGACTTCGGAACCCGTACCTTATCCCTTCTTAGTATATTAGCGGAAGAAGTGGACTTAAGAAGTAGGTCTCTAAAAGGTCTCTAACTGTCGATGGAGTGTGTCCTAGAAATTTTGGTCTCTGTTTTTTGTTTGTTTGTTTGTTTGTTTGGAGTGTCTAGTCTCCCTGTTAATGTGTATAAACAATCTTTTTTATGTGTGAACACACTCTCGAATGTCAGAGTCTAAAGAGTCCCTTTAAAATTAATAGTAAGTTAAATAATTGAAGTGTCAAGTTAAGTCGTACTTTTTGGGACACCCTCTCAATATGATGTTTTACCGTGTAAAAGATACGTGTTTTAAACTAATGTTGACACAGACAGAGACTCCAGGTACTCGTTTCGATAGAGGTGAACCTTTCTGTATGAGGTCGAAGTTTTTGTTTTCCTTTTTACGACTGCTTGAAGAGTTCCTGAGGAAACTTACGGAGACTTCCCTTCTTTACTGCCCAAAACCACGTCGCCCTGAAATATTTGGTATGTTTTATCAAGTTCAACTTTGTTATGTGTGTGAATTGTGTGTATTCGCGCACGTATGTATGTACGTGTTTGTGATGCGTACTGGACTCGACTAAAGACTTGTTTGCACGTCCCGTTATTGCCAGGGGTTTCCGGTATTCATCTACGAGAGATAAGTGGAAACGTTAATTTCTGTTTTTATTATTCACATTTGTAGATGGAAAAATTTTTATACTTAGAAAGGCGGAATAGGAAGGAGTTAACGAGATAAACAGATAAAGTTCAATGGACCCCTCACAGTTCATGTATTGTCTTCGATTAAGTCCTGTCCCCGAGGTAACTCTGTACACCTTACAAGTTTTGATTCTTGTAATAGTGTCCAGTGTGTTCTGTCGTTTCTACGATCTTCGGTCCTATCTAAGGTGTACCATAGTTTGGTCGTCCATGGTCCCCAGACTCATATACCGGTCATCACTCTAGCCCTGATTGTAAATATGTGCTGGTACACATTTTATCTATCGACCACCCTTCGACGACACATCGTGTCCCCCAGTCGAGTCACGAGACCCTACTGGATCTTCCCCACCCTACCCCTCCCATCCTCCCCCCGAGTTCTCCCTCCCCATATACATATGAATGTCGACTAAGTGAGGTAACGTGTCGTTTTTGATCTTGATAATTGGTGTATTGTAACATTTCGTTAATATGAGGTTAAATTTTATATTGAGTGGATCCTAGATGATTTGTAATTTTTCCTTTTTTCGAACCCAGATTTCGTTCTAAGTCCTGGTCCGACCTTCTTCGTTTTACGATAACTGTACCTTCGTGTCCTGTTTCCCTTCTTCCCAATCACACCGTAGATTCTCTTGACAGGTCATCTCAGAGGTACCAAATTTGTACCGTAAGTACTTACACTCCATATACTGAATTTCGACAGTGAACGTTGAAGTAACTGGTTACCTTTCTTTATATAAAATTTTGTATAGATAGTACACAGATAAATCTTGATTTTAATACTTTATGTAAATAAAAATGATGTAACTTACATGAGACTATGAAGATACAACAAGACAAGATATGAAACCGTCAAGTAATTTTTGTAAGACCAAAACAAGTGTTTTAACAAAGGTTTGGGTGATTACCCGGACTGGATCGTATGGATGACCGATTTTTTTATTCTCGTATAACCTATAGGTTTACATTCTTTGTTTACACCGAAAGATCTCCCTTTTCTGCTTTATCTCATCTATTTCCCATATAATAAACAGAAAAAAATTCTTACACTTTAGATATTAACCGGAATCCTTAATAGATTAATATCGGAATCAAACCTCTTCCGTTACCGTTGGGTGAAGTCATGAGAACGGACCGTTTAGGGTACCTGCCTCCTCGGACCATCCGACGTCAGGTACCCCAGTGATCCTCAACCTGTACTGACTTCGCTGAATCGTCGTCGTCGTCGTCGGAATCAAACTGTCTGTTTTTATCAGTGGTTTAATTCAGTGAACAGGTTCAAGAGTGTCGATTACCGTCACTTTCACTTTCGACGAGTCAGTACAGGCTGAGAAACACTGGGGTACCTGAGATGTCAGGTACCTTAAGAGGTCCGGTCTTATGACCTCACCCATCGGAAAGGGAAGAGGTCCCCTAGAAGGGTTGGGTCCCGGACTCGAGTGCAGAGGACGTAAAGGTCCCCTAAGAAATGGTTGACTCGATAGTTCCCTCTCGACATACATTTTGAGTTTAACTGACAGAAGACCTTGACAAAGGTAAAATCTATATATACATGTGAAAAAGATTCTTCGAAACATCTCTTCGTTCCTTCCTACGTAACCTTAATATAAATTTTCCAGTGTCTTAAGGTCCAATTTCGTACGACTTGAATTAGAACCCCCATTACCGTTCAGTAATTCCCATAATAGTCCCTTTAATATACCTTTTACAAAAATATACTACGTACACGTTAAAGTGTACCCATCTGACCGTCTCGTTGTTCTGTCTTAATATTATAAGGTTCTTGTTCGCTAATCCCTGGACCCAATGTGACTGTTTTCATCTTATCGTTTCCTTTTGTTTCTACTCTCTCGTAGTACTTCTTCCTTGACCGTTTTGAACGAGGTATTACTCCATGTTTCCCACTCTCTCTCTCCAACTTAACTTAATCCAAGCTAACTATAATTCAGAACTACCTTCACCACTTCACCATAGAAACTGTAATTTCAACCTTAGTCTTTTTCTTTACACACCAAAAATTATTTGTCTAATGACTAACTCATAATACTACACGTCTAAGTCCCCACTACTGTCAATAGATTACGCACGGGAAAATTGTCGAAAGAACTCCATGTTAACTATCTTTTTATTGACGTTCTAAACTACTCGTACGACGACGACGATTCAGAGAAGTCAGCACAGGTTGAGACACACTGGGGTGTCTACCGTCGGGTGGTCCGAGGGGACAGGGACCCTAAGAGGTCCGTTCTTGTGACCTCACCCAACGGTAGTACGTTTTGGATACTATGGTAACAAAGTTTCATTACCTGTATGGGTTTTGAAGGGTCTCAAAAGAACACAGAGAAAACAAACAGACAAACCAATAAGGTTATTCTTGTGAATTATACTCAGAACGGGAGAACTGTTTTAATTTGATGTGTTTTAAATGATGTCCTCGTACAACATATCATCTTGAGATCTTAAATAAGTAGAACCTATTGACTTTGGAATTTGGGTGACTTGTTGTTGAGGAGTAAAGAGGGTTGGGAGTCGGGGACCTTTGGTGACAATCTAAGCAACGAAGATCCTCAAACTGATAAAATCTATATATTCATCTTAATACATCATAGACAGTAAGACACGGGATCTAGTACAGGAGGTCCAAGTAGGTATAAAAGTATTATGTACAGAAAATTCACTTTCGGATCTTTGTCTTCTCTTCGACCTTACACAAACTTGTGAATTCTCCGTAGTTTTACTTATTCTAGAGAAACTTTTGTTTACAAAATCTTCTTTGGGTCGTGTAGTTGACTTCTGGTTATGGACGTTCGTCTCCAGTTTTCGTCCCGGATTTGTTAGTCTTTTCTTCGAATAATAAATTAATGTGAAAAAAAACTCGTCGATCATATAAGTTCTATAATATAATCTTTTGATCTCAGTTTTTTATCACTTTCTACTTCATCTCATCCCGAAGGGACCTCGGAGTTAACCATTTCTGAGGTGGACGTTACGTCCTCCGGGTCCAAGGTAGGGGCCCAACCCTTCTAGGGGACCTCTTCCTTTACCGTTGTGTGAGGTCATAGGACGGACCCCTTAAAGTACCTGTCTTCTTAACGTCAGGTACCACAATGTTCTCAACCTGTGTTCAATCGTTGATTTGGTGGTGGTGGAAGTCTATGTTGTCCTATTACGAAGTATTTCCTTCACGAAGTTCTTCCTTTAACCTTACGTTTAAATTTTCACAGGGGGTGGGAACATTTTGTCATTTTTTCAGAAGGGTATCTAGAATATTTGACAACAGAATGGTCGACACTCTGTGTTGAGAGTTAAGAATTAAGTGGGTGAAAGTAGGAGGGTCAGTTTACTTTAAGAAGTGAGATGTATACTTGAATTACATATTCTAATGTTTCTAAATATAAAAGGATTTACTAAGTTGACAGTTTTAAAAGGTTTGATATTTTTAAAAGTTTTGGTTCAGGGTTGAAAACAAAGACCCTTCTACCTTATCTACATGAAAAAGAATGAGTGGAGTGATCCATTTTGATTTTGGAGTATATAATGTATTTTTTGTTCATAATTTTGTAGAATTCTCATCTCTCTCCCTCTTTCGTACGGATACTTATGATTCTGAATTTCTTCTCGTACTGCAACTCAAAGGACTCAAATGAAAAGTGGAGTACATAGGGTCTAAACCTAGATTTTTTTCCACCTTTGGATCTTTATGGTCCCACGTGTCAGTTTTATCGGAATTCTTTTCGGACGAGGGAGATCGGTGACCTAGTGTTTTCCTCGTCGGACTGTTTTTTCTTTTGAAAATCTATTATTGGGGAGATGAGTTGAATTTTTAGATGTCGTTTTGACGAGGGGAGAGGAGGTAAATGCGATCGTTTCCGACGCGGTCTCTGATGTGGAGGTTGGAACGGTTCCTCAGTCTTCCCTGGGTTAAAGGAACAGTAAGTGCAGTAACCGCAGGACCTTTCTTTCTTCCACCTCGTCTCTTTCAAGACTTTATTTATTACCGAACTTTGAAGGGTTTATACCGTTCTTTGTCGGATGTCTAAGTTCTTCGGGTGTATAGTTATTCTCTAAGCATTAGAGGTGATTATCGCATGGAGTGACCTCGTTTGAGACTCGTAATGTTTGGGTCACTTTAGGTAAATTTAATTTTGACATTGTATCTCTATTTTGGGAATTTTGTTATTCTGACTTTCCGGAGGAATGTATTCTCCTTTTTATTAGACTAACTGTCATCTAAAGAATAACTTTCATTCCTCTGGTCTTTCTTAAGTGATTCATAAACAGTTCCCGACTTTCTTTTCTTGAGACTTAGGTTTTGTTTTGTTTTTTTAATAGTCTCTATCTCGTCCTGTAATATATTGTTATTTCTCCCATTAGCTTAGATTTATACGTGCGTTGTTTGTTATTTCGATGACTAATACACTTCGTTTTTGACTCAGCTTTCCTCGTGAACCGTTTACGTATTAAAATCCTCCTTTGAAGTCGTGAAGTGAGAGTTGGTAAAACTATCTTATTGGTCCGTCTTTTCGTCATTCGTATATTTTGTTTCTTGTTATGGTGTCTACTTGTATAGTTCTTAGATTACTTGTAAATATCTTGTAAGACGGGTTGTTGTCGTCTTTTTTTTTGAAAAGAAAAAGTCCACGGGAACCTTGTATGTAGTCCCATCTGGAATGAGACCAGGTATTTTGTTTGGAGTTGTATTTCCTGAACTTTAGTACGTGTCAAGTAACGAAATAATATCTCTTTAGTTCGATATTAGTTGTTGTCTTTCTATTGTCCTTTTAGAGGTTTGTGATTCTTTGATTCATTGTTTAAAAATTTATTAGATTCCCGGTTTTTATTCAGAGTTCTTTTTAAAATTTTATGTGACTTTTATTTTATCCCTTATATTGTTTAGTTTAAACACCCCGTGTCAATTACCTTAAGACTCTGTACAAGTCGTGAATTTTCGAATGTAATCTTTTCGTCTTCAGAGTTTATTTAGTAAATTTGGGGTGGAATTTTTCTTTTTCTTCACATTTCCTTTAGGTTTCGTTCGATTTCCGTCTTTTATTATTTTATTATCGTCTTTAGTTACTTTACTTTTATGTGTGTTTAGTTCTTTTGGTTACGTCGTTTCTTGATCGAGAAAGTTTTTTTCTAGTTATTTCAACTGTCTAGAGATTCGTCCTACCATACTCTACTACGTTTAATAGTTATGGTATTTACTTTATAACCTAGAGTTGCGTTTTGGACTTTTGTAGGTTTCCCAGTATTACCTTATGATACTTGTTGAAATATTTGTATTTAAATTGTCGAATCTCCTTTAAGTTTTTTGGTGTTGAGGGGGTTGACCTTTATCTATTAAACTTATGAGATATAAATAGTTTCTGTAATTTCAGTATTAAATCTTAAGTTTTATGTCTTTAGAGGTCCAAGTCTCCCAAAGTCTTAAAAATGTCTTAAGATGGTTTTTAAATTCCTTCTTAATTTTATACCAGATGTGCTAAAGAAGGTCTTTTTTCTTCTCCTTCTAAGGAAAGAGTTAAATTGAATCCTTAGGTCATTAGATACTATAGGTTCGATCTCTTTCATCAGGAGACTGTGGTTTTGGACCGGTTTTATTTTTCTTTCTTTCTCTCTTTCTTCGGTGACTTCTGGTTATAGGGATTACTTATATGTACGTTTTATAAACGTGTTTTAAGATCGTATACCTTAAGTCGTTATATATTTTCCTTAGTTCCTGGTCCTGGTTTACCACAAATAAGTACCTACGTTTCGATCATGTTATAAACTTTTAGTTTTGTTATGTGGTGTACTATGTTAGTACGGCTAGTCATGTCTTTCTAGTGGACCGTTTTAAGTTGTATTTAATTAAATTTTCTTGAGACCTTATGTCTTTAGGTCCCCGTAAAGGAGTAGAACTATTGCTCGCGGTTCCTACTCCTTGTGCACATGTGGGCACCGCCTAAGTACAACTACATACCGTTTTGGTCATGTTATAACATTTCATTTTTTTTATTATTATTATTATTCGAATTGTTTCCATTTTCAGGGTATTTTGTCTAAGTTTTTTTTTTTTTTTTTTTCTGTTGTGGATGACAATGTACTTACCCCTTTCTGTCACGAAAGGATATTCTGACCAGTGTTTCGTTTTACGGGTTGGAAGGGTAAAAATAAGTTCTGTCTCCACAAGATTGGTTACGTTATCCATTATTTTCATTTATTTTCTATATTTCTAAAATTTCCTTATTTATTTTACTAAGGATGAACTTCTACTGTACTGACAGATTTATGTTTTAGGGTTTCTGAGAGGTTTGTATACGGATTTGATAATTCACTCAAGTCGTTTCGATGTCCTATATTCTGTTTGTATATTTTTAGTTGACATAAAAATATGTGATCGTTATTTGTACGTCTATGTTTTTCCTTTTTGTGATATCGTTTATATTAGTCAGTTTTTTACTTCATCAACCCTTATCTAGATTGTTTTGTACATGTTAAAAAACATCTCTGTCCGTTCTATTGATATTTTAAACATAACTCTTCATTTCTTTGATCTTATCGATTTGTTTAAAACCTCTCCTTCTTATTTTAGTCAGATGGACCAAAGTGCTAGTCTCTTGAGTCTTTGCTTGGGTATGTTTGTGTTTATACGGAAAGAGTATCTAGACACTCTTTCCTCATTTCATTAAGTTACCTCCTTTATCTCGAAAAAGTTGTTTACTACTACCTATTCAGTAGTAAGTATCCGTTTTTTTTCCTCCACCTCACCTCTTCCTCTTCTCGTGGGTGGATTTGAGTGTAGAGTATGGTTTTTATTAAGTTCTATCTAGTACTTCAATTTCTTTTTGGACTTTGATGTTTAAAAAATTTTTGATCCTTTTTAAAAAGTATAGAATCACAATCCGTTTTTCACGAATTTAAACTTTATCTTTCGTAAATTCCTTTGGAACTATTTACCCTGAAGTAGTTTAATTTTTGACAGGAGACGGCTCTGGGGTAATTTTCTCAAACAATTTTCCTGTCGATATTTTTTTTTAATTTTTTATTTTTATTTTCCTGTCGATATTCTTTCGTAAACATATGATAGTACATTCTTTGCTTAGTGGTCAGATACAAGTTACGCCCTATGTCCTACGAACCCCGACCACGTGTCCTACTAGGTCTCTCTACTATACCCCACCCTCCACCCTCCCCGGCCAAGTGCTAACCCTTAAGTACACGTGGGTACCGCCTAAGTACACTTACGTACCGTCTTGGTTATGTCATAACATTTCATTTTATTTCATTTTTATTTTTATATTTTTATTTATTTAATTTCTTTCGTAAACATTTAATAAAAAACCTCTCCTTCTTATTTCAGTCAGATGGACCTCTTTTGTAGACATTCGGTGTATCGGTCGTTTCCTCATGATAGATCTTATATATTTCTCGATAACTTCGAGTTGTCAGTTTACCTTATAAGGTCAATCTTACACCCAGTTTCAGGACGACTCTATAAAAAGTGACTTCTCCGGCACGACTGTTGTTCGCATATTTTTCTACAAGTTGTAGTTGACGGTAGTCCCTTTACGAGTAATTTGTAATTTTGTAGTGATGTGTAAGTCTCACCGAATTTGACTTTTTTGACTTATCACTACGTTAGTTAATAAATATACAATGATCACCCTTAAATTTTACCCATGTCGGTGGACCCTTTAGTCAAACCTCCAAAGAACCCCCTTTTTGTTTTCTGGTTTGAAAGGTGATAGAATGTTGGCTCGTTAACGTAGATACCCGTAAATAGGATCTCTTTACTTTTGAATACAACTGTGGTTTGGACATCACCTTCCAAACACCATCAAAATAATTAGTACCGGTTTTAGACCTTAGTCTGGTCTGCAGGAAGTCACCCACTCACCAATTTACTTGAACTACATGGATACGGCACCTTATGCCGGTAGTCATTTTTCCTTGTGAGACGACTGTGTAAGTTGTTAGATGTATTTAGAGGTCTCTTAAAACG
Organism: Capra ibex; assembly: GCA_006410555.1. NCBI lineage: Eukaryota > Metazoa > Chordata > Mammalia > Artiodactyla > Bovidae > Capra > Capra ibex. Next base: position 5,251,291 of record SJYO01038983.1, on the reverse strand, counting down.
ATTTAATTTTTTTTTTTTTCGGTCAGGGTTTCCTAGTGTATGACGTACCAAGATAAAAATATTGTCAGAATTTTACTGTTTTAATGTATTTATCCCTTGTCGAATCACCAACGGTCCCCGGTGTACCACCTTCACCCTTCCGTCCATCTGTGCCTATCCCTTTTATTTTTTCCGTACTCTCTAAAAACACCACCACCTCGAAGTGACATAGAACTGACGTAGTGGTAGTAATTATGATGGTGATACGGTGTGACGTGTCGTACGGCCTTGAATTAAGGGATTCGTGTCTAGCTTGGACACAGGGGACGTCACCTTCGCAGTTCAGGATTGGGGACCTGACGGTCCCTTAAGGGAACTGACGTACTTTTAGTGACAAGACCACTACAGACGTTTTGCAGTGCCACCTCCTTTGACGTATTTCTGGTGTCCTCTAGAGGGACATATAATTATAAAGAGTGTTGACGTACCCTCAGTCACTGATAGGGGTTTAATATTGTTTCGGAGATTGTAGTGGTAGACTGAAATAATTTTTTTTAGTACGTTTCTCATGTTTTTTTAGTGTAATTAGTATTATTACAGTTGATATATATATGTGTAAAAACCGTCTAACAGCAATAACTTTGTTTTTACGGCGGAGATAAGTAAGAAGTACAAGAGTGAAGCCACGTTGATAACGAATATAATTTTGTTCTTCGTGGATACAAAGGACCTTGAGCTCGATAGAAACGGGGGTCCTCTCAAGACCGTTACACCACTATTGTAAAATTCTGTACACCTGTACTTTGTTCACGTACCATCCGTACAGGAGAAGATTTGAAGAACCGAAGGTACGTGACTGAAGATAAAGTTCACATAGATAAAAACCGAACAATAAAAAATTCTGACCTAAATCCAATTCTTTTTGCATTCTACGATTTCATCCCTGGTAATTCTTAAGGTTTTCTAATATAAAATATATTTCAGTATTATTCCTTGACTTCCTCAAATATTTTTACACACAATAAACGTAGTTCCTTTCTCGACTACCTATATAAATCTACCGGCCTACACGTAACTAGAACGGTAAATTCTTGTAATCCATTTCCGTCCGTCTTTTAGGACAGAACCTTAGGAACGAAGGATTTTTTGTGACTTTTTACGTTTGGACACTTACGATTATTGATCTAAACAACGGAGATTAAGAATGTACTTAGGTCCTATGAAAAAGTTACTTAGGAGCATCGACCCGAGGAACCGTTGGAGAGTAAGTTCAAGTAATCGGGGAAATGAGTAGTTCATATACTACTCACATAAGTGGTTTATATAATAAACGTTGTTCTCGTTGGAACAAAACCTACACAGGTCGTAGTCATTTTATGTGTCTTCGTTGTCTTTAACCACAAATTATTTTGTTCGATAACCTGTAAAAATGTTAGTCATTTATGTTATGATATAAAAGTAAATATAAATATATACATATTTATACATAAAATCGTATTTAGTCTAGTAGAGTTAGAAGACAAACTTTATGAGAGTTCCGAAGGGTAGTGATGGTTCCTAGGACGTGAAAGGGGGTGAAAAGTCTTAAGAGGAGGGATCTGTCGGTGTTCGGGCGTGGGGGCACTTGGTTCTCAGGTTTCGGGAGAAAGGTCCTTCCGAACGAGGCCCTTGGAATAGATTGTAAACTAGACTGACTAGGGTACGATTGCTTGTAGTCGTAAGTAAATAATTAATAACAGGTAGAAGTGGGTGATTGTATAGTCGAGGTTTCTCGTCCGAAAAAAAAACAAACAAACAAAAACAAGTGGCGAGATAAAAGTCATGAAAAGGAGTATTAATCCTTGTCTAGTGTAGGAACTTTTGTCACACAATTTATTTACCTTCTTAAATCCAAGAGGACGGAGCGACATACAGGTGGTAAACGAAGCATAAATAATACAAGGGTCGTAGTATGATCGTGGTCTTCGTTGATACACGAACCGTCGGAAACGGGAGGCCCAAGTGTGATGTCTTTTTCTTCAACCTCGCCCGACTCCTCGTCCATGACTTTTGTCCGTTGACGTCGCGAAGTCGAGTCGTGTACGGTGTCACGGTCCGAAGAGGGAGAACAATTTAGGACCCTTTGTTTCTGTGTGTCTCGTGTTGTACCTGGAGGTGTAGGAATGGGAATCCCTAGTTTTACAGATGACACAGTACCACATTTCTCTCTCTTCCCCTCCTTCTTTTTTGTTTTCTTCTTTGTTGTAAAACACGTACTTATACTTCCGTTTTTGACCCCTAAGAACCTCGAACCTCCTCCCGGACAACTCTACCGTACCCATTGAGGTTCTCAATGAGAACTTGACCCGGAATTTCCTAATTACCATGTAAAAATGATCGCGAAATGTTTGACATTTCTATCTCACGTGACGGTTCCCTTCGACGACTCTGTGCGAGGAACTTGTTAATTTGTTGGACAATAACCCTACCTAGTCAGTCCCGTCGGTCCGTCGTGTAGACTCGCCACTGTGGTACCACTTGAATTCACTTGCGGAGACAGGTGCGAGAGGTGGGTTAATCACGTCCCGTGTCAGGTGCGTCGACTGGTACCTCGGGGCCAAGGCTGTCTCGTCCGATTAGAAGTACGAATAAACAAATTATTAAATGTTCCGTGTAATAGTAAACAATAAAGTGATTTAGAATGTTATACCCGTTATCTATAACGACGGAGGAAAGAATTTTCTATTCCTTCACTCCAAATTTTATAGATGAAAATGGATGAAAGTTTCAAATATCACTTTCGATACCAAAAGGGTCATCGGTACATGCTTACACTCGTAACCTGGTATCTCTTCAAACTCCCAGTTTCTTATCTAGGAAAGTTTAACGTCACGATCTCTTCTGAGAACTCTCAGGGAACCTGACGTTCCTCTAGTTGGTCAGGTAGGATTTCCTTTAGTCAGGACTTATAAGTGACCTTCCTGACTACGACGTCAACTTCGAGGTTATGAAACCGGTGGACTACACTTCTCGTTTGAGTAACCTTGTCTGAGACTACGACCCTTCCTGACCCTCGTCCTCTTCTTCCTCTGCTGTCTCCTACTCTACCAACCTACCGTTGTCACTGAGTTACCTGTACTCAAACTCGTTTGAGGTCCTCTATCATTTCCTATCCCTCCGGACCACACGACGTCAGGTGCCTTAACGTCTCAGTCTGTGCTGAATCGTTGACTTGTTGTCGTTGTAGGTCTCAATGTATCGATCGACTACTGTCTACCTTTTGAACACGGGTTGAAAAGACTGGAGTTCAGTGTGTCAGTAGAAAAATTTTGGATGGTAAAAGTAATCGACTAATATAAAGTAATCGACTAATGTAAAGTAATCCTCTCCTGGGTATACGGATATTGGTAGTAGGAATTCTGAAACACGAGACAAGTAGATAATTTTGTCTTCCCTTTCTTTTAGGTGTCCATCTTTTGGTCTTCCAAACTACCTACACAACGACTCACTTAATTCTAAAGAGGACTAAAAGAGGTGAAAGAGTCACTTTATTCTTAGTTCCTGTAACAAGTCGTATTTCTCTTTCTCTTTGTCATGTACAAGGTCTTCTCTCTTTGTCCACACTTTATCATTTGGTCCTGCCACCCTCTCACTTAACTGATTGGTTTACATCAACGTTCTGACTGTCCGCCATGTAACTTTGGTGTATTCCAAATACTAGTGTTTAATTTCATTTTGGTTGGTCATAGTGACATACAAATAAGGTCGGAACAAGTCGCCAAGTCCCCGTACACAATTTACCCTCTTTAACCCTAATTGTTTCGACCTCAGTACAGACCCCTCAATACCACCGTCCTTACTACATGTCCCCTTTTAATTCTAGACGGTTACTCACTAATATCTCAACTCGAGCTTTATATCCAATTTATTTTACCTTTGTTTCTGAACTCTTCCTATTACCTGTAATTTTCCATCCATTCCAGTACTCAACAGCCAGGAGTGTCTTAGTTTCTTATTAATCTCGACCCGTATGATTTCCTTATGTTGACTTTTTTATCTTCTATGGTTAACAACAAGTCAACGATTCGACACAGGCTGAGAGACGTTAGGATGCCTGATCTCGGATGGTCCGAGGAGACAGGTACCCTAAAAGGTCTGTTCTTATGATCTAATGGTAAAGGAAGAGGTCCCCTTAGAAGGACTGGGTCACTGACTTGGACACATAGGACGGGACCTTCCACCTAAGAAGTGGTCACTCGGTGGTCCCTTCAGGTCCTCCATAGTCTCCAGGATCGTTTAATCATCCATGATTTACGATATACTTACTTAAGCGGTGTTAAAAGAGGATTTTACGGGTGGTCCGAGGAGGTAGGTACCATAAGAGGTCCGTTCTTATGACCTCACCCAACGGTAAAGGAAGAGACCCCCTAGAAGGGTTGGGTCCCTAGCTTGGGTCCAGAGGGTGTAACGTCCGTCTACGAAATGGGAGACTCGGTCGTCCCTTCATGATTTTACGGTCTCCAACCTGGTTTACTGGATACTATGAAATACGATTTAACGTTCTTTCTAAAGATTCCATCCAAAGAGTAAAGTGAATCCTTCTTTTATACAAAACATTATAGAAATATGCACTAAAATAGTCCCCATCTAATAATTTACGTTTCTTCGGACTTTTTTAGAGATTACAACTGTAAATGTAAGACGTTAAATTTATTTTAACTTAAAGAGTGTAATAAAATGTAAAGATGAAAACTAACAGAGGGATTTCTTAGATAACGTGAACCTAACCTCCCGATATCAAGAAGAGGGGGAATCAGTTGGTTCTGACCCTGATGACCACTCCTACCATGTTTCTGTGTAGTACATTTCTTTTTAATATCCGATACCCCTATAAATTGGACTTTGGTTTGCCCTTTTATGTTGTCACGATTCTATGATTTCCTTTCGAACATATCCTGTTCCCGAATTACAAATTTTCGAATCCGAGACCTTAGTAAGTCTGGATGTAAACTTTAGGTCGAAACTTTGAATCCGTCCAATGAATAGAAAGATTGTTAGTAAAAGAAGGAAATATTTCGGACCGGTTCCTTCGGTAAATATTCCAACGACTCTTAACAACCAACTAATACACTTGTAATTCTAGGTGAAGTTTAGGTGTTACGAAACTATGTAACCCATGTTTTAAATACAAAACTCTGATTTCGGATAAAGGAAAGTGTCTCTCTATAACAGAAAGTTTGTCTGGAGACGGACCAAGGAACCGAGTTAGTCTTTCGGCTAGGATCTGTCTCTTATATACCCAATGTTCGTTAACTCTTGAGTTACTAAGGTGGTGGAGGTTTTGACCTTGTGTGGGACCGTCTGATCTGACGAAGACCCTAATCCTGTGATTAGGAAGGTACTGACGTTCTAAAGTACACGACTCTCGTCCCGGTTGTAAGTCGTGTTGAAAGTGTATCCACTTTGGTTAGAAATCTAAATGTGACTGTTCATTCTAAGGTTGTTGAACGAAAAATTTATGAAAATGATTACAGAATATAAAAATTTACGTAAATATTTTCCTTATCTAAGGATAGTTAACTACGGTCTCGAACAACTTTCGAAAGAGTAGTAAAGTCGTGTTCAACTTATATACAGTAGCATGTGGTTTTCGTCCGAGAGGAAAGGTAATCACCTTCCTCAATCTTTCTCGTCTTTGCCGTCCCCAGTCTTTCTTGGTGAGTAAAGCTAGTCTAAACAAACTGTACCTCTTCTGCAGTAGACACTCTGATTCCAGTCCCTCAGTTCCACAATGTACGGTAGATCGTGACCTATCGGTTTTTTATTTATTTATTTATTTCTTATAGTTTGTTCATATTGTCCTTACCTACGTAACATTAGCTCTGGTTCCTAGAGACTTAGGTCTCGGTAAATTTAAACTTAAGACCTCAACTACTGGAATCCATTCAACGAGTCAAGGGAATAGACGTTGTACCTGCATTAACATCGTTCATGAAGTATTTCTGGAATACTCATAGTTTATACTATTACATCATTCACAGATTCAATACACGAACTCTGAATCTTTCACCAGTTCTTTCATAATAGTTCCCATTGCCGTCTACAGACGTCACTAGTAAACCGTCTTCACGACATGTCTATTAGATGGTCCCCAGACTTACGAACTAGGTCTACCAATAGTACTTGTAAGGAAATTAAATTTACAAAAACGAGTGGGATATGTGGATCGTAGAACGTTCCGTGACCCCGAAATTTTCATTTTCGAGATGACGGACAGAAATTTTTGAATATTTGATGATTTCTCTCTTTATTCCTCTGTCATCCCTTCGTTTTGCACGACACTTTAGCATTTCGTGTCTATAATGGTTTCTGATCCTTGCACTTCGTCGTTTACCAACCTCTTCTGAAAGTCCTAAAGTGACGTACCTTGTCGTAACGTTACGCTCTTTTTGTCATTTACTTTTCAGTATCGTTACACTCGTTGGGTCGTGCCGTCTTATGCCTCTCTGTCGTCGTACCGACTGTTTCTTATACTAAGTCTTAATTCCCTGGACCAAAGGTACCGAACTGATGCGGTTGTAGGGACACCCTGATTCATTTAAATGTATTGAGAAACTTCGGAGTTAACTGACTAGACATATTACCCGAAATATTCTAGTTGAAGGATCGTACCAACATTCCGAATTTACTCTAGTATGTAAAATGAGGTCTTTATGTAGAGAAAATTATGAGTGGTAAACGTTTGATCGTATTCATATTTGACTACAGGAGAAACAACCTGAGATCGGTAATTGAGATTGAGAGGGCACGTAGGTCAACCTGTGAACGAAGATTGATTGAGAGATCGTACGTCCTTCTTCTCAGAAAGTTTTATTTATAGTCTCAATGTGACAGTGACAGCAGGTCAACGGGTCAACACAGACTGAGAAACACCGGGGTACCTGACGTCACACAGTCCGAAGGGACAGGAAGTGGTTGAGGGTCTCGAACGAGTTTGAGTACAGGTAACTCAGCCACTACAGTAGGTTGGTAGAGTAGGAGACATCAGGGGAAGAGGAGGACGGAAGTTAGAAGGGGTCGTAGTCCCAGAAAAGATTACTCAGTCAAGAAGTGTAATCCACCGGTTTCATAAAGTAATTTTTTGGGGTTTACTGAAGGATCACTTCAGTGAGTCAACACAAACTGAGAAACACTGGGGTACCTCATATCGGACGGTTCGAGAAGGTAGGCACCCTAAAAGGTTCGTTCTTATGACCTCAACCAACGGTAAAGGAAGACGTCCCCTAGAAGGATTCGGTCCCTATCGTGGGTCCAGAGGGCGTAACGTTCGTCTGAGGAATGACAGACTCGGTGGACCCTTCATTACTGTAGGATAACGGGGAGTTTGGTTTAATAATTACCATTCAAGTGACCAAGACGTACGAAACAAGGGACGGTACGACTTCGGGGAAAGTAGTTGAGGGAAAGGGGTAATAGACACAAGATCGGTGAGGTCGGAAGAAACTCAAGTGTGTATAGATAAAGGGGAGGTTGAGACATGAAACGTATAATGAAGATGTAACGTGAGGATATGGAGGGTGAGACGGATGTGTTAAAGATTAGTAAGAAGTCGAGAACATAATTTACATGGAAGGGGTAGGAGAGACTAATCAGTGTACGGGGTAGTGTCTCAGAGGATCCTGAACGTGGGTTTTCTTTACTTTGAAAAGTAAACGAACTCACTATTGAATAGAGCGGTGGGGGGCTAAGGGTTCTGACGTTGAGATTCTCCCTTCCCTTACCTGAACGACAACGAACTGGACATGCCGATCACAACAAACGAACAGTTACCTATGGAGACGATTCGTATTACGGTTCGTATGTCGTCCGTAAGTCCTTCATTAAAGACTAATCTACTTATTACTCTTGAGGTTTAGGTCACTAGTGAGTGTGTCGACCAGTACTCAGCTACCCGCCCCAAAACAATGATAATAACAAGACGACGATAAAGTACAAATCCAAAAAATACTTATTATTTTTACACTCCGTTACTTCCACCTTTTTATTACGGACCTCTTGATCCCGTACTTATCTATTACCTCGTAGGAACATGCGGAACGATTCATTATACCCAAAATAGGTCCACATATTCTCCTTCGTTAATCCCCAATTTCTTCTGACAACACTCATCTAGTCACAAATTCTTGAAAGAGCCGAGTCTCATGCTTTGACGAACCTTCCTGTTTCCCTTCCGTCCCCTCACTAAATCTTCAGAGGATACAGTAGCCTCACTCTCATCTTCTTCGACGACTTGGTCCCGACACCTAGAATTCAAAGAGTTAAGAGGTTAGATGGATCTAGGTGACGACACCTACCGAGTTCGTCGTTAGGGATTAGTCAATGCGGTAATGGATGTTTCCATTTCCTAGATATGAATTTTATTTGTTTCCGTCAGGGTCCTGGTAAGTCTTTTGTCTTAAAGTTTGAATTCATACTGCTCATGTATGAGCCTTTTATGACTAGACACGATAATTTATGTCTTATTTTAATACCCAAAAACAACAACAACAACTCAGAACTAATTTTTCCTTAGATATCTGTTTATCATGACATATCTTCATGATTCTCTTCTTCTTAAGAGAGAGCCAGTTTTAAATAAGAAACTATAAGATACAACGTTTTACCGAATGGAGCACGACTAATTCATTTGTTTATAAATGATGAATTCGACAACTAAAATGATTTAATTCTCGATTACCAGTCGACCTATTAATACGTTTACAAGGTTCATTTTAATTTAAACTGATACGGCTCTAAAGATAGAATTCAAGTATTCATTGTGTAAAAGAGAAAATAAAGAGAGGTAATATACACTTATTTGTTCTTGAGAAAAGACCATTTTGGCAAGATGATATGTCAGATATAAGTTTGTAGATTTACAATAAAGGGTTCCGATACCGACATATCTGTAGTTCTGACGTTTTCTAAATAAAGACTATTATCGTATATGAAACTTGATTCCGATCTCATCTGTACTATTAAGCATTTATCGATCTGAAAAGTCGCCATTGACTTGAGGTTTCGTATTATCAAAACAACAATAACAAAATTAAGATTTGAATTTACGAGATCTAAGTCTGTCCTTTTTAAAGTAACATTGTAGACTACGACCTCTTTTATCAAACTAGATAAGGTAAGAGAACATAAAGGATCAAATTCAAATTTCTACAGAGTAAAATAAAGACTAAGTTCGAGTTCTGTATAAAACAAAGAGATGTTATATGTCACTCAATACTAAACATCGACACATGTATATTCATTCCCAAAGTCATTTTCGTTAGTTCTCTTTCATGTAAATCTCCCACCTTCCTCATTTACACGTGTCCAATTTTGACGACGCGAAAGTAAACGAAGACCATAAAGAAACAAAGGGTTAATTTCTGTAACCGTATAAAAAAAATTCATTTACTGTTTCCTATGGAGACATGAATAGTCATTACTTGTCAGATTTAACAGAAATCGGGATAGTAAATTTTGTGACATATTTTCTCTGACAGTTGTTGATTAGAGGGAATACGTAGAAAAGAAGAAACGTCGGGAGTCAGTTTTCGTTTAATGTTTGTTCTCGATTTTTAAATCTCCTATTAGAGTCATAATTATTAAGTAAAATATTTGAACTTTAGTTTGATTAAGTAGTTGTCTTTCCATTTGACTGTACAATCGTATGTTCTACTTTCTGTGATTTAACATTTGGTTTATTAATGACGGAAATAAGAATTGATAAAAGTGAGGAATTCTAAACTGAAAAGTTCGACTTACTTGATTAAAATTAAAACTTTTTTTAAGTTCTCACTTCTTAATCTAATATATACCGGAGTAAAATTAATGATTAATTGGATTCGAAGGAACTTACTCTTTCTCGTCAGGTAATTCTTTTGATATTCGAACCTCTTTACGTTCTTAAATGGGTTTGAGTACATTGAATTATCCATTGTTTCGATCCTGAGTTTGGTGTCGGTAACACACACTTCACTACACACACAATTAATTGATTTAGTTTCCTTAGGAAAGTGTTACATATACATATAGTTTAGTCGTACTATATGTGAAGTTGAGAGAGTGTCAAAATTAACAGTTAATATGAAAGTACGTAACCTCCTTCTTTACCGTTGAGTAAGGTCACGAGAACGGACCTGTTAGTGTTCCTACCGCCTCGGACCACCCGACGGCAGATACCTCAGCGTGTCTCAGCCTGTGCTGACTTCGTTGAACCGTCGTCGTTGTCGTCGTCGTATGAAGTTGTTTCGAACCTCTTTTGTATCGGTAACATAAGTAACCATTGTTATTCTGTCTATATTTTAACATCTCTGATGGTTTTCACGTTTTCTGGATTTGTTTTTGTTAATAGGAGAGATTCGGCACGTCCGAAGGGATCACGGAGTCAACTATTTCTTAGACGGACGTTACGTCCTGTGGGCCCCAAACTAGGGACCCAACCCTTCTAGGGGACTTCCTTTACCGTTGGGTGAGTCATGAGAACTGACACCTTAAGGTACCTGTCTCCTCGGTCCGTCTGATGTCTGGTACCCTAGTGTTTCTCAACCTGTGTTGACTCTGAAGATGAAAGTTCGGTACTTTTAGACGTTTGATTTTGTATGTGGTTCATTAATCAATATTGAGAGAGATATATGTTTGTGTTCTGTATAGTGTATACAGACATGTGAATATACGTACATCTATAATTCCGTTGTTGTTTAAAGAAAAATTTTGAGTTTAGAGTCTTAATATTTTATGTTTTTACAAAAGTGTAGAAATCGTTGTCTTTTGAAGAATTTTATACCTTACATTGACATAATGTAACTCCAGTCATGACCCGTTTCTCAAATTTTTTAAAAATATGGAGTTCTAGTGTTTGGTAATCTAAAAAATGTCACTTTTATCCGAGAGTCTCATGAAAGGGAATTTGAACGTTTCACCGATACACTTCCTTGGTCTTAAACCTGTCTAGACTAAGGCTTCAGGTTCTAAAAAGGAGTTGAGGTAACGGAATCCCTCTGTCGGGTCTCTATGATACTTTGAGCGGGTTTAGAGAGTCATTTAGGTTTCACTCTCCTTCGTGTTTTGTCTGTATGGACTCAGAATTTTAAGAAATGATCTCGTAAATATGATTGTAAAAAGGTGATCTGGGACTTTTCGACAATAAACTGTCTTTTTAAAATTCACGGGTTCCTAGTGTCTTAATTCTTGAATACTACCTGTTGTCGTTAGTGGATCTCATTGTCAAGAATCGGATTCCAGTTATGTCTACATACTCGAAATCCCTTCATACTTTAATAACTTTGAGATGTATATATATAAAGTATTCTAAACATGTGGAGACCGTACTTTTAAAGTACCATAATAGTTTACCCCAAAACTAACTTCTGTAAATTCTTGCTCAGTATATTTTGTCGTCTCTTCCGTCACCGTTGGGTGAGGTCATGAGAACGGACCTTTTAGGGTACCTGCCTCCTCGGACCATCCGACGTCAGGTACCCCAGCGACTCCCAGCCTGTGTTGACTCACTGAAGTGAAAGTGAAAAGTGAAAGTACGTAACCTCTTCCTTTACCGTCGGGTGAGGTCACAAGAACGGACCTCTTAGGGTCCCTGCCCCTCGGACCACCCGACGGCAGATACCCCAGCGTGTCTCAGCCTGTGTTGACTTCGCCGAATCGTCGTCGTATATTTCGTTTGTGTGGAAATACCTATTTGACCTCCGTGACCCTCGATTTCACTGAAGACCACTGTCTCGTCGACTTGTGACCTCCTTGTCACGATCTCGTGTCCGGAGAAGGAAGATTAAGGTTATGGGAAAGGGTCTAATGTCCCAGTGTACATTATTGTGTCTTCTACCGTGTATTTATACTCTTTTACTCTTCTGAGTCACCACAATTCCTAAGGATCTCACTAGGAAAGAGAGAAACAGGGAGGAAAGAAACGAAGAGTTCTCCAATTATTGTCTTAGACACAAGTCAAAGTGTATCAAGTTACACGTCTCTCTTTGTTATAGAAGACGAAATATTTAATACCACGTTCCGATTGATACCGGCAAAAGATTCTTTTGAGTTACTGAATCTTGGACGATTGGAGTCATTTGTTTTGGAGTCACACGAGCTTAATTATAAGTACCACGGAGAGGAATTAAAAGGATTAGATAAGCAGAAAAAGGAGTAAAATTTCGAGGACACTAGGAAGTAATCGAAATAAAAGTCATCAAATGTCAGTCCAAAGAAAAGAATAACATTACAATATCACGCTACAATAAGACCTACAAACAAAAACTCCTTTCTCCCTACTTGTTTCGTTAAAATTTTCTGTGTATCAGTACTTCCAAAAGTCCGATTGTATCAGTGTCTAAAATATCCTTATTGAATTTCCTCTCTACTGTAGAGGTAATAGTTAAATCACCACAACTCATAGTGACTTAACGTTTCTTTAACCGTCCTCGACGAGTCAAACAAGTACACATTTTTAATTAGGATTCAGTAATCACTTTTGATTTTGAAATGTGTGGTGAAAAGTCAGTACTGCCGCAGGGTTACGATTATTGAACTTGAAACGTTATGTGAAAGTTTCCCGTGATCTTTCGTGAACTTTGTCGTGCTAAAAGGTGACAACGAGGGTGGTGGTTGTGACGGTGGACTCGTCGTTGTCGTCCGGGTCGGAGAATGACAACGGGACAGACGATTTACATAACGCATGTAGTAAGGTACAGTATAAGTACTGTGACGATAGTGAATCTACGATAATGAGGATAATTATACATATATTGTTGTGACGGTAAAGTATCTACAAAAGTATCTACTCCTTTCACCATCAGTGAGACAGTACAGACCGAGAGACACTGGGGTACCTGACATCGGGTGGTCCGAGGAGACCTTAGGTTCCCTAAGAGGTCCGTTCTTCTGACCTCCACCAACAGAAAGGGAAGAGGTCTATTTACTCCTTTGAACGTAAATTACTCTAATTTACTAATCAGGGAAGAGTGTATTGATCATTCCTTGTCTTAGACCTAAACTAAAGTTTAATGAAACTAAGGTTTCAATCGAGATAATTAGTGGTTCAATAAAAAAAGAAGGTATAAGGTATGTACTATCGTTATTACGTGTCCAATTACTTACACTAAAAGTATAACTAATCTTTTCTGTTTTCCCTCCCTCCTTCCTTCTGTCTAGTAGGATTTAACATTCATTCATTCCGCCCTGCAGATACTAGTTTCCTCTTCCTCGACGTCTACTTTGTTTCTCGTCTCATTCTCAGCTGAAAATAACGTTGTCTTAAACCCCGTTTTCTTTCGTTTATACGGATGTTTATTACCAACGTTAAATTATATACATCGTCATCGTCCTTAGATTATTTGACCGAGTATATGAAATCCAGTTTCTTAAGTCTAGGTTGGTTTCCCGGGACCGTAGTTTAATGGTATTCGTTTCAGACCTGGTAAATTGGATCGTACGAATCTCTTAATTTAACCCAATAAGACGAGTAACGTTTAAACCCCGGATAAACCATGTTAGATACTGTTTCCTTGGATCACCCGATGTCAGGTGCCCCAGTGTTCTCAACCTGTACTGAATCACTGATTCGGTGGTATTGGTACCATTGACCTTTCGACATTCACGGAATATTAAGGTGGAACTCATACATGTCTTAGAATAGAGGTCCCGATCCGGGTGGTTCTTCGTTTTCGACGATGACGTTCCTTCGAAGACTGTTGGGTGTTGGATTATAATTTTTGTTTCTTCACACATCCTCTGTTTATGAGTTTCGTATGTATTTTGACTTGTCTTGACTTCTGGGATGTATCTGTTTTGTAATTGTAAAATTTTTCGAAAGTCACGTCGTCGTTTGGTCAGTCGGGTTCGCCAGTTTCTCGATCTCTCGTTACGAGGTCTTGTTAAATTCTTTAGTAAGGTGTGACGAACTTATTAAAGTGTTTAAGTAAACCACAAGATAATAAGCAGTTTCGTGACTCTTGAACGAACGATAATGTCTACCACCTCTTAAAGATCAAACGTATTTTTAGTTGTAGGGTACTTCAGAACCCCTTTTTTTTTGTATACAAACGTCTACTAATGGGTTTCTATCGTAGTCTTGTAAGTAATAAGTAATCGACGTAGTAATGTTTACATTATACTAGGTAAGAGGTATAAAGTCACTTAGATACAGGGATACCTGGTTCAACGATGTACATCAAAATAAAGGGAAAAGTTAAGTCTAGTCTAGTCAGAAGTCCTACTGTACACACGAACGGAATACACTCTCAAAACATTTACACCATTCTATTTACTTTTTGTATTCTTCATTTTGTCGGTGAACAATAAAGAGATATAAACAGTTATCGATAATATCCTTATGGTCTGGTGGACTGGACGGAGAACTCTTTGGATATACGTCCAGTCCTTCGTTGTCAAGCTTGACCTGTACCTTGTTGTTTGACCAAGGTTCATCCTTTTCCACATGTAGTTCCGACATATAACAGTGGGACGAATACATTGAATATACGTCTCATGTAGTACTCTTTGCGACCCGACCTTCTTCGTGTTCTATCTTAGTTCTAAAGGTCCTCTTTATAGTTATTGGAGTCTATACGTCTACTGTGGTGAGAATACCGTCTTTCACTTCTCCTTGAGTTTTCGGAGAACTACTTTCACTTTCTCCTCTCACTTTTTCAACCGAATTTCGAGTTGTAAGTCTTTTGCTTCTAGTACCGTAGACCAGGGTAGTGAAGTACCCTTTATCTACCCCTTTGTTACCTTTGTCACAGTCTGAAATAAAAACCCCCGAGGTTTTAGTGACGTCTACCACTGACGTCGGTACTTTAATTTTCTGCGAATAAGGAACCTTCTTTTCAATACTGGTAGGATCTATCGTATAAGTTTTCGTCTCTGTAATGAAACCGTTGTTTCCAGGTAGATCAGTTTCGATACCAAAAAGGTCACCAGTGCATATGTACACACTCAACCTGACACTTCTTTCGACTCGTGGCTTCTTAACTACGAAAACTTGACACCACAACCTCTTCTGAGAACTCTCAGGGAACCTAACGTTCCTCTAGGTTGGTCAGGTAAGACTTCCTCTAGTCGGGACCCTAAAGAAACCTTCCTTACTACGATTTCGACTTTGAGGTCATGAGACCGGTGGAGTACACTTCTCAACTGAGAAACCTTTTCAGAGACTACGACCCTCCCTAACCCCCGTCCTCCTCTTCCCCTGCTGTCTCCTACTCTACCGACCTACCGTAGTGACTGAACTACCTGTACTCAGATCACTTGAGGCCCTCAACCACTACCTGTCCCTCCGGACCGCACGACGCTAAGTAACCCAGTGTTTCTCAGCCTGTGCTGACTCTCTGACTTGACTTGACTTGACTTGACTAATATCCCCTTTTATAAATCCGAGAGGAGTAGATACAAGGACGACACTGGGTTCCCCTTGTTTACAGGTGTTTGTGAAGGTAGAAGACCCCTATCATCTTCCTTTATAGAGACAGAGATTGAAGAAAATAAAATTTTTTATCGTGGTCTCTCTCTCTCCCATCTTGGGACGTACAAAACCAGTCCTATGATCACTTCTCTCACTTATTATTTTTAGTCCGTCGTTTTAGGGTTGAGTCAGGCGGTCATTGTGTTTTATAAGACTTCACAAACGTTTAGAAATGGATGTTCCCGTCTTAATGGGTATATGATGAAAGTTCGTCCTGAGGAAGTGGATGACCAACGTCGTTATCGACATTTGACACTCCTGAAGAGTGGTATGGTACGGTCGTAGAAAAAGTGTTAATTTTCAAATCGGGTTACAGTAAAGATGACTGTGTACCAAAAATGTGTGTTGATTTAAACTACAGGAAGAAGACATTAGAAAGTCGTTAACATTGGGAAAGTTTCTTGAATAGTGTTGGACGGTCTACTAATAACTTTAATAGACTCATACACGAAACCAGATCTTACTCATACAGATCACTCATCTCCACTATACTGTACGAACATCTTAACGAGTCAGGAAAGTTTCATATCATATATACTTTCCATACCTGGCTAAAGTTAAACAGTCCGATTTATGTAAAAATAGGATCCAGTCCTTTCTGTGTCGCCGGTTGAAAATCATTTCGTCCAGAAGATGTTCGTGTGAGTGATCGTATCAGTGAGTATTGTAAGGACTGGTGTTGGTAGATGGGTGTATGCTCTCGTGCATGCGGAGGGGATGTGTTTGTGTTCGTGAGGCTGTGTGTGGGTGTGTGTCACGATGTCTGTAGAAAGGAATAGTAGAGTGTCATAAACGATCATTGAGTTGGAGATGAAGAATTAGCTTTTAAATCGGACGAAGTCCTCTCTTTTAACGTTTCCAGTACCTGGTAAAGACACTATGTCAAAGTGGTGTGTACCATCTTTTTTGCTAAACATGGGGACCAGTTGTTACGACGATATACTAGTCTCGTGGTCCTTCTCAAAGGATTCGACTATATTTGGACAGAATCTTCGCTAACGGATGTAAGTAAAGAGGACGTTTGCCCCGATACCGAAGAAGACACGAACTTAATGAGAACTTCTGGGCCAGGACCAAGGCGGTCGAAAGACGCTCGTCTCCTAGGTGTCGTCCGCGAGCGAGTCCTCTGGACGCGGGGAAGCGGAAAGTGGTTCCGACCGAGTCGTACCGGTCACGGAACACTTCCTGATAAAGGACAACGAGTGCAGTTAGTCAGTTTAGTGTGTTTTGTGTCATATTGTACTAAGTCGCTCCTGCACCCTTTTTCCCTTGGGCATGTGACAACCACCCTTACATTTCACCATGTCGGTGCCAACTTTTGTCATACCTCCAAAGAGTTTTTTGATAACATACTGGGTCCTTAAGGTGAGGGTCCATATGTGATTTCTTTTATTTTGTAATTAAACTTTTCTATATACTTGGAGTCACAAGTGTCCTCGAAATAAATCTTAACGGTTCTACATTTTCGTTGGATTCACAGATATCCGTCTACTTACCTATTTCTTCTACATACCCATATCTTACGATAATTCGGTATTTTTCTTTACTTTAAAACGTTGTACCTACTTGAACCTCCCGTAATGCGATGTACTTTATTCAGTCTGTCCCTTCCTATTTATGTCACAGTATATTAAATATTCACCTTAGACTTTTTATGTTGTTTGATCAGTTATATTGGCCACTTCCGTTACCGTGGGGTGAGATCATGAGAACGGACCTTTTAGGGTACCTACCTCGTCGGACCATCCGACGTCAGGTACCCCAGCGACTCCCAGCCTGTACTGACTCGCTGAAGTGAAACTGAAAAGTGAAAACACGTAACCTCTTCCTTTACCGTCGGGTGAGGTCACCAGAACGGACCTCTTAGGGTCCCTGCCCCCTCGGACCACCCGACGGCAGATACCCCAGCGTGTCTCAGCCTGTGCTGACTTCACTGAATCGTCGTCGTCGTCAGTTATATTGTTTTTTTCCTCTGAGTCTCTATGTCTCTTGTTTACTCATCAATGTCACTCCCTCCCTCCCTGTTATGTCCCCATCCCCTCACCCTCTTCGGCACCGCACGTTCTATCCGATGTTGTGCCCCTTATATAGTTTGTCGAACATTATTGACATTCACCTCACACAGCAAAAACAAATCAATGATTCAGTGCGGGTTGCGAAAGTGTTTGGGTGCCTGACATCGGTGGTCCGGGGAGACAGGTACCTTAAAGGGTCCGTTCTTATGACCTCACCTAAGGGTAAAGGAAGAGGTCCCCTAGAAGGGTTGGGTCCCTAGTTTGGACGTCGAGGACGTAACCGTCCGTCAATGGTGACTCTGTCATATCGGAAATTTTAACATTTCTTTTTTTTTTATTTCTAATGATATCTGAAGGGACTTTTCATTTTACTTTCTTATCGTTTACTTAGTATGTTGCTCCACAGTTTTCTGGACCCAAAAATTATTGTAAGGTATTGAATTATTAATAAACTTGAACCTGACCGGTGAGTCGAACTGATTTGGAGTTTAAGGAATAATCAATTTAGTCGTGGTAAGATTTCAAGGAATCTAAATGAAGTACTCTAACGATGTGATGTATTAAAACATTTGAAATAATACATTTTCAGTCACTATCGTCTAGTATATTACATTTTAAATACTGTTTTCTGTCTTTCATTATATGGTACATGGTGAGTGTACACCTCAGATTTTATACTATTTTAACTGAATAGAGACTTTGTTTTTGTCTGTGTGTCTATATCTCTTGTCTAGACACCAGGGGTTCTCCCTCTCCACCCTCCACTCCCTTTCTTGCCCTCAAGCCCCAATCGTCTCCGTTTGACAATGTATGTCCTACCTACTTGTTGTTCCAGAATGACAGATCGTGTCCCTTGAGGGAAGTCGTAAGACACAATTGGGTATTACGTTTTCTTATATTTTTACATATGTACATATTGACTCAGTGAAACGACATGTCGTCTTTAATTGTGTTACAACATTTAGTTGATATGAAGTCATTTAAAAAAAAAAAAATTCTTGTATCTATGAAGCCTTGTGGTTCTATTGTTGTGACCACTATTCGGACCCTCTTAGTAAGTCTTACTTTTCATGTTCTATTAGTATATCCGTCGATAGCGTAAGGAAAACGGAGGGAGGTGACACTGTATTGAGTACTGCAGTGAACTCACGGTCGAGACTCCCTGACCCTACAGGCAAATAGACTGACATGAAGGACGGTGAGTCACCAGTCCTGACTTTTCTTCAGTCACCCCCGGGTGACCGTCCTGAATCTTCCATATAAGACATCCATTGTAAATATCCACCAATGAACACCCGTTTGTCTTTAACAAAGACTTATACTCAGACGGGAGTACACCTATAAAGTCTCGAATTAAGACGTAGTTCGTTGACGGTCAAGTAAAAAAGGGGAACTTTGATAATTTCTCTCACATCCGTTTATGAAAAAGACACATAAAAAAAAACTCGTTTCTATTCGTGATTGTCAGTAAAGGATTCATATTTTATAATTCATGAAACCTTCCATAAGTAACTTGAAGGGTAATCTTATCGAAGGACTGACCTATTTTCAATAAACTGACTTTTATCGAAGTATTCGAGAGTAATTTTGAACCTCACATTGAGGTGGCTGATCGAACCTTCTTGTGATCCGTCGTAGACCAGCAGGAGTGGAACTTAGATGGTTATGATTGTCACACTAAATTCCTCGTACAGTAAATTAGAGTGACGGAAGTAAAAAGAGAACTTTATTTTCCGTACTGTACAAACATTGACTCCAGTAGATTTTCACTAGATTACTCCGAATATTATTTTCCTCGTCTAACAACTTTAACTTGCTAGTTTTGAGTCAATGTTCCTTTTTCTTCATTTGCATAGTTAGTAGATTCCCTTTTACTGTCATATAAAATTTTAAATAAAATCGTGACTCAAGGGACCTTCAAATCCATTTTTATTTTTTAGAAATAGAGAGAAAAATAGTGGTAATAAATATACAATATATAATATAAATATATGAATATGTATTGTATTTGGTACAATATATTGTATTATACAATGTAAATAGTATATATTATGTATATAAATATACAATATACGAATCTTTCTATTACAAAAAAGGTATATCTGTATAAAAGTATTTTAAACAAGGTCAGTTTTAAAAAAAGGAGGACTAAAAGGAAATATGTTTTGACACTTGTTCTAAATATAACAGAAATTTCTATGAGAAATTAAAAGGTTATGAAACTCCCACACCATAAACGACCGGTTACACTTCAAGAAATGTATATAAGATATCAGTAAATTTATCGAGACTTTTCATCTATGACAAGAGAGGTAAAGATCTTTCCTTCTCTGGTCGTGAATCTAATGTTAGTTACTGGACCCTCTTATGCTTCGGTAGTAGTACACCGATAAAGGTATATGGACCCGTATTAGTCATCTGTACGAAGAAAACTCTCCGGCTGAGTTGCTCCTTGTACTCTACACCTCGTGCCTACGTCAAAGGTGGAGATCTTTCTGTCCTCCCATCTTGTGAACTTGTGTCAGACCTTGTAGGGTGGGAATTCATAAAGAAGGTGAGTCCAAAAGTGTCCGTTTACCTTGACTTATACTCGGTAGACGTCTGTTTGAAGGACTACTCTAATATTTTGCCCCCGTAAAATTTATCGACCATCTTTCATTCCGAGCGATAAAAATGATGTCTATATTCGTCGTTCTGACCGTATACTTATTTGTGGTTCTTCAGTAAGTGCCGAGATACGCCTACAGATGTGTCTCCACCTATATCCCTCTTACTTGAACTACTCGTCAGCCTAGGGAAGGTTGACATTCTAAGTCGGTGATGTCTTATCTGACATGCATTCTCATCGGACACAAACTGATATGACTGTCACTTCTTGAGTAGTCACGTAAGCCCAAGATCGTACTCGGAGTCTGGTAGGTACGGTTTACTGACCTGAAGACTCGTACTTGTCCCGAGGGTAGGCGTTTATTACGTGTTACTTATTTTCTATTCAACTGTGTAGACAATTATGATAAAAGAGGGATGTTTTATTTGGGACAACTCTTACAAGAAGTACCCCATTCGCGTAAGTTATTTTAATTTCAAGTTTGCTCCGGGTCCTTTTATATACCTTTAACTTTCGGCCGAAAGTCGTGTTAAGGAGGAGGGTAGTCGGGGGTACGAAAATAGAAGGGTACCCATTATTTTTACGACAAATGGTAATTAGTTTATTTATGGTATGTGGGTGACGAACTGTATATAGAGATTAGGAGGGTTATTGGAACGTTCTCTTCTTACTCTTAAAGGTGAATGTTTCTCCTTCGACCTTAGACTGACCGGTTTCGTTTTTACAATCATTAACGTCTGGGTCCTAAGGTCCCACTACTAGAGACACTCAGATCGAACTTTGGAAATTTTATTGTTTCCTGAAAGAGAGGATTCGTGACAGTCCACGTACCAACAATGAACCATAAACAACTCATGAATTATGACTTAATAATTCCGGCTCTCCTCGATGGGGGACAGGTTCCATTCCTCGTCACCGACACGAAACGACCTCGTCGACACTTCTTCCTGGGACACAGGTTCCATTCTCCTTGGGTCCATTCTACCATTCGTCACTCTCTCCCCTAGTCCCCTGTCTGTCTGACTTTGATGTCAGTGTCTGTTGATCGGTTAGACTAGTGTACCTGGTGTCGGAACAGATTGAGTTACTTTGGTTCGGTACGGCACACTCCGGTGGGTTCTGCCTGCCCAGCGCCACCTCTCCAGACTGTCTTACACCAGGTGACCTCTTCCCTTACCGTTTGGTGAAGTCATAAGAACGGAACTCTTAGGGTACTTGTCATACTTGTCTGTTTTTCTATCCTATGACTTTCTACTTGAGGGGTCCAACCATCCACGGGTTATACGATGTCCTCTAGTCACCTCTTTATTGAGGTCTTTCTTACTTTTCCCTACCGCGGTTTCGATTTTGTTGTGGGTCGACACTTACTCTGACCACTATCTTCGTTCTAAGTCACGACATTTCCCGTTACAACGTATCCTTGGACCCTACAATCCAGGTACTTAGTTCCTTTTAACCTTTACCAGTTTGTCCTCTACCGTTCTCACTGTAAGATCCTTAGTCACTTGATTCTACCTGACCTTACCCACTTAAATTGAGTCTACTGGTAACACAGATGATGACACCCGTCCTTAGGGAATCTTCTTTACCTCGTCGGTAATATCAGTTGTTCTCTCAGGCTTTACGTCATGAACCTACGTTAGAGTTTTTGGTGTCTTACTAGAAACAAACAAAGGTTCCGTTTGGTAAGTTATAGTGCCATTAAGTTCAGATACGGGGTTACTCATTACGGCTTCTTCGACTTCAACTTACCAAGATACTTCTGGATGTTCTGGAAGATATTGATTGTGGGATTTTTCTACAGGAAAAGTAATATCCCCTGACCTTACGTTTTCATCCTTCAGTTCTTTATGGACCTCATTGTCCGTTTAAACCGGAACCTTATACCTTACTTCGTCCCGTTTCCGATTATCTCAAGACGGTTCTCTTGTGTGACCAGTATCGTTTGTGGGAGAAGGTTGTTGTGTTTTCTGAGATGTGTACCTGTAGTGGTCTACCAGTTGTGGTTTTAGTCTAACCAACATAAGAAACTTCGGTTTCTACCTCTTCGAGATATGTCAGTCGTTTTTGTTCTGGTCCTCGACTGACACCGAGTCTAGTACTTGAGGAATAACGGTTTAAGTCTAACTTTAACTTCTTTCACCTCTTTTGGTGATCTGGTAAGTCCATACTGGATTTAGTTTAGGGAGTACTAATATGTCACCTTCACTCTTTATCTAAATTCCCTGATCTAGACTATCTATCTCATGGACTACTTGATACCTTACTCCAAGCACTGTAACATGTCCTCTATCCCTAGTTCTGGTAGGGGTTCTTTTTCTTTACGTTTTTTCGTTTTACCGACAGTTTCCTCTGAAATGTTTATCGACACTTTTCTGCCCTTCGTTTTTCGTTTCCTCTTTTCCTTTCTATATGGGCTTTCGTCTCAAGGTTTCTTATCGTTTCTCTCTATTCTTTCGGAAGGAGTCACTAGTTACGTTTCTTTATCTCCTTTTGTTGTCTTACCCTTTCTGATCTCTAGAGAAGTTCTTTTAATCTCTATGGTTCCCTTATAGAGTACGTTTCTACCGGATTTATTTCCTGTCTTTATCATCCCTGGATTTTATTCGTCTTCTATAATCCTTCTCCACCGTTCTTATGTGTCTTCTTGACATGTTTTTCTAGAAGTACTAGTTCTATTAGTGCTACCACACTAGTGAGTGGATCTCGATCTGTAGGACCTTACACTTCAGTTCGCCCGGAGTCCTTCGTAGTGATGCTTGTTTCGATCACTTCCACTACCTTAAGGTCAACTGGATAAAGTTTAGGACTTTCTACTACGATACTTTCACGATGTGAGTATACGGTCGTTTAAACCTTTTGAGTCGTCACCGGTGTCCTGACGTTTTCCCGTCAAAAGTAAGGTTAGGGTTTCTTTCCGTTACGGTTTCTTACGAGTTTGATGGTGTGTTAACGTGAGTAGAGTGTGCGATCATTTCATTACGAGATTTAAGAGGTTCGGTCCGAAGTCGTCATGCACTTGGTACTTTAAGGTCTACAAGTTCATCCAAAATCTTTTCCGTCTCCTTGGTCTCTAGTTTAAAGGTTGTAGACGACCTAGTACCATTTTCGTTCTCTCAAGGTCTTTTGGCAGATAAAGACGAAATAACTGATACGGTTTCGGAAACTGACACACCTAGTGTTCTTTGACACCTTTTAAGACTTTCTCTACCATTATGGTCTGGTGGACTGGACGAAGAACTCTTTGGACATACGTCCAGTCCTTCGTTGTCAATCTTGACCTGTACCTTGTTGTCTGACCAAGGTTTATCCTTTTCCTCATGCAGTTCCGACGTATAACAGTGGGACGAATAAATTGAATATACGTCTCTTGTAGTACTCTTTGTGACCCGACCTCCTTCGTGTTCGACCTTAGTCCTAACGACCCTCTTTATAGCAATTGGAGTTTATACGTCTACTGTGGTGGGAATACCGTCTTTCACTTCTTGATTTCTCGAGGAACTACTTGCACTTTCTCCTCTCACTTTTTCAAGTGAGAGTTGTAAGTCTTTTTTTCGAGTTGTAAGTCTTTTGATTCTAGTACTGTGGACCAGGGTAGTGAAGTACCGTCTATCTACCCCTTTGTCACCTTTATCACCGACTGAAATAAAAAGACCCGAGGTTTTAGTGACGTCTACCGCTAATGTCGTTACTTTAATTTTCTGCGAATGAGGAACCTTCCTTTCAATACTGGTGGGATCTATCGTATAATTTTCCTTCTCCGAATGAAAAGGTAGTTTCCAGACACATCAGTTCCTATACCAAGAAGGTCATCAGTACATACCTACACTTTTAAAATGATATTTCTTTCGACTCGTGGCTTCTTAACTACGAAAACTTTACACCACGACCTCTTCTAAGAACTCTCAGGGGATCTGATGTTCCTTTAGATTGGTCAGGTAGGATTTCCTATAGTCAGGACCCACAAGTGACCTTCCTGACTACAACTCCGACTTTGAGGTTATGAAATCGGTAGACTACGCTTCTCGACTGAGTAACCTTTTCTGGGATTACGACCCTTTCTAACTCCCGTCCTCCTCTTCCCCTACTGTCTCCTACTCTACCAACCTACCGTAGTAAGTGAGCTACCTGTACCCGAACACACCTGAGGCCCTCAACCACTACCTGTCCCTCCGGACCGCACGACGTCAAGTACCCCAGCGTTTCTCAACCTGTGCTGACTCGTTGAATTGACTTGACTTGACTTGATTATGACTTAAAGATAACTTCTTCCTTTTCTTTTCGAACTCTTCTTTTAGATGTCTTCGAAACCAAAGAGTCTAGGAAGTTTCTTTGCCACATTCACTTTGTGTAAAAGTTAGTTTTCAGGTCCAGTTGTGTAAGTAGTCATCGTGTGGTAAAGACGAAGAAAGATGGGGGAGAGGGAAAAGAGGGGGCTGAGACGGTCAACATATAGGTCACGAGCGTTGTACCGTCTGAGAAGAAATGGGAGTCTGTTTCAATGGATTGAAGAGATGGAGTTAAAGGAGTCGATAATTTTGTCCTGATTTTCGTAATTATATCCGAAGTGACCATCGAGTCTACCATTTCTTAGACGGACGTTTCGTCCTCTACGTTCAAGTTAAGGATCCAGACCTTCTAGGGGACCTCTTCCTCTATCGTTGTGTGACGTCATAAGAACGGACCTCTTAAGGTACAGTGTCCTCGGACCTTCCGATGTCAGGTACCTCAACATTTCTCAGACTGTACAGACTTCGTTGACTCGTGCGTACGTTATCGTAATGATATATAGACTTTCAACGACGTACCTATTTTAGTCGATCGTGTGATGTACACACGATGTTATATACCGATATATATAAAAATATGTTATTTACTTTTAATCATCACAATAGAAACAGTACTGTGTAAACAACTTACTTACAAACTTAATTACTTACTTCGGGTATCCGTTCGGTATACCTCATTGATATCTACCTTGTAGACATGAATTATGGGTGTCCAGAGACACATGGTAAAAGTTAGGGATCTCGTCTCGGGAAGTCTTTACTTGGTGAACGATTACTACTACCAAAGTCACTACATTGTTGTACACTTTACATGACACTCGTCCTAACAGTCAGTGACGGGAAGAGGTTGTCGTAGAGTCGTATACTGGCAAGTACCGTAGATAACCGGACGGGGAATTCGAAAAGTAAGTAAAATTTTTGTAGATTAATAAAACTGAAAGTAAACAAATTGTAAAAGTAGATAAGATGGTGAATGACTTGTAAAGAGAGATTCCAGAGGGTATGTGAGACCTACCGTGATCTTATATTTGTCTTTTTTGGTGTAAGGACAGGAATTCCTCGTAAATCAGAGCACTTTATTAACATTATGTCACATTATACCTTAACTGTCTTCTCCGAATATTTTGGTACCACCACTCTCCTTCAACACTCTAAACCCCTAATGTATTTTCCTTCCAAAGGATTTCCTCACTGGACTTAACACTTCCCATTCAATCTTTTTACTACTAAATTTTGATAAAATTAAAATCTAAATATCTCAATGACACTTCTGACATGTCTCTAAGGAGCATACAGGGTATGGGTCAAAGAGGATAACGATTATAGAAATCACTATGTAATAATGATTTCAAGTATGAAATAAGTGTAAAGGACCAAAAACAAAAAAAAAAAATGGATTAAAGGAAAAACAAAAGATTTTAGGGTGGGTCCTATGGTGTAATATAAATCAAAGATACAGAAGAATCCAAGGCGTACTGACTAAGTAAGAGTCTAAAAAGAACAGAAGAAAATAACGAAACCGTAAAAACTCCCCATGATTAGTCCATAAAACATGTACGGGAAGTTTTAACCCGAAGAGAGTATCGAGTCAACCATTTCTTAGACGGACGTTACGTCTTCTGGACTCAAGCTAAGGACCCAACCCTTCTAGGGGACCTCTTCCCCTTCCGATCGGTGAGGTCATAAGACCGGACCTCTTAAGGTACCTGACATATTGGGTACCCCAGCGTTTCTCAGCCTGTGCTGACTTACTGGAAACGAAAGTGAAAGTTTCAAGTCTAAGAAGATGACAAAGAGAGTACTAATCTACCCCCAATACACAAAACCCGACGGGACTATCGAGTGATCATTTCTTAGACGAATGGTTACCCGTCCCTTCTAAGGGACCTCTTCCTTTATCGTTGGGCAAGATCATAAGAACGGACCCTTTAGGGTGTCCGTCTCTTCGGACCACCCGATCTCAGGGACCCTAGTGTTTTCTCAGTCTATGTTGAATCGTTGACTTGTTGTTGTCGTACACCAAACTCTTCTGGTGTCTTCTTTCATGGTAAGAGTAGTGTAGTATAGTTCCCTTGTATAATAGTCATACTAAATACTCAAATACCGTTTGAACTAGTGGACCGACGTCATCGCCCAGTCTAAGGGGGTGACATTTCAATGAGAGAAGGTAGGTGTGATATACCTGAAAATTACGTCTCTTTTTACGGTAGACTTTTTGTAAGGATTTAAGAGGGGTTTAAAGACTCACCCTCTTAATATAGACTACGTCTTTAGACGTCTTTACAAAGACGGTATTTTATCCCGCTACTCAACGACTGGAAACGAAGTTGATAAGTGTACTAAATTTACCTTCTACCACGTAACGGATTTTGTTTCACTGTGTTGAGTCCTTCCGTGAGAGTAATGGTAAAAGAAGTGTGTCTGTGTCTCGAGGCAAAATACCCGACATCGATGTCGAAGGAATCGTACACGGAGTATTAGAATAGTACCGTTTTAGACCCGTCTCTCTCCTCACCGTGTGTCGATGTGTTCCAAACACCTTTCTCTATTCGTTTGCGTAATTGTCAACAATTAAAGAAGAAAAGTTCCACTACTTATATGTAATAGAATAAATTAAATAGGATGGATTATTGGAACACTCCCTCCGTAACGACCGGAATAAAATGTCGTCTCATCATGTCCAATCTAGTGTGGTCTACCGTTCGTCGTCTTGAGTTCACAGACCTCAGGGTACAAATGTCGTAGTTTTGTATAAAATTCGTTTATACGAACAGTCTAAAACTCCAAAGTACCTCGAGTTTAGAAGGTCTCCCTTCTTCACTTGGGGGATAGTAAAAAGTCCTGATTTCTCCCTCTCTAACCGGTTCGAGATTTACTTTTGGGAGACTTAATTTCGTGAGTGTACACCGGACCTTACCCTTTACACAAATCTGCGAGCCGGCACCGGTTGAGAAACATTGGGGTACCTGACATCGGGAGGACCGAGGAGACAGGTTCCCCTAGGAGGTCCGTTCATATGACCTCACCCAACGGTACGGGAGGAGGTCCCCTAGAAGGGTTGGGTCCCTAGTTTGGGTCCAGAGAACGTAACGTCCGTCTAAGAAATGGTAGACTCGGTGTCCCCTCTGGTGAAAATTCGTTTCTGGGTTGAAATTGTGTATAAGGTAAGAAACATAGAGGTGTCTTTAACATATCACACGAGTAAACATCTTTTGTGAGAATTCGATTCGGAAGTAGAAAGGACACTCACTTCTTTTTATTTTCTCCAAGTAACTCTTACACTTGGTCCCGTC
The DNA here is from genome assembly GCA_006410555.1 of Capra ibex. Lineage (NCBI taxonomy): Eukaryota > Metazoa > Chordata > Mammalia > Artiodactyla > Bovidae > Capra > Capra ibex. Next base: position 5,223,623 of record SJYO01038983.1, on the reverse strand, counting down.
TTAAATCCCTATCTGAGAACTTAATACTTTCTGACCACCCACAATTGTCTTGTTTTTGTATTGATATTATGATAATAGTTCTCCTTGTTTTGGTTCGGTTTCATACCGGTTCTACTGGGAGTAAGTTAATCAGATTACCCATCGGAAAAATTCCTGGAGTCCGATTGAACCGGTCGTACTGGAACTGTGTCTTGACGTCCGTCGTTGTTAAGGTCGAGGCCCGGGTCAGATCCAAACTTCCTAAAGGTTAAACAATATGGACTCTGGAGTAAGTAATATATGATAGGATACAATTTTAGTGACCTCTTCCTTTACCGTTGGGCGAGGTCATGAGAACGGACCTCTTAGGGAATCTGTCTCCTCGGACCACCTGGTGAGTACCACCCACCAGGTACCCCCAACGTCTCAGTCTGTGCTGACTCGATGACTATGTGTGTGTGTAGAATTTTATTATTCAGATTGTGTAGAAATTCGACATGGTACGGTTTGTACCAAGATTCCAGGAAATATTGGTGATAGAGTGAATTAAGAACTTATAGAGATGGTGTATTAGTACTACTTAGGGTAAACTGTCTTTTTGATTCCGACTCACTCTTCTTTCCGAAAGGTTACCACCTTCTTGATCCTGAGTTTAAGTCCTGTAAGAAGGATTATTCGGATAAGGGACAGGTGTCGTGTACTCTCGGGGTACTTCTTCCTTAACGAAGTAAAGTGGTGGATTCATCATAGATATATGTTGGGGTAATTAAATATTAGTCACTTAAACAATGATATGGTTATATTACGAGTTATTAAACTTCGATTCCTCCTTTTCCAGTCTTAAGTTACTAAGATGACTAACTTACCTATAAACTTCAGGGCAAGTTTTTTTTTTCCTTCTTTCTTTTCGAAAGATTTCAAGAAGTATTCGGAAGAAGAGAGTTATAGTACTTGTCTTTCGTTCGAGTCTTTCCCCTTTTTTAATAACGACGGTTCTTCCAGTGGGGTAATGGACGTGTCCGGAGAAATATTTGTTGGAGTACCGGTTCCAAGGACGACAGTCAAATGACCTGACCGTTACGTAACCGATCGACGAAGGAATTAGGGTAGAAAGACGAAGGAACTAAGTCAAGTTCCTTCGAAGGTGTTGGATCCTGACGTCTATTGGTTTTGATAACCTTCTTAACTAAGACACGTTCCAGGATCGTCAGGATCCATGAAATTACGTATCTTTACGAATTAACGTTTCAAGGGATTGTAACACTCATCTCAAAAGTTCGTGTCCGTTAGACATCACTCCTGACGTCGAGTTTAAGGACACACGGGAACCTTTTTCTGTCTATCTCTGTGATTACCCCTTTTTCTAGTGTACCTCTGTCTACCACAATCGATCCCTATGTTCGAAACCGTAATCTTTCTAAAAATTGAACTCACGATCCGAGAAATAGTAAATTTAAGAACTTCGAAGTCAAAGGAATGGATACTTCCGTCAATTTACACAAGGGATGTTACAACAAGTGGGACCTTCAGTAAGTAGGTAAGTTTTTATAAATTACTCACCCATAATGCATGGTTCAGGAGAAAATTCGTGAACCCTATGTCGACACTTATATGACCCGTTTCAAGGATGAGACTTCTTCAACCCTCTTCCCATCTGTTTTCTGTTTTACTGTTACTTTTGGTGTACTGTAAAACTCTATTACTATTTGCAAGGATTCTTTTATTTTGTTCTCATCTACCCATCTCACAGAACTCCGAAACCAATCTAATCTACACCGGACCTCCCCGACCTCACCATACCTATTCCGAAGTACTCTCGACTTTCATTTGTGTCGGACATATAAAGAATCCCCGTCTACGGTATAGTATTAAAAGGGGTCACATAGTGTACTTCGGACCAACCGTCGTTAATAAGTTGTATTTAAAATTTACTTAATCCCGGACCGGGGGTTGTCCTTGAGTGAAGTACTTACAAGACACTTTCAACCAAAGATACCGGATTTCGTAAGTTGTACGTGACAAGTCCCATTGACTTTTAAGTTCGTAAGACCATAACTCACACAGGCACACACACACACGTGCGAGTCAGCGAGTCAGTACAGGTTGAGAAACGTTACGGTACCTGGTAGTGGGTGGTCCGAGGAGACAGGTACTTCAAAAAGTACGTTTCTTTGACCTCACCCAACGGTAAAGGATGACCTCCCCTAGAAGGGCTGAGTCCCTAGCTTGGGTACAGAGGACACAGAGGTCGTACATAGTGTCCTGGAATTTAGGTATTAGTAATTGATAACTTATGTTAGGTGACGTTCGATCTTCGATACGTTCTAAAATTTTGTGTGTCATTCTGTTTCAACACAAGGAATAATCAGACCGATCCCTGAACTTTACAAACGGTTGTCTTGACCTTATTTTCTGTCACAGATTGTTCCAGGGAATCCTGAATCATACCATACTTTACCAAAGCCGTACAGTTCTTCTTCTTCTCAGGTGAACCCAAGGTCCTTTCAACTTTCCCCTTCACCCAAAACTTAACACAGACCTTCCTAAATTTTTACTCTTACATCCCCGTCTACGAAGAGTTCTTAATACATTTTTACTTTGGGGGTCCTAGAGTTAAGTCATGAAGAGTTTGTAATCGGAAGTAGTCTTATGAATTTTGTGTCTAGTGACCCGGGGTGGGGCTTTCAAAGACTAAGTCATTCAGACCCCCCACCCCGTTCTTACTCATAAAGACTGTCCAACGGTCTACTGGGAGTAATTTTGGGAGTACATAAAGAGGGTCACTACATACAATCAGGTCCCACTACAGTGCTGTAGGGGCCGAGATAATCCTGCGTACTTTTTTTGTGTACAGTCCCTATACACCCTAGTGCACACACATAGACACACGACGACGACGACGACGACGATTCAGTGAAGTCAGCACAGGCTGAGACACGCTGGGTATCTGTCGTCGGGTGGTCCGAGGGGGCAGGGACCCTAAGAGGTCCGTTTTTGTGACCTCACCCAACGGTAAAGGAAGAGGTCACGTACTTTCACTTCAGTGAGTCAGCACAGGCTGAGAAACACTGGGGTACCTGACTTCGGGTGGACCGAGGAGGGTGTCCTAAGAGGTCCGTTCTCACGACCTCACCCAACGGTAACGGAAGAGGCCATAAACACACACGAAAGTAATTTGCACATCTACTTTTTATAACCTTATTTGAACCTCTTACCAGGTATTATATTATGGTCCCTGTTTACAATAGGGAAACCCCTGAGAAACAAAAGGTAAAATATGTTGTACCTGAATAGTTGAGAAGAAGATGGAAAAGGACAGTGAAGGGTCTGAGCAGGATGGACGGTATTTATCTTAAACGAGAAGTTGACTCTAGTCAGTAGTTACTTCAGTACTCTTTACGAGATCAGAGTTCCATTGTGTCCGATCAAACCTTGAGGTCCGGGTCTGTGTGGTTACCGAAAGGACCTAGACGGAATGCACAAGGTAGTCAAGGAACTACGAGAAAAAGGGATCTCACCCAATGAATTATTTATAATTTTATACGTAGAATGAGAACTCCAACGGGGAGAATAATTTTTTACAGAAAGGAGAATATGGTCACTATGAGTGACTTTGTAATATGTGTATTTCTGAGTCCCTTGATCGGGACGGTACGAGCTCTAAGACTCCCTCTATACGACCTAACCAGGGACGACATAATAGTGACTAAATTTTATAGGGGGTCGGACTTAGACTAAAGTCTTAGATATACAGTGTTTATTAATACTATAGGGTGGTCAATATCTCCGTCGAACGTAGTCGTAATTTAATCATAAACTGAATTGAGAATGTTGTTATCTTAAAAAAAAGTTAACTATATCTGGAACGATTTGTGTTTTATGATCGTTTGTATAAGTGACGGCGATGACATAATGAAAAACATCGAGTTTCTAGAGTTCTAGAGTTTCAGCTTTATTGTCTTTTATAAACATGAGATGAGGTCATTTGATACTCCGAAGGGTCCACCGCGTCACCACTTCTTAGGTGGACGGTTACGCCCTTTATGTCCTCTGTGACCAAGTCAGGGACCCAAACCCTTCTGGGGGACTTCATTCTTTACTGTTGGACAAAGTCATAAGAGCGGACCTTTTAAGGTACCTGCCTCCTCGGATCGGCCGATGTCAGGTACCCCAGTGTTTCTCAGTCTGTGCTGACTCGTTGATGTGTGAGTGCGTCGTTGTATGATACCGGGTGTTACACTTTTGTTGTACAAGATGAAACAAGTCGAAAGATTAATGTATAAAAGTCAACTACAAACATATTGACTTATCCTGTTTAGTTTGTCAGACCAGATATTCGAACTTTAAATACTTAGTTCACAACATTGCATTATAACCCGAGCTTGTGAGTGATTAATAGAAGATGTGGAACCGGGTCAGGACAAAATATCGTCTAAGGAATTTATTGGTCTTGACCGACAGGATACATACTGATAGACTTTACCGTTCATTAGTTTAGTTAAGATGTTTAATAATCCGTTTTAATAAAAGAAAGGTGGTTCTTTCTAATTAAAGAGAGGAGAACTACAGAAAGAAATCGGTCTTTAGAAATTCTGTAACCGTCCTCTGTCACTTTCAACTTTAGGTTCATATCACTCTGATATAGATCTTTCAGAATAAATACAATGTATCCGAAGGTAAAAGGGAGATGTAGGATACTATACTCCTACAATCTCGTGACCCGATACCCCTTTTTTCTTGTACTTGTTACGAAAAGGAAAGACTCCCATTTGAACACAAACGTAAGGACTCCCGGTCCCATTTTTGCGTCAGATAAGTTCACTATTATGAAACATAGACATTAAGACCGACTTCTATTTAACACTCGAGTCATGGACTCTTCCTGTGTTTGAATACAAATCTTCAGTTGACTCCTACCGTTAGTCTTTGTGCCATCTTTCCTTTTCACATCCAGGTTACGACTACTCTATAGTAGTTGTCGTCTCTAGACTTTGTCCCTTATGTCTGTCTTTCGTGCACCGGTTATCTTAATGTGTGTGTTTCTCGTTTCGTGGACCTGTTGCTGGACCTTAACTAAATGTCAGTGTTCTACGTTGTGCGACTACACGTTTTCTCAGGTATTATATAACAACAACGAAATTTTTAATTCGATGTTTTCTTCCATTTGTAATGACTTAAAAACAATTTTTATCATGAATAGTTTCATACCTCCTTTTCTCCCTTCCTCTTTTTCTTTGACTAAAACTTTTTTATGTTTCTTTTCCACCTTTCAATGTGTCATTTGTCAGGGATCATCCATGGAAGCACTCACCTTCACCTCCAAGTCCTAAAGTGTCCATGGGAAATATGAAGACGTCGTAAAGTGAAACCTTATAATTTATATCTTACTATATTACTTTTCTCAGAAACCTTAGTCTTTAGCCGTTTTTACTTCAAACAAAGTCAGTATTACATTGGAATATTTTAATAAACAAAAGAAATATGAAGTCAAAGGAACCACGGATATTTTACTGTCAGTAACTTACACGTAATGGTCAGTTGTCCTTCTAGTTTACTCTAGCGTGCATACTTTATGATATGTCTTAACAGTAAGTCACACACTCTAGACGATAATGAACGGTATAAGAGTCAGGAACAACCTTCTTTCCTTCTACTTATGTCATCTAATTCGTAAGAAAATAAGAAGAGACACTTAGTTTATGTTACATTCTTTTTTTTTAGGTATTACATCGTACCTTTCAGTAGACCCGGTTAGTCAACAATACTGATACATTTACAACATTTGTCAGAATGGAGTATATGGTAACTTAGGTATACAACGTTATTGAGTCCCTTGTTTCACCTTCAGAAGTTCATTTCTTGACACATTTAGTGTTCATTTCACTAACACGTACCCTGTTTTCCTTTTCCCAAAGTAGTATGACAAAGGACGTAGTCCCTGTGCAAATGACAGTGAGAAGTGGGAGGTGAAAGAGAAAATATTGTCTGCTAACGAGTGGTTGGTGCGGGTCGTTGTGCATTGATGAGATATGGTATAGGCCGATGAGTGAGTTGTAGAATTTCAGGTCATCGTTGACCATTGATTGAATATCACGAGTTGTCCGATGACTTTGTTCCCTTAAGTTCTTGACAACCAAATAATCTATTTTAATCAAATACTGTCTCAAAGTCTAAAAGTATGACCACCCTTTGGTTTGTGGGATTCCGACGTTATTTCTCGTTCGGAAGTGTTTAGTTGACGGTTCTGATCGGGTGTTTTATGTGACACTGAAGATCCAGGATTTTCCTTTTTAAAGATATATTAAATCGTATCAATATAGGAATAATCTTATGTACCACCAAAAATTTAAGTTGAAGCTTATTTACATTAAGTTGTACATAAGTAAGTGGTACATGAGTTTTGATACCGTTTCTTAGTCAACCTGACTTCACCTACTTGGATCTCAAACAATTTGTCTCACTTCGTTCAGTCTTTCTATTTTTGTTTGTAATATATAATTACGTATATGTACCTGAGATCTTTTTACCCTGGCTCCTCAGATACACGTCCCGTCCTTATCTCTCCGTCTGTATCTCTTCTCTGAACACCTGTGTCACCCACTTCCTCTCCCACCCTACTTAACTGTCACATCGTAATTTTGTATGTATAATAGGACGCATTTTGTCTCTCGATCACTCTTCAATGTATTGTGTCCCTCGAGTTTGGTCGCGTGACACTGTTCGACCTCCTCTCCCTACCGCCCCCTTCCCCCATCCGGGTTCTCCCTCCCCTACATACATATGAATACCTACTAAGTACGATAACATGCTGTCTTTGGTTGTGTTGTAACATTTCGTCAATAGGAGGTTAATTTTTTTTTTTTCTTGATACTGTTTACAATACTTTCTGTAGATTCCTTAAAAAGAAGGAAATGACTTTCTTCGAAGGTACGAGTGCTTAATATTAATTGTAGATAAATTGTGGAATGAGGTTATCTTAAAAATAATGAATTAAAAATTGTTAAGTTTATGGTGTTGATTTGGACATGAAAGTTGAGTTGTCCATGAAGAATCGAATATACAGTTACTGGTTTCATAAATCACTGTAATTTATTTGTATGTTGTATTACAATCAATTTCTCTTAATCACGGGACTATGTAGAGTTTACCTCAAAAAGAGTAGTCTTGTAATGTTTTAAATATTGTGTTTATTTGGATTCTTCAATTTATCATTTTCCTTCGATTTTAATAAACCATTTACATGATAATTTTATAAAAACCTAATAAGACAGTCATATCATAAAAAAATCCTTGTTAAGTTATGTTCTTCGTTTGTTACATCTTCCTGAGTCACTGTATATTCTTATAACATATAATTGGGTGGATATTTACCCTTGTACTCATGTTTTATCCAAAGGAATTATTAGTCACGAAAAAAGGATTCTAAGACTATGGTAAACTAGTATCCATTGTAAGTAAAAAAGGACGTTTGTAAAAAAATTTTTCCATACAAGACAAAATACACTCGATAATTAAACGGAACAGAATCGAAAGAATCTCGTCTACCGAAAATAAATCTTGCAATATACGTTTATACGTTTAACTAAAAAGTTATTATTTACACGGCTATGTATGTACTACGAACCCTAAGGAAAAAGACTTCTACTTAGGTTCAAGATTAAAATATTTCTAAAAAAAGTCCATGTATTATATCATTAAGTTATAAAATATCTCATATGAAGTAAATCTCGTTAATATTTTGTCACTGACATAAAAGGACCACGACATATTATGTAGGTAAAACGTATGTATACACACACCCACATACACATATATATATATATTCGAACATAGAGAGTTAGGGTATAAGAACAGAACGGAGAAGAGAAAGGGGAAGGGGTGACCATTGGTGATCAAACAAGGGATATAAACACCCAGAGACAAAACAATAAATGTTAGTAAACAAAATAAAAAATCTAAGGTGTATATTCACTATTGTATGTCATAAACAGAAAGGGATACACTGAATAAAGTGACTCACACCATGAGATCCAAGTACGTATAACAACGTTTACCGTCTTAGGGTAAGGAGACACTCACACACACATACGTGTCTGGAGTAGAAGAAATCGGTAAGTAGACAACTACCTGTGAGTGTAACGAAGGTAATAGAACCGATGACATTTATTACGACGATACCTTTGTAACCCCATATACATAAAAAAGGTCAATCACAAAGGGAAAAGAAACCGATATAGGGGTCGTCACCTTAATGATCTAGAATATCCGTCCCGATGTAAATGAAAACACTTCTTAGAGGTTTAAAAAAGGTGTCACCGACGTAGTCAAATGTAAAGGTGATAGTTATATGTTCCCAAAGGAAAAGGGGTACAGGGGTGTTTGTAAAGAATATATACGAGTAAAATTACTATCGGTAAGACTATCCACACTCCTTTATAGATCAGTACCAAAGTTAAACGTAAAGAGACTACTAGTCGTTGAAAACTCAGACGACCGGTCTACTTACAGAAGAAACCTTTTTACAGATAAATCCAGAAGACGGGTCAAAAGTTTTACTCGACGGACAGGTAAACTATTACTCAACATGTTCGTCAAGTATATAAAACTTATAATTAGGGACCGACTGGTACATTAAACGTTTATAAAAGAAGTCAAGTCATTTAACGGAAAAGTAAAACAGTCACTAAAAAAAAAAAAAAAAACGACACGTTTTCGAAAATTGAAATTAGTCCAGGGAAGACAAATAAAAACGAAAATAAAGAAAACGGTATCCCCTGTCTCGGTTTTATTTGTAACGATGCTAAATACAGTTTGTCACAAAACGATCTCAAAAGAAGATCCTTAAAATACCAAAGTCCAGAATGTGGATTCAGAAATTAATTAAACCCCAAATAAAAACGTATACCGTACTCTTTTACAAGATTATAGAACAAAATGTGTATCGACAGGTCAAAAGGGTCGTGGTGAATGACTTGTCTGGTTGAAATGAGGTAACATTTAAAAACGGGGAAACAGTATCTAATTAACTGGTGTCCACACACCCAAATAAAGATCCGAGAGATAAGACTAGATGACATAACTAGACACACAGACAAAGACATCGTTTACAATATAAGTAAAACTTACCGTTCACGAAAAAGGAACCTGTATGTATAAATTTTCATTTGTTATTTAAATATCTTATTTAAGGATCAGAAGATACTATTTGTGACTGTACTTTTCTTGTGGACGATAATAAATTTATAAATCAAGAAACTCAAAAATTCATATCAATGGTACCCTTGTTACACAAGAACTAATAAGATCTACGTCGGGATAATCTAAAACGGTTTCAGTGACACCACGACGTGTCACTGCTACTACATGCGTTTTTGAAAAACAAAGAATTTACGGAACATAAAATGTAGAGTATCAGTTTTAAAGGATGTCTTAGGGGGTGTTTTAAATAAATGACGTTTAACTGTCATTCCACCATTCGACCCATATCTTTTATCACTTACGAACGGATAGACTTCTTACACTTTTCCCCCCATTCCTCTATTTTTGGTCTTAACTTTCTCTGTGTACATGGGGTTACAAGTAACGTCGTGACAACTATTATCGGTCCTGTACCTTCGTTGGATCTACAGGTAGTCGTCCACTTACCTATTCTTTCGACACCATGTATATGTGTTACCTCATAATGAGTCGACAATTTTTCTTATGTAAACTTAGTCAAGATTACTCCACCTACTTTGACCTCGGCTAATATGTCTCACTTCATTCGGTCTTTCTTTTTGTGGTTATGTCATATGATTGCGTATATATACCTTAAATCTTTCTACCATTGCGATTGGGACATACGCTCTGTCGTTTTCTCTGTGTCTACATATCTTGTCAGAAAACCTGAGACACCCTTTACCACTCCCGCCCTACTATACCCTTTTACCGTAACTTTGTACATTTAATAGTATACACTTTACTTAGTCGTCAGGTCCAAGCTACGTACTATGTCCCACAAGCCCAGACCACGTGACCCTACTGGGTCTCCCTACCCTACCCCTCCCTCTCCTCTCCCCCAAAGGCCTACCCTTTGTGTATATGTGGGTACCACCTAAGTTCCGTTACATACCGTTTTGGTGATGTTATATCATTTCATTTATTTAATTAATTAAAAAATTTTCCTTCCGTCGCTATTAGTGTACTGGTACGTCTGATAAAGTTCTACGTAAGACTACTCACACAAGAAAATAAGTCAGGGGAAAACGGAGGTAAAGGAGTAGATAATTTACCCTTACTATTAAATTGGATTGGGTCTCATAGTAACATTTCTCAGTTGTTTTATCTTGGTGTTAATGATCTTGTGTTATTTATGAGTCAAAATCGATGTCATGACTCTATTGTTGATGGTGGTAGGGTCCTCAGAAAAAGAAATGTCACTTTATACGTCACTTCGTATGTCACTTTATAATATGTGACGTCACCTAAACCTGGTGGCACATATGGTTTCATTGATGATGGCGTTTCATGTCTCGTAAAAGTAGTGGGGTCTTTTCGGGGGACCCCGGTCATCACATGTCTTCCATCGAGGATAAACCTGTTAAGGTCTGTAGAGTGGATTAATCCGAGAAATCAAGGAGAAACGAGATTACCGTTTTTCGTTTCTCCTTGACTTCCCGAAAAACTACTCCGACTTTCTCCTCTCACTTTTTCGACCGAATTTTAAGTTGTAAGTTTATTGATTCTAGTACCGTACGTCAGGGTAGTGAAGTATCGTTTATCTACCCCTTTTCACCTTTGTCACCGTCGAAAATAAAAGAACCCGAGGTTTTAGTGAAGTTTACCACTGGAGTCGGTACTTTAGTTTTCTGTGGACGAGGAACCTTCTTTTGGATACTGTTTGGATTTATCGTATAATGTTTCGTCTCTGTAGTGAAACGACTGTTTCCAGGTATATCGGTTTCGAGAAAAAGGTCGTCGGTACATACCTACACTCTCAACCTGGTATTTCTTTCTATTCGTGGTTTATTAACTACGAAAGTTTGACACCACGACCTCTTCTGAGAACTCTCAAGGAACCTGACGTTCTAGTTCGGTCACTTAGGATTTCCTTTAATTTGGACTTACAAGTAACCTCCCTGACTACGACTTCGCCTTCGAGGTTATGTAAAACGGTGGACGACGTTTTCTGACTGAGTTACCTTTTCTGGGACTACGACCCTTTCTGGCTACCGTTCTCCTCTTCCCCCGTTGTCTCCTACTCGCCAACCTACTGTAGTGACTGAGTTACCTGTACTCAAACTGGTTTGAGGTTCTCTGCCCCTTCCTGTCCCTTCGGACCGCACGACGTCAGGTACCCCAGTGTTTCTCAGTCTATACTGAATCACTGACTTGTTGTTTATAGGGGGGTAGAACAATAATCGAATTTCAACCGGTACTACCCTTTAGTCGTGTACAATGTTTCGGTATAGGGGGACTCTCGGTCAAATGGTCGATTTACGACGAGAACGGGGAAGAGTCAGTTAGATGTCATTAGAATTTCTTGTTGAGAAAATTTTATATAATTGTTTCTGGAATTCTATATGATATAGTACAAAGGTTCTATCTCTTAAAGTCTAGTTCTATAAGACTAAGGTTTAAAATACGAAAGTGGAGGAAAATACGAAGTAATTCTGTTATCCTGTGTCTGTGTTTTAACGTTTCACAGTATTTCATAATATTATTACCCCTGTTTGTGACGTTTCAAATGCTATCTTTTACCCTTTCTCCCCCCGCCAGGATTCTACCACCTCCTTATCCTGTCCCTCTGATGAAAGAGGGAGTGTTTAAGTAGTTTTCTTGTAAAGTTACGGCTCATTTAAGGTGTTTTGTTGAAGACTTACGACCGTCTCCTGTAGTCCGTGGGTCTTTTCGTCTAGTAGTGGAAGTTTTTGTCCATCCTTTTTTATATTTTCTGCTTTTTTTTTCTCTGTTTTCTCCATCCCTCCCTCGAGGCAGGGTACTTCCCTCAGAATTTTTCTCTCTTCAAAGGTTTGTGGCCCTTTTTGAGAGCGACGGCTCAGACACCGCTCGGAACCTTCGTGTCTCCCGTTGTATTGTCCCTCCCCTTTATTTATTTATTAATTTTGGGTGTCTAATACTCGGGTTGCCATCGAGGGGGTCACCTCTTCGTCGTGTCTGCGGACGTAGGCGGTGATCGTTCGCCCCCGACCCGTCCCTCCGCGTCCGACGCAACGAATCTCATTCGTAGACGGACTTACGGGGCTCACATACATCAGTCTCACTTGATTGGACCCGATCGTTTGGTCTGAACCCTATCCATGGACCACTTTTCGAGATTGTATTCTGTGGCGGTCTTGACGTTTGTCTTGTTTCCTACCTTGTCTTAATCGGCCGACATCTACTAGGGGGAGGTCACTGTCCGTCGGTCTCGACTTCCCGGTCTTCCCCCTTAGTGTCAGGGTCTCTCTGTAATTGAAGGTTTGACGTTCGTTTGAAGAAACGATTGATTCTGAATAACCCCAAGACCTGTCCGTGGTAGGTGGATTCTTCCCCGTGGTTAACATGTGGGTCTTTTGACTCGTCGTCCCTACCCTTTCCACTATTCAACGTCGCTGGCGAGAACGGTTTGTGGGCTCGATGAGCCTGGACCCTTCCCGTGTTTTGCGTCCGGGTTGACTCGGACGCGAAGACTCCTGGTGGACTCGCGAACTTGGGTTCGCCGAATCTGGTCCCTCCACGTACGTCGGGTCCCGGCCGGAGTCTGCCAAGGGCTGTCTCGTTGAATCTCGGACTCGTTGGATCTCGGACTCGCCACACGCGGCACTCGCCCCCGTCCGGGTCGCACCGACTCTGCGCTCGTGTGCGGTCACAATAAACAAACGTCGTAAGCAAGGAGGGGTGTCGCGCTGACTTGTTCACTCGGATTTTTGTTCACAGGTGGTGGCGGGGGGAACAGAGTCCCGTCTTTTGTCTGTGACTTCTCTGGTCGTTTGTCTTCTTCGATTTGTCTCCCTTGGCGGAACCTTCACTGTCCACGTTGTCTAATTTTGGGACAGCAATCATGGCTGATGTATCCTTCCCCGGATGTCTAGAACTCTTTATATTCGGTCCGGTTCCTTGATAGGCTTTTACTTGACTGGGGTGTGACGGGTGTTGTTGTGGTCTCTTTCAGGGTCTATATGGAAATGATAAAAATGCTAGTAAGAAAAAACAACAAACAAAAAAGAAGAAAAGAAAAAGAAGAAAAAAATTATAAAAATTTTAAAATTCGAGAGATAAAGAGGATATTAAAAATAAAAATATTGGATGATAATGAATTTTTTTTTTCTGGGATAAAAATTTCGTTTGTGGTATATATAAAAAAACACCAACAACAACAAAAAATTATTAAGAACACTGAAACCAAAAAAGAAAGAAGAAGAAAAAGTATAACATAAAAACTTCTAGGTTGGAGATGAGATCTAAAAATTAGAAACTAAAAACCATAAACAATAGTTAAAACATGGAAATTTTTGGGTTGGAAGTCATGGGTAAAAATGAACTCTCACTCTAATGACCAAACTGACGAGAGAGGAGGAAAGCTGAGAGGAAAAAGAGGTGGTCCAACGGAGACAGAGGAGGGAGGGGAAAGAGAAGAGATGAGTTGAGACACTTAGAGACACACAAGGTCTGCCACCTTTTGTGAATCCTTTGACCAATGACCGACCTAGATAGAGAGAGGAAAAGTAAACGGAGAAAATAGAAGGACCGGTGGAGACAGAGGAAGGAGGGAGAGGAGAAGAAACATATTGAGGCACTTGAAGAGACTCACCAGGTCTGTCACCTCGCGTGTATTCCTTCACTAATGACCGATCGAACGAGAGAGGAGAAAACTAGGGTGGAGTAGAGTAAGGTCAGTGGAGATTGAGCGGGGAGGGAGAAGAGAAGAGGTACATTGAGACACTTGGAGAGACCCACAGGGAGTTACACCTCTTTGTAAAGTAGAAATTAGATCTACAAAATAGTAGCCACGACATATCTATCTCTTCAGAACTCCGATGACATTTTTATTTTGACTTTTGGTCTTCTTCCTCCTCCGAATTCAGGTTTAGGACTCTTGTAGTCTCTTGAGGTCTGAGGTCCCTTGTAATTAGCTATCCTCGAGTAGTTTGTGGAGGTATGGATGTGACTTTGGTTTGTGGTGGGTTCCTGGTTGTTCAAGGTCTCGTTCTGTATGGTACGTTTGAGAGGTCGTTGTGTCCTTGTGTGGGGACTCGAAGTTATATGTCCGTCGAGTTTCAATGAGGTTTTGGTGACTGTAGAGTATTGAGTAATGACCTGTGAAGTAACGTGAGGTCTCTCTTCTTTATGTCGAGGTGGGTGGTCTTGAGGTTGTGTTCGAAGGGATTGGTTCTTTTGAACTGTTCGGTGACTATGTTGGGGTGGGTTTCACTCCTTTGAGGTATTATTTCTCTTGAGGTGTTTGACGGTCTTATGTATTTCCGGTGGGGTTTGTGTCGTCATATTCGTTCTACTTCTCTCTCTCCTTATGAGTCGTCCATTTCCTTGTCCTCTTTACGGGTGGTTTGGTTTGTTTTCTCCTTCTCTATCCCTTAGATGGACCCTTTCTTAAGACTTATTACTATCACTTTTACTAGGTTTTAGAACTTTAGTTTTGCGTTAGTGTCTATTTATATCGGACCTCTGTTCCTAACTCCTCTACGTTCTTTCCAAATTGTTCCTGGATCTTCTTTAATTTTTTCTCAGTTATATATTACTTATTGCGTTATTTACTCTAGTCTTTGCGAGACCTCCGTTGTTTATCATCTTATTACCTCCGTCTTCTATCCTAATCACTTTATCTTGTATCTTACCATCTTTATTTACTTAGTCTCTCCTTTTTTCCTTTTGGTTAATTTTCTTTACTCCTGTTAGAGTATCTGGAGACTCTGTTATACTTTGTGAGGTTGTAAGTTTAATATCCTCAGGGTCTTCTTCTTCTGTTATTCTTTCTGGTACTCTTTTATGAACTCCTCTATTATCAACTTTTGAAGGGATTTTACCCCTTCCTTTATTAGTGGATCCAGGTTCTTTGGGTCTCTCAGGGTTTGTCCTATTTGGGTTCCGCTTTGTGGGGTTCTGTGTATAATTAGTTTAATTGTTTCTAGTTTGTGTTTCTTTTTTATAATTTTCGTCGTTCCCTTTTTATTATTTATTGTGTGTTCCCCTAAGGGTTCCTACTGTCGGCTAGAAAGTTATCTTTGAGAAGTCCGGTCCTCCCTTACCGTTCTGTATGAATTTCACTACGTTCTTTTATTGGATGTCGGGTCTATGACATGGGTCGTTCCTAGAGTAAGCTTATACTTCCTCTTTAGTTTTCGAAATGTCTGTTCGTTTTCTACTCTCTTAAGTCGTGGTGGTTTGGTCGAGAGGTTGTTTTCGATTTCCTATAAGAGGTCTGTCTTTTTGTGTTATTCCCACATATTTGGGCTTGAGTTTTATTATTCCATTTACCGTTGCCGTAATATGAACAGGTATTAATCGAATTTGTATTTACCCAACTTACGGGGTTGGTTTACTGTTTCTGACCGACTTACCTATGTTTTTATTCTGGGGATCTATACAACAGAGCCTCTTTCGTTACCGTGGGGAGAGGTCATGAGAACGGACTTTTTAGGGTACCTACCTCCTCGGACCACCCGACGCCAGGTACCACAGCGATTCTCAGTCTGTGTTGTCGTTTAAGCGAAAGTGAAAAGTGAAAGTACGTAACCTCTTCCTTTACCGTTGGATGAGGTCACAAGAACGGACCTCTTAGGGTCCCTGCCACCTCGGACTACCCGACGGTAGATGTCCCAGCGTGTCTCAGCCTGTACTAACTTCACTGAATCGTCGTCGTCGTCGTCGTACACAACAGATGTTCTCTGGGTGGAGTTTTGTTCCCTGTGTATGTCTGACTTTCACTTTCCGACCTTTTTCTATAAGGTACGTTTATCTCTGGTTTTCTTTCGTCCTCATCGTTATGAGTATAGTCTATTTTATCTGAAATTTTGTTTCCGACACTTTTCTCTGTTTCTTCCGGTGATGTATTACTAGTTTCCTAGTTAGGTTCTTCTTCTATATTGTTAATATTTATATATACGTGGGTTGTATCCTCGTGGCGATATACATTCTGTTTACGATTGTTCATACTTTGCCCTTTAATTGTTATTGTGTTATTATCACCCTCTGAAATTATGCGGTGAGTACGGATACCTGTCTAGTTGATTTCTCTTTTAATTGTTTCTTTACGTTTGAAATTTACTATGTTATCTGGTCAATCTGGATTAACTATAGATATCCTGTAAAGTGGGGTTTTGTTACTTAAAGTGGAAAAAGAGTTCACGAGTACCTTAGAAGAGGTCCTATCTAGTGTAGGACCCGGTATTTAGATCGGAACTATTTAAGTTTTTTTAACTTTAGTAAGGTTCGTAGAAAAGACTGGTATTATGTAATTCTAATCTAGATTTAATGACCTTTTTTTTGATAATTTTTAAGGTTGTATACCTTCGACTTATTATGCGAAGACTTATTGGTTGTTTAGTGTCTTCTTTAGTTTTTTCTTTAGTTTTATACGTATCTTTACTTACTTTTAATTTTGTGTTGTTGGGTTTTGGACACCCTGTGATATTTTCGTCACGATTCCCCTTTCAAGTCTCGTTATGTCCGTATGGAGTTCTTTGTTCTTTTTTCAGTTTATTTATTGGATTGACATGTGGATTTCGTTCATCTTTTCCTTCTTTACCTCTTGGGTTCTCAATCATCTTCCTTTCCTTAGAATTTTTATTCCCGTCTTTATTTACGTTTTCTTTGTTTTCTCTCTTTGGTATCGTTTTTAGTTGTTTCGTTCTTCGACCAAGAAACTTTCCTATTTATTTGAACTGTTTGATAATCGGTCTGAGTAGTTCTTTGTTTCCCTCTTTTTAGTTTAGTTATTTTAATCTTTACTTTTACCTCTCTAGTGTTGTCTGTTGTTTCTTTATGTTTCCTAGTATTCTGTGATGATAGTCGTTAATATACGGTTATTTTACCTGTTGTACCTTCTTTACCTGTTTAAGAATCTTTTCGTGTTGAAAGGTTTTGACTTGGTCCTTCTTTATCTTTTAGAATTGTCTGGGTAGTGTTCGTGCCTTTAACTTTGACATGAGTCTTTAGAAGGTCGTTTGTTTTCGGGTCCAGGTCTTCCGAAGTGCCGACTTAAGATGGTTTTTAAAACTCTTCTCGATTGTGGATAGAATGAGTTTGAGAAGGTCTTTTTAACGTCTCCTTCCATTTGAAGGTTTGAGTAAGATACTCCGGTGGTAGTGGGATTATGGTTTTGGACTGTTTCTACGGTGTTTTTTTCTTTTGATGTCCGGTTATAGTGACTACTTGTATCTAAGTTTTTAGGAATTGTTTTAAGATCGTTAGTCTTAGGTTGTTGTGTAATTTTTCTAGTAGGTGGTACTGGTTCACCCGAAATAGGGTCCCTACGTTCCTAAGAAGTTATAGGTGTTTAGTTAGTTACATTAAGTAGTGTAATTGTTTAACTTTTTATTTTTGGTATACTAANGTAATTGTTTAACTTTTTATTTTCGGTATACTAATAGAGTTATCTACGTCTCTTTCGGAAACTGTTTTAAGTTGTAGATAAGTACTATTTTTGAGAGGTCTTTCGTCCTTATCTTCCTTGTATGAAGTTGTATTATTTTCGATATATACTGTTTGGGTGTCGTTTGTAATAGGAGTTACCACTTTTTAACTTTCGTAAAGGGGATTTCAGTCCTTTTTCTGTTCCCCCGGATGAAAGTGGTGATGATAGACCTTCAAAACCGGTGTCGTTAGTCTCGTCTTTTTCTTTATTTTCCTTAGGTTTGACCTTTTGTTCTTCACTTTGTGAGTGACAAACGTCTACTGTACTAGGAGATGTATCTTTTGGGATTTCTGAGGTGGTCTTTTAATGATCTCGATTAGTTACTTATATCATTTCAACGTCCTATATTTTAGTTGTGTGTCTTTAGGGAACGTAAGGATATGTGATTATTACTCTTTCATCTTTTTCTTTAATTCCTTAGTTAAGGTAAGTGGGAATGTTGTTTTTCTTATTTTATGAATCCTTATATAGATGGATTTCTTTGATTTCTGGATATATATCTTTTGATATTTTGTGACTACTTTCTTTAGTTTCTCCTGTGATTATCTACCTCTTTATATGGTACAAGTACCTAGTCTTCTTAGTTATCTCACTTTTACTCATATGATGGGTTTCGTTAGATGTCTAAGTTACGTTAGGGATAGTTCGATGGTCGTCATAAAAAGTGTCTCGATCTTGTTTATTAAAGTGTTAAACATATCTTTATGTTTTTTGGAGCTTATCGGTGTTGTTAGAACTCTTTCTTCTTACCTTGACATCCTTAGTTGAATGGACTGAAGTCCGAGATGATGTTTCGGTGTCAGTAGTTCTGTCATGTCATGACCGTGTTTCTATCTGTATATCTAGTTACCTTGTTTTATCTTTCGGGTCTCTATTTAGGTGTGTGTATACCTGTGGAATAGAAGTTGTTTCTTCCGTTCTTATATGTTACCTAATTTCTGTTAGAGAAATTGTTCACCACGACCCTTTTGACCAGTTGGTGAACCTTTTCTTACTTTGATCTAGTGAAACATTGTGGTATGTGTTTTTATTTGAGTTTTACCTAATTTCTAGATTTGTATTCTGGTTTTTGATATTTTGAGGATCTCCTCGTGTATCCGTTTTGTGAGAGGTTGTTTTTAGTATCGTCCTAGGAGATACTAGGTGGAGGGTCTTATGACCTTTATTTTCGTTTTTATTTGTTTACCTTAGATTAATTTTAATTTTCGAAGACGTGTTGTTTCCTTTTATATTCGTTCCACTTTTCTGTCGGAAGTCTTACCCTCTTTTATTATCGTTTACTTCGTTAACTGTTCGTCGATTAGAGTTTTTATATGTTCGTTGAATACGTCAAGTTAAGGTCTTTTTATTTACTGGGTTAGTTCTTTACCCGGTTTCTTGATTTATCTGTAAAGAGGTTTCTTCTGTATGTCTACCGATTGTTTCTGTACTTTTCTACAAGCTGTAGTGAGTTATAGTCTCTTTACGTTTAGTTCTGGTGTTGCTCCATGGTAAAGTGTGGTCAGTCTTACCGACACTAGGTTTTTAGATGTTCGTTATTCACGACCTCTCCCACACCTCTTTTCCCTTGGGAGAATGTGACAACCACCCTTACATGTCGGTGATAGATCTTGTCACACCTCTAAGGAATTTTTTGACCTTTATCTTGGCGTAATACTGGGTCGTAGGGTGACGACCCATATGTGTGACTCCTTTGGTCTTGACTTTCTCTGTGCACATGGGGTTACAAGTAGCGTCGTGACAAATATTATCGGTCCTGTACCTTCGTTGGATCTACAGGTAGTCGTCTGCTTACCTATTCTTTCGACACATGTATATGTGTTACCTCATAATGAGTCGGTAATTTTTCTTATGTAAACTTAGTCAAGATTACTCCACCTACTTTGACCTCGGTTAATATGTCTCACTTCATTCGGTCTTTCTTTTTGTGGTTATGTCATATGATTATGTATATATACCTTAAATCTTTCTACCATTACGATTGGGACATACACTCTGTCGTTTGCTCTGTGTCTATATATCTTGTCTGAAAACCTGAGACACCCTCTCCCTCTCCCACCCTACTAAACCCTCTTACCGTAACTTTGTACATATGATAGTACATTCTTTACTTAGCGGTCAGATCCAAGCTATGTCCTATGTCCTACGAACCCCGACCACGTGACCCTACTGGGTCTCTCTACTATACCCCTCCCACTATCCTCCCCCCAAGTCCGAACCCTTGAGTACATGTGGGTACCGACTAAGTACAGTTACATACCGTTTTGGTTATGTCATAACATTTCATTTTTATTTATTTATTTTGGTTTTTTCTTTTACCCTTTCTTACTATATGTACTCGAATTCCTCGGGTGCCTCCTTCGTCCTGGTTTGTACCGAAGTTTCTACCTACTTTGTACTAATCTTCTTCCGGTAAGTCACGTCCACCTGAATTTTCTATCAGGGTGTCATCGAGTGACGCAACATTTATAGTTTACACATGTCCAACCACATATAGTCAATGTGGAGTGATACTGATAAGAATTATTTCTTCCTCACATCTCACCGTTATTTTACAGACACATACCAATTCTTATCCTGAATACTTCCTCCCACTAAGTGGTATCTCTGCGCCAGAGATGCCGTCCAATTATTGTTGGAGTATTGACCACGTGTGAAATATAAAAATTTAGAAGTCTTACATAAAATATCATGGTTTTCGAAATCAACTTATGTTGAAACTACCTCGGTATGTAATGCACGTACGAATAGGTGAGTCAGTACAAACTGAGAAAAGTTGGGAAACCTAACATCAGGTGATCCGAGTAGACTGGTGCCCTAAAAAGTCCGTTCTTAGGACCTTATCCAACAGTAAAGGAGGAGATCCCCTAGAAGGGTTAGGTCAATAGTTTAGACACAGAAGACACAAAGGATATAACGTCAGTCTAAGAAATGGGTGACTCAGTAGTTCCTTCGGTTCCCAGTATATGCCTGTCCCTCTTTACGTTAAGAAACGAAGGATTCTTTCGATCATAAGTCAATTTATATGAATGTAATGGAGTTGAAAAATACGGTCGTTAATAAATTTTTAAGTGTTAGAACGAGTCAGTGTATGACTCAAAATTTTCAAAAAGTATGGGAAAATTTCAATTATGTCCTTAAATTAGAAAAAAGAATGAACACCGTAAACATTATCAACAACGATAATTAAATGGATTCTTTTTGAAAGATTTATGTTTCCATTTGTGGTGTATTTTATACAAGTAAATGTGTGAAAAGTATTAACATTTTTTATTTTTATCAGATTACCGGGAGTTTAGACATTACAACATCTCTTTTCTATTATCTATTGGTACCAATTATTACACGTATTTGTTATACATTACAAGAGAAATGTTACGATTCAAATTTTTGTACTTCTTTTTAACGTTTTACATTTTAATCAATATTGATCAATAATTTTAGTACGTATTCTATCCATTTTTCTCTTCTATGGTTTTACAAAATAAAGACAATATAATTCCTGAAATTTTTAATAAAAAATGAAATAAGAAAAGGTTTACAATTTACTATAGATATATAATGAAAACATAGATCTTTGTTATATACAAAAATTTATATAGTAAACACGGACAAAACAAAAGTGAATCATAGTAAATTCAACAAAAGTCGGTGGTCTTACTATCCCATTCTTACGAAGTTTTACGTTTGTGTCCGGTTCTTATTGTAAACTTAGGTAATAATCCGGTTCTTTTTTTATCAAAATTATTAGTTTAACCATCATTACCTTCTATAAATAACTGACGAACGATACTTGACGTGTGGTAGTTACAAAATATATAAATTTTCCGAGTAAATTAAACGTGTTATTTATCAACTACATCCAGTTGGTCATAAGAATAAAGGACACTGAGTCAAAGGACACTGAGTCAAAGGTGTAGATATTTTGACTCTATTATTGTCATGATAGAGTATACTAGTTACATAACCTACTTAGGTACATACATGTTCTTGGTACATACATGTTCTTGAGTCGTTTCACGGACCTATAGACCGTTTGTGGAACGTTACCGAGAGATAGTAGTAGTAGTTGTAGTAGTTAGTAACTTGTTGAATTCGACTCTAAATGTCTCCAATACTACATTGAACAAGTTTAAAACCGGATAAATTGGTATCTCAGATTCGGGAATCTGAGTTACTATTTTCGTCATTTTTTTTATTTAGAAAGTTATATTGTTCTTGTGTTCACAGGAATTTTATTTGTAAGAGACTTGTAATTTAACGGAAAGGTTGACCATAGGACCGTGGTCCTTCAGACGATGAAATATCTGTTCAACAAATTTAAAGATTTGGGACTCAAAGAGAAAGGATTTTAACTCCAACTATTTTCTTGTGTTTTATTGTCGATTCCGAAAAACTTGAGAATGACAATGTCAATAGTAATGACATGAATCACACCACTTTTTGTAATAATTACTTCAGAAACTGATCGTAGATTAAAAGTGTCATGACATGAGTTATAAAACATTTTCGTTTTATAAAACATTTTCAGGTTCGTATATCTAGAACCGTGTGTCATTCGCAAGTAAATTATAAATTAATTCTATAGTCCGTCGAAATCTAAAAGTTTCACGTAATTGACTAATAAGTTAACTGGTAGTATTGTTTTGTACTCATGTCTTTCAGAAGACAGTAGAACGTTTACTCTTAAGTACATAAGTCTTTCCAAGTCACTTGACGGGTTCCAGTAGGGTTTCACCCTTTAGTTTATACCAGAGGCCTTATTAAGGTTCTAATTACGAGAAAGGTGACTATAGTTATGGTTTAAGAAACTACACCATGGACCTAGTTTTCAGTTCAAAAGGTATAAGTTTAAGTTAGTGAAGTCGTAAAGACGAAACGAAGTCCTTACCAATTCTGTAAAGTCTTTAGCACATGTTAAAGACTTTCAGGTTATTACTGGTGAAATCACATGACATATATTTCTCGAACTTTCGAATAAAAAGAAGAAGTACAAATGTCTACTATAAGAAAGAAAGATAACTACCGTGTTCATAATATAAGAGGAGTCAGAGAAATTTGGAAGAGTCAAGTCAAGTCAAAGAGTCAGCACAGGCTGAGAAACACTGGGGTACCTGACGTCGTGCGGTCCGGAGGGACAGGTAGTGTTTGAGGGTTTCAAATGAGTTTGAGTACACGTAGCTCAACTACTACGGTAGGTTGGTAGAGTAAGAGACAGTAGGGGAGGAGGAGGACGGAAGTTAGAAAGGGTCGTAGTCCCGGAAAAGTTTACTCAGTCGAGAAACGTAGTTCCACCGGTTTCATAACCTCAAAGTCGAAGTTGTAGTCATGAAGGTTACTTATAAATCCTGACTAAAGGAAATCCTACCTGACCAAACTAGAGGAAGATCAAGTTCCCTGAGAATTCTCAGAAGAGGTCGTGGTGTCAAGTTTTCGTAGTTAAGAAACCGCGAGTCGAAAGAAATATCAGGTTGAGAATGTAGGTATGTACTGATGACTTTTTGGTCATTGGTATATGTTACTTCTTTGGAAGATTGGTATATGTTATTAAACGGTAGAAGACTGTTTCACTTCCATTTTGTTTTCGTATATTATCCGAAACTCCGATCCAAGGACTGTTTAGGTTTAGTGATAAGGGATTTCAGTGTTTCGTCGTGTCGGAGGACTTTTTCCCGTAAAAAGTTCATTCACTTTGGTTAAGTCATGTTGGTAATTAAGGTTACTAATGACTTTTCTTGAACTACGAAAAATCTCTCAAATTCTGAGTCTTTTCTGAGTCTCTACTCCCCCTCCAAACTTTTAAATTTCTTTTTAGGTCTATGGTGTATTGTAGTTTTAATCTCTATCCAAACTCTATTACTTATTGAGATGAGTTTCTTACGATTCAGACATGGTTCTTTTTACATCATACTAATTTTCCCTCTTTTCTAAAGAAATAAATTCAAAAGACTCCCAAAGGGTATTGATCTATTAATAGTCTTCAGACTTCAAGTCTTTTATTGAATAAAGTTAAAACAATTCGGTCTCTGATAGAATTAATGATCACTATTACATACTATTACGTAAAGTGTCGAATAACAAACGCTAATAGACGATATAGACAGTCACTCCCTCCAATTTTAGAAAGGAAAAATAATTCATTTTTTTCGTAATACGACCGCGGATCTAGTCTAGAGGATAGAACTTACCTTGTTTTTGAAGTATTATCTGGTCCCCGTAATCTGTTATAATTGTTTTGGTTTTGATCCAGTGGTTACCGTGAAGTGTACCGAGGGAAGTTAAGGTCTTATGATTCGTCTTCCGTTCATATGTTGGTATAACACAATTTGTTTTACTACCCTGCGTGACGAATAAAGAAAAATAAAAAAAGAAGGTTGTCTCTATAGGTTGGGATAAGTGGAATCAGTACATTTATAGGACGAAGATCCTAGTGTATAGAGTGACCATAATAAACCATTCCTGACCATTCACATCTAACGAAACTCCCTTTTTTTAGAAATATAAGAGATATTAAAAGATTTAATATATGTGAATTATTTCTGAAGAAAGTTAGTTAAACGAATTATATAATTAGAGAACGGTCTGTCCATGTGAAATACTCAAGGATAAATGTGTATGGGATAAGAAAGACATTCACATGTAAAATGGAATCATACTTTAGTCCCAAACCATATATAGACTCTTTTCAGTGTACGACGGTTCACAAAGGTAGAATGGAAAAGTATGACACATGCTGTCTCAGATCGAGTATCATATAAGGGTCATTTACAAATTACTCGTTTAAGCAAGTAAGTAATATCGTAGTGTACCTGGAGGTCGAGATACTTCATACGAAAAGATATGATATATCAACATAACCTTATATAATGTGAAACGGTTTTACTTATTATGTAAAATACATTTTATAAGAGAGTTTAGTTTTTAAAAAGGAGGACAAAAATTAATAAAAGTATTAAAACACGTTAAGTCATTTACTTTCATTGATCTTTAACGTTTTATTAAACCTAAAAAAAGTAATAGTTATTGTCAAATGACGATAACTAACGTATATTTATATTTAAATACATTAATTAAAACGGTCGGACTAAGTAGTGGTATACAAAAATTATTTTTGTTTCAAAGTTATAATTCACATTCTTTTAATTAATAACAAATATAAACAATAAAGGAGACATGTTTTGATTCTTAATAATTATTAATACGAGTAGATACTTTGGTTATGAAACCGGTGGAGTACGTTTCTCAACTGAGTAACCTTTTCTGGGACTACGACCCTCCCTGACTCCCGTCTTCCCCTTCTGTCTCCTACTCTACCGACCTACCGTAGTGGTTGAGCTACCTGTACTCAAACCCATCTGAGGTCCTCAACCCTACCTGTCCCTCCGGACCCCACGACGCTAAGTACCCCAGCGTTTCTCAACCTGTTCTGATTCGTTGACTTGACTTGACTTGGCTTTTCTCTACTTCTCGTTGTCAATCTTGACCTGTACCTTGTTGTCTGACCAAGGTTTATCCTTTTCCTCATGTAGTTCCGACATCTAACAGTGGGACGAATAAATTTAATACGTCTCATGTAGTACTCTTTGCGACCCGACCTCCTTCGTGTTCGACCTTACTTCTGACGACCGTCTTTATAGTTATTGGAGTCTATACGTCTACTGTGGTGGGAATACCGTGTTTCACTTCTTCTTGATTTCTCGGAGAATTACTTTCACTTTCTCCTTTCACTTTTTCAACCGAAATTCGAGTTATAAGTCTTTTGGTTCAAGTACCATAGGCCAGGGTAGTGAAGTACCGTTTATCTACCCTTTTGTCACCTTTGTCACCGACTGAAATAAAAAGACCCGAGGTTTTAGTGACGTCTATCACTGACATCGGTACTTTAATTTTCTACGAATGAAGAACCTTCCTTTCAATACTGGTTGGATCTGTCGTATAAGTCTTCGTCTCTGTAACGAAACGGTTGTTTCCGGGTACATCAGTTCCGATACCAAAAAGGTCACCAGTGCATACCTACACTCTTAACCTGATATTACTTCCGACTCACGGTTTCTTAACTACGAAAACTTGACACCACAACCTCTTCTGAGAACTCTCAGGGAACCTGACGTTCCTCTAGGTTGGTCAGGTAGGATTTCCTTTAGTCAGGTCTGATAAGTAACCTTCCTGACTACGACTTCGACTTTGAGGTTATAGAACCGGTGGACTACACTTCTCACTGAGTAAACTTTTCTGGGACTACGACCCTTTCTAACTTCCGTCCCCCTCTCCCACTGCTGTCTCCTACTCTACCAACCTACCGTAGTAGCTGAGTTACCTGTACCCAAACCCATTTGAGGTCCTGAACTACTACCTGTCCCTCCGGACCGCACGATATAAAGTACCCCAGTGTTTCTCAGCCTGTGTTGACTCGTCTTGACAATTCCCTCCTCTCATGATTGTACCCTTGACTTTTGTTAGTTTAATTTATACTAGTATTTATTATATCGGTCTATCGAATTGAAAAAGTCACAGAATTAATCAAAAAGAGAAAAGAGTTAAATGATGTTATTTTGGATAATACTCGAGGTAAAAATTAAATTTAAAAAAAATTTAAGGTATTTTAACTTTAATTTGATTGTATTATAAAGTTATACAGAATGAAAATATAAAGAGGTCGAAGAAATTTCCCATATTTCGGTAGTATATCGTTACGTTCTTATGTCGAAAGGAATGACAATTACCGGGAGATGAGAGAAGTTCCTCTTAGTTTCTAACTTAAGACTTGGTTTTAGACCACTTTTCGACTATGTTTTAAAGATTTCTTTCAATGTGTTGGTTGTTTTTTCCTTTATACTACTTTCTTAACAGTTTCTATGTTTAAAAATCAAAAATCTCAGGAACTCATTTCCTTGTATCTGTGTGGGAAAAACCAGACGAATAAACGATAGATGAAGAGTAACATCGATACCCATTCTAACTGAAAGTTTGTTATAATCATTATTACATGATTATTATCGTATTTGTAAACATAAAACTATGGTGAAGTGTCTAATATTTTTTGTTCATTTAAACACTATTGTGTAATTTATTAACTATTTATTCAATAATGATAGTAACAATATAGACTCGAAATTACTACATATTCTGTCGTAGAGAAAACAAATATTTGATCTTATCGATAATTTATATTAGATGAATAATAATAATTTATAAATAATAATTAAAAAATAATAATATAATAATATTGAACATAACTGATTGTAAATATCATATAAATGTAGTATAATATCATACATAAATATAAGATGTAAATATAATTAATACTGTATTAATTATAATTGAATATAATTATATTGAATAAATAACAATGATAAATAATAATCTATATCAGACAAAATAAAGGACTTCAGGTATAGGAAAGTCGAAAATATAGGACTTCAATATAGGAAAGTCGAAATTTGAGTTCGGATACCGTACGGAGTTACACGATGTCGAATCAAAAGTAATTGTTTCAACGTCAATGACTGTTCACTTCCACTACCTCGTTCAGGTTAAACTTTACATATTTCTTCAATACCTTGGTGACACGATAAAAAATGATATTTTCTATGAGTACAAGAAATATTTTTACTGTTAAGTCTTCACGAATGTTATGTCGTAATTGAAAGGCGGAAATTAGAGTACAAATAGATAGGACTAAGGGAGGACCGGGGGGGTGAACGTGGGTGTGTGTGACCTCTGTTACCACATTCGTCAGATCGTTCCTGAGGAGTCTGGAACAAGTAATATGATATGGTGTTACGTAGAGTCGATGACCTCCTCTCCAACACCCTAGGTCAGTGTTAACAAGGTTGCTTGTTTTCTTGGGATACAGTATTATGTACTAATGTCTGGGTTGAAGGTTTTCCTTTGAGTCCTTCTTAGATTTTGAGTGATATAAATGACAAGTGAAAGGACCGATTAAAAGGTAGAGTAGGTTATTAGTCAAAATTGGTTGGTTTCGGTTTGACTTTGTAATAACTACGTAAAAAGAAGTACGGGTTCTATTCCGTTCCGTTCAAGGACCGTCCGTTTAAATCTTGCGTGAATAACTCATGAACGAAACACGGTTTGTAATTGACGAAATACAAATGAAAAGTTTTGTCAGAATACCCCGTCCTTAATAATAGAGTCGAATTATTACTCCTTTGATTTATTGAATGAACAGGTTTTAGGGAGGTTGATCGTTCTTATAATTAGTCCTGAAAGTAAGTTTGGACGGACACAAGTATGATGATGAATCTCACTAGATTTTCCAGTTCTTTACATTTAAGAACTCTACAGAAACGTTGTGTGACCTAAATTCCAATACTGAGGTGATGTCGAACTATAAAGTACCTTGTTGAAAATAAAGATTTTCGTGAGAGAGTACAAAATCGATTTAAAAAAAAAAAAAAAAAATCATTACCATATACCGGACTAGAAGTGTAAGATTTCTCTGGAATTTAAACCTGGAATGATATAATAATTTACTTTAGTGCGTAGATTAGTAACCTTTGAGTCTCTTTTGACTTTCTTCTGACAGTGACATATACAAATTTTCGACACAGAATAATGTGTAGAATAGAGTCCCACGTATCACTAAGATATATTGGTTCCCTAGTGGAATATTTGCCATATTTACGAAGTGTAACATAAAATACACAAATACACACACACATACTGCCTCAATGTGTACAGTTACACAAAACACATTTGAAAATTATGGTTTTAATATATTATGGAAAACTGTAAATAAATAATATAACCTGACTTTATAATCTTTTTATTTTACAAGTAACCCAAAGGGACTACCGAGTCCACCATTCTTAGGTGGACGTTACGCCCTATGGACCCAAGCTAGGGACCCAACCCTTCTAGGGGACCTCTGGGCGAGGTCATAAGAACGGACCTCGTAAGGTACCTGACATATCAGGTACCCCAGTGTCTCAGCCCGTACTGACTCGCTGACAGTGAAAGTTCACATGAAACTAGAGATTATTTTTGATATGACCTTTGAACGGAGATTTTAGGAGTTGATCACAGGAACTGTAACAGGTTATAACTACGAATGCAGTAAATAGTGATTGGTATATACTGAATAAAAATAAAACGAGTTTCAAAGATGGTAAAGGGTGGGACCTATGAAACCTTAAGAACGAACAAAGATTATTCCGAATTTGGGTGGATAGGTCCTATCTGTTTAGTTTACTGTAACAGTGTCTTCTTATTTGTAGACATACACTTAACGTAAAGAGATTTTCTCTTTTCGTCTTAATCAACGAACATTCTAAAAAAAAAAGTCATCATTCTGTATCTTTCCTTTTGTGACATTTATCATTGGTATATGTGTATACCGATATACGTTGATTTCTATTTTTAAATGTTTCGTCATAAATGAGATAGTACATTATATAACTATAAATATAAGATGAGATATGATTGACGACCAGAGTTCGTTGATTCAACCAAAATGTTATTTAAGTACGGGTACTACATAAAAAACCCCCCTTTTTTATTTGTGACTGATCTATAAAAAAGAGAAAAATTTTTGGGAAAGACTTATACATTTTTTACTACGTATTTTTCGTAGTGACCCCGTACTAGAGACCAAATTTTCAGGGGATTCTACTTGTGTAGATAATACAGAGAACGGTTTTATGTAGGAGTTAAGTTGTAAACCAATTTAACTCTTCAGAGAGACCTCATAGACGTTTATACGGTTCTATTCCAAAATATTGAGGATCAAGACTACTTAAGGTTTCTTCAAAAAGTATGTATTCCGATGTTGTAAATTGTTATACAGAAGGACACGACTTTTTTAAACATGGTATGCCGAAGGAGGGCATTAACCGTAGACTTCCTACCCGACACCACAGACGTTACCTCTACTCTTATCTTTGGTGGTCCATGTCGGACATGAATAGTAGTCTACGTGTGTTTCCAGGAGATACTCCCGTTGAACAACAGTGTACGGAGGAGGAATTAAGTAAAAGAAAAATGATATTAATTTAGGAAGGTACCCTTGTTCCTTTCCACGATGAAAGTTTCGGTCTATGTTTCTGTGTCCTTTATACGAGTGTTCTAAAAGAGTTTTCCCCTACTTGTCACAGAACAAAGGATACTTCCCTTCTCTGAGTATCTACACATAAGATGAAAAGGAACTTCGGTGTAGATCGGGTTATACGTCCCTCCCTCTGACCCGAATTAATTTTTCTCAACACACAATTCAGTGAGTCAACACAGACTGAGACGTTGTGGTACCTGTCATCGAGTGGTCTGAGGAGACAGGTACCTTAGGAAGTCCGTTCTTATGACCTCACCCATCGGAAAGGGAAGAGATCCCCTAGAAGGGTTGGGTCCCTAGTTTGGGTCTGGTGGACGTGACGTCCGTCTAAGAAATAGTAGACTCTATAGTTTCTCAACCGGAACCCAGGTTTAGGAACGGGACAGTGATTCATCAACCTCATAATACCCTTTTTAGTGAAAGAGAAAGGTATGGATAAGAGATTGGATTTTTTGTTTTGTTTTGTTTTTGTCATTAAAATAGTCTGATACACTACCCTATTTGCTTAGTTGACCTTTTAATTACTATGTTATACCATATTTACTGGTCCGAAATTGAGTATCTTATTGTCTTAGAGTTGATTTGTTGTAAACCAACAGTTCTTTCCCTCAACAGTTTCTCCTGTTTATTAGGTTGAAGGAGTAGTGGGTTGACTCCAAAAACAAGTAAAAAGGTCTCGGGTAGGAACTCCAATAAATAAGGTCAGAACATGTGTCCTGAATTGTTCTTGAATGGGTGATGGAGAATCTCTGTATTAAGAAAGTAACTTACACTTTTGTTTTAAAACCTGTCCTTAGAACTCAACACTCTGAGTTAAGACAATTACTAGTACATTTTATTCCGGTTTAATAAACAGGAATGACAAACAAAGGAGTTTACATTCTATTCCCCAATAATTTACGAACAGATTCTACGAATCTGTAACATATTGTAACATATTTCAATTTGTGACATATTTCAATTGTCATCACAAAGACAGACTTAATTATAGTACTGATAGACTCTAACTAGAGTTGAGAGTTGTGATATGTTGAGGACTTTCTTCGTTTTACTTTGGGGGAATTTTTCATGAGTCATCCCGGGTACGACAAAGAGTAGAAAGGTTTGATTTAACAGAAGTATCTCCGTGTCAATCAAACTGTTATTAGTAAACCAATAAATAGTTGTTAGTCAAGTTATTAGTTTGGTTCAGGTCCAAATGGGACGAACGGTACACTATCGGGTTATTTAGGCTCCCTGTTCGGCAACGTCGTTCCTCGTACTGAAATAAGCCTTTCGGCCTACTGGTTCTTCTACCGTCTGATTGAAGAGTTTTATTGGGGAACAACCCCGGAGCTACGGTCCAAGTAATACCTAGTCTTTACCACCCCCACTCCTTTGTTTCATCTTTCTATAAAAGAACACATAGAGGAGCTTACCGTTCGGAGTCCGTCCGTCTACACGATCAAAGTGAAGGAGTGGTGGTAAAGTGTCCGCGATACTTTATCTCATAGGGGACGGTGTAGTTACTCGTCCCCTCGGTGTCGACAGGCACGAAGACCGGGGTGTTTCACTTCCAGACTCGGTGCAGTCGCTCACCGCCTCACCGCCTACTCCCGGAGGAAAGAGTGTGTTCCTTGAATTCTTTCAGTGTCAGGAAGTGTCCACCCGTCACTCGATTTGTTTGTATGAAGTCAAATTCCCAGTCCCTCCCCCGTCGTGAGGGACTCCGTCCCGTAGTACATACGACGTTCTTGTTTTCGTCGTTTTGTGTTTGTAATTTCAGTGTCTTTGTCTACCTTACACCTCAGTTTTAATTGGGAAGGGTCAAGGTCGTCATCTTTTCTACGCTACCCTTTACTAACAAAGGTGAAGGGTCTTCAACGATTCGTGTCTGATACTTAGTGTAACTTCCAGAAAGTTGGTTTCGAACTAACAACAGCTTAAAAATTGATTAACAACCTTCTTGGTATAGTAGTGGACTTTCAATCGGACGTCTGTTACGAAATTCCTACAGTGTAATGGTCATGTTGAATGACCGTGTGACAGAGGGGATTTCGTAGTAAGTCTACAAAGGAAAACAAAACAAACCGATTTTGTTTAATCGTAAGGAAATAGTAATCCACCTTCATTGATTAAGTTCTTGGTCGTATTTGTTTTTCGCCTCAACCCACACTTGTCCTAAAATGTTAATTAGTTCCCTCCGTAAAACAGTGGAGTAAAAATATGTCTCCGTTTTGACACTTTTTAGTGTTCACGAACGATAAACAGGTGTACGATATACAAGTAATTATCACACGACCTATGATAAAATTGCGTTTATGTAAGTAAGTGGTTCATCAGAAACTCGTAGGTAATATACGATCCGTGAGACTGTCCCCGACGATTACATGTCATGTCAAAGTTGATTTCAGTCGTTTTGGCCGTTCACACTTTTACGACATTCAGTTGGTATCTCATGTTATATGTACGAAACCCGTATTTTCGGTTAAATATTAATGAAAAGAGTTACTTTGACTCGATATAGTTTCCCTTCGTATATTATTACCTTATATACGTACACAGACTAATAAATTTCGTAAACATGAAATTCCTTTGATAGTTTAGAGATCGAAACTTGGTCTACATACCCACTCCGTAAATTTATAAGAAAGAACGGGTTCCGTAAATAAGGTAACTTTCGAATTCTTATAATTACGTATAATTATATACATAAAAACAAAACTAAAACTTCAAATTTGTAATATTATCATAGGATAAGTCGTCATTCCAAGTTCAAATTTCAGTGACCTTACTTTTATGAATAGGACCTTTTGTAGAACTTCCGTAGATAATAACATGTTATTCAATTGAATATATGTCTCATGTAGTACGCTTTATGGTCCGACCTACTGAGTGTTTGACTTTAATTCTAAAGACCCTCTTTATAGTTATTGAAGTCTATTCGTCTACTGTGGTGGGATTATCGTCTTTCACTTCTCCTTGATTTCTCGGAGAACTGATTCCACTTTCTCCTCTCACTTTGTGGACCGAATGTTGAGTTGTGAGTTTTTTGGTTCTAGTACTGTAGACCAGGGTAGTGAAGTGCCGTTTATCTACCCCCCTTTCACCTTTGTCACTGTCTGAAATAAAAGAACCCGAGGTTTTTAGTGACACCTGACACTGACGTCGATGTTTTTGATTTTCTTCGAACGAGGAACTTTCTTTTCAATAATGTTTGGACCTGTCGTATAACTTTTCGTCTTTATAGTGAAACAACTGTTTCCAAACATATCAGTTTCGATACCAAAAAGGTCGTCAGTAAATGTCTACACTCTCAACCTGATATTTCTTTCGATTCTCGGTTTTTTAGCTACGAAAGTTTGACACCACAACCTCTTCTGAGAACTTTAAGGGAAGCTGACGTTCCTCTAGGTTGGTCAGTTAGGATTTCCTTTAGTTGGGACTTATAAGCAACCTTCCTGACTACGATTTCGAAGATATGAAACCGGTGGACTACGTTTCTCGGCTGAGTAAACTTTTCTGAGACTACGATCCTTTCTGACTCCCGTTCTCCTCTTCCCCTGTTGTCTCCTTTTCTACTAATCTATCGTAGTGGTCGAGTTACCTGTACTTAAACTCGTTCCAAGTCTTCTATCACTTCCTGTCCCTTCTGACCACACGATGTCAAGTATCCCAGAGTTTCTCGACCTGTACTAAGTCGCTGACTTGTTGTTTATTTCTTAAACACCAATCCATCCATTACAAAGCCTCTTCCGTTACCGTTGGGTGAGGTCATGAGAACGGACCTTTTAGGGTACCTACCTCCTCGGACCACCCGACGGCAGATACCCCAACGTGTCTCAGCCTGTGCTGACTTCACTGAATCGTCGTCGTCGTCCATTACAAATATCAAAGCCAATCCTAGATGATCCACTAACTTTAACTGACACCCAGTCCTCTCGTTGACACAATCATAACTGACTCACGAGAGTGTTTCGACTCCAGTTCACTAGATTCCACCGGAGTAGACCTGTTGGCTCGTCGAGAGTAGGAAATGTACGACTTTTGTCCCAAGATTCTGTCTGTCTGATCCTTCTTTCCTGAGTAAAGGTGGTTCAAGATAACTGGTTTCGTTTACTCTCACCTTCCCTTGATAGTTCAGCGTTTCGTTTCTTCAGTAATCACCTTCAGTAGTCTCGGTTTCGTTAACTGGACGGTGTGAAGATGTGTCCGTTCGGGGGTGGGTGAGACAGTTACCTGTGTACTGGTTCCAAAGGTTTACATACCATCGTTTCCCGGGAAATTTGAAAGAATCTCGTCTCTGTCACCGATAATCTGACTGAAGAAATGTTCCTTATGTTAAAAGAAGGAGAATCAGTGACGTGTAAGGAAAGGAGGTGTGTCGACCTCCCGATCTCACCAGACAGAAATTTTTATAAAAAAAAAGTACGTAAATTAGAGAAACGGAAGTTCCGGATCAGTCATAAAGACGTAGTATATTGTTCGGCATCATTTATGTGTCAGGGCATTACATGTTTACCTCTTCCTTTACAGTTGGGTGAGGTCATCCGAACGGACCTCTTAGGGTGCCTGTCCCCTCGGACTACGTAATACCAGGTACCCCAACGTCTCCGCCTGTACTGACTTCGTTAAATCGTGTTGGATGTTTTTGGTATTTAGTTACTTCACGTTCACATCCTCTAATTGGAACTTCGACTTTAGGTTCAGAGGAACACGAGAGGAGGCTTTAAGTCGCTATGGTGTGTGTAAGAGGCTCCTTCTAGAACTCTGTCGGTGGTTCTCCTGACTCACTGTTTCATGACGGTGTAAATTCATATTTCACTTGTCCGTTGTACCCCCCTGTTTTCTACAAAAGCTTTTATTCTGTAGACAAATGTCTGGAGTTACAGAACACATATTTTCGTAAACCTTTAAGGGTATGAGAAGTTCTTCCTCCTCATAGATGACTCACTTTCTTCTATTAATAAGCCTGTACCCTTATTCAAACTCTATGACCCCATCCCACTGGATGACGATCTCTCTTGACGGGATTTGGTCGGTTTTTTTTTTTTTTCCGAGTTCATTCTGGACCGTAACAGTAAAGTACTTTTAGGGGGTCCCCGAAGGACTTCCCGGTCCGTTGTCTTTTGCTCCGTAGGGAAACTCCTGAAGGTCCCATGGGTTGTCTCAACATAAAACAATATGAGTTCGTGAAAAGACTGGGACCTCCATTCAAAATGAAATATTTTGAAGGATGGTGTGACGGGGATACGATTATGTAAAAAAAATATGTCTTGTGGTACATTGAAGTGATCGGTGAATGAACGACTCCTCGGTTCGTTATATTTATGGAGAACTAATTGGTGTATTTTGTTGTTTGGTTTCTTGTAAAGAAGGCTAGAAATTACAAACATAGGGTCACCATATAAGGTTTATAAAACAGGTTTAAACAGTTGTTTTAAATATAGCCGGATAAAAACTTTTTTATTAATTTAAACGGATTTAAACCGTTAGTTTGAAAATAAGGGAAAAAACGGGTGTTTCTCTTATAAAAGACAATTAATAATTCAACGTCATCCATCGGATACGAAATTGTGTGTTGAAGTTTACAAACGTATATCTATAATGTATTCTTTTCTTTCAGAAGGGAAGGTGAGATAAGGAATTGAGGAATCTTAGGGAGTAATCTTCCTTGTTGGTAATAGTCAAGACGAGAAGAGAACTCTTGTTAAGATACTTTCAAGTTAGTTTACCGAAGATATTTGAGTTAAAATATGTTTATTGTGTGGTAAATGTATGTTCATACGACACCAAAAAAGTAAATTTTACTAACACCTCTAGTAATACTAAAGTAATAGATATTTCACGAAGTAAATTATCGGTACATTATTATATAATACATCTGTATAATATTAAATAATATAGTAAGTGATGGTCGCATGTGAATCCAATTTTTTTTTTCAATTTAATCATTCTTAGTAACTACTGATCAAAGACAAACTTATGTTAGAACCTAATCATGGAGAATGTCTGGCTGGTTGAGAAGACTTCGATCTGCCTTCTATGACAGAGTAGAATATAAAAGAGTACAGGAAATAACTTTTGGGTACGGAAGAATTAAAAGTGGTTAACAGTCATAAGTAGGTCAATTTTCAAGTGATAGTTTAAGTAAAAGAAGAGATTCTAAAGGTGGGACCGGAGATAGTGGTACCTCGTCCTATACTAAAAAAAGATGAAGTTAAGTGAAATCTTTGTAAACATTGAGACCAGTAGAACTTAATAACAATACGTTCATAATCGTGTACGAGGTGGAGGAAACGATCCAACGTACGGGTGACTCCCGCCATTACGTACTTTGTATGGCGGTAGGAAGTGTCTCATAATCATACGATAAACGTATAACCCTGAATTATTTATACACGACGTATTTATATAGGAGACCCACATAAAGATAACCTAAGATGATTTAAGATTGTCCCATGACTGAATCTTTAAACATCGATGACTCGGGGGGAAGACGGAAACTTCAACGATAGTACATAAATGACCTACTTAATAAATTTAAGAACTTTGTAAGTATAAAATTTTATCTTTGTTTTTTAGACCTAATAGACATAGTGACGAACAACACTATTAGTTTACTTAATCACAAAAACATTCTTTTTAGAGTCGTAATACCTTTTTTCAAAGTTTCTAGAGGATCAGGTTAGTGGATAGGTAACACGTTTTGAAGATGTGTAGTTGTAGAGACATTCATTAGGTATTTCAATACGTACTTTTAAAGGTCTCCGTATCTTCAGAATTAGGTCACATCTTTGAATAGTAAAATACAAACACACTGAACTTATAATAACTCACCGGTGTGTCACGTTAGGTATAATACGGAGAACTTTTCCTTACTTTTCAAACGATTTAGATTGACCACTAGTCGAGGGTTGGATACTTCATCAGAATAAGACCGGTAAAGTAATTAAAGGATTATTGAATTAGAGTGTAAAATGTTCTGCTCTAACAAACCTTGTATGGCTGTCACAATAACGTCTTAGAATTTTAGATTGTTTCGTAACACGTAGAACAAACCATATGGTGTCGCAAATCGTACCCGTCGTACGAAAGAATCTTTCTCACAACGTATTACTCGTTTGGGGTGTTAAACCCACAGAATTGGAGACATCCAGGTCAGTTTGGATAGCAAGTTTGTCAGAACCGAATCTTAATTATTTAATATGTTTTCTTGAAATTTTCGCGATAGTTGTTATTTATTCCGATTATAATAGACCATATTCTGGAGTCAGTATAAAAGGAGGGAGTGTTACGAAAGTCGTATTTCGTCGTTATTTAAGGTTTCGGTTGATTGTAATTTAATAATTTTGGATGTGAAGGTCTCTTGCAGAGCATGTTCCTATCTTGATTGAGTATGTGTAGAGGTAAAGTCTAAATTGGTCTGTGTGATGACTTTCTATCGACAATCTCATTTGACAAACCAGTAAAGGAGAATGTTGCATGGACCCGGTCTAAACCGACGGAACTCCGGACTACACATGAATTCCCATGGAGGGAAATTGTGTCTCGGAGAGTCTCCCGTGAGTCTCGTTGACAACTTTTACAGTCCTCAAGTCACTTC
Source organism: Capra ibex (assembly GCA_006410555.1). Lineage (NCBI taxonomy): Eukaryota > Metazoa > Chordata > Mammalia > Artiodactyla > Bovidae > Capra > Capra ibex. Next base: position 5,186,360 of record SJYO01038983.1, on the reverse strand, counting down.
TAGATCTTGAATTTTCAGGGATCGTAGTAATGTCTTCTGCGTGTTTATTGTATTATCATTCGGTTTTGTCTGTTTGCTTTTCATATGTAAAACGGTTGACTACCGGTCCATAGGTCAGCGGAACCGAATTTAGACATAACGAGATCTGTAGATGATAGGACAGGGAAGAATGTGGTCACATTGACTCTGTGAGTTTCTTAGAGTTAACTAATCCTGGCAAAATCGGGAGACTTGGAAAGTTACAACTGACCCTTCGATCTCCCGTGCTCTGTGTGAGTCGCTCTGTCTGAGTGGAAGGCACACGTGGCGACTGTGCATCCAGGTTAACATGGAGAAGTGCTACAGGTGGTACCGCGCCCGGACGACCCGTAGTCTTCCGTGCTGGGAGTACTTCATGAACTTGTCTCAAAACAGCGAGTCTAGGTACGAACACCGGCTCATCCGCTAAACTCCATACAACTTTTCGACCTCGTCCAAGACCTGGACTTACCGGTGGCTTGACCTCGGTCCGGGCTACTGGGGGTGCTACCCGAAGAACCTCGCCTTCCTGCTACTTCTCGGTAGGTGCGTCGCGTGGTCCGGAAGGAGAAGGAGGCTTCTTTACTCGCTCAGGGAATACTTGAGCTACGAGACGAGGTCCCGGTGCCGACTCACGGTCGTCCTCAGGGCCTAGAGCGTCGGGTCACACTACAACCCGTCCTCGCACCCCAGGCTCAACTAGGAGAGGTCCCACACGTCGTACCGGAGGTGGGCGACCTACGGCATGACGAGGGCGTGGCGGGGCGTGAACGCGAGCACTTGGAACAGGTGGCACCCGACCACCACCTGGCTTTTGTCTCGGGGCTACTACTACAGCGGGCCGTACACGCGGTGGTGGGAGGCGAGCGACCTGACACGCGAGGGTGCCTGTAAAAGAAAGTTTTCGTCCTGACTGTCCTAGTTGTCTTCCTGGTAAAATCCCTTCCTCAAGTTCGATTATTTCTGTCGTACCACCCCTTTTAAATCCTCCCAAGAGTGTCTACCTTACGTTAGTATAGGCTACCACTCACCGTTGGGTTTTTCAGTCGGTCATGAAATCTACGCGAACGATTTCCTGGCAGTACAGAGGTCCCTGGTGCACCAATCTGCGTAGGTACACTGGTACTAGAAGTTGTGGACCTTTTCATTTGTCTTTCCCCTAAATTGTTGTCTTCATATCGGTCAAACCCTTGAAGACAAATACCATCGTCTCTTTCTCTCACGATACCACATTGAACTTTTTTTCCTTAGAGTTTTCGAAGAAGAACAGAGGAAACACTAAAACACTAAGTTATTTTCGTCGAACGACTCGTAGAACTAGGATGAAACGAATCCAATAAAAAAAAATAAAACAAACGTACCTTATTCAAAGAGTCAACACGAGTTGAGAGACACTGAGGTAGCTGACATCGGACGGTACGAGAACACAGGTACCTTAAGAGGTTCGTTCTTATGACCTCACCCAACGGTAAAGGAAGAGGTCCCCTAGACGGGCTGGGTTCATAGTGTGGACCCAGTGGACGTAATGTTCGTTCGACAAACGGTAGACCCGGTGACCTCTTCGGGATATACCTTGTGTGTTTTGGTTTTTAATACACGTCCTCCAGTTGGAGATAATAGTGTGTCTCCACTCCCTTTCACGGGATTCTATTCTTCGTACAGTACTTGTTTTTAGAGGTTTTTTTTTTTTGTTTTTGTTTTTGTTTTGACAATTTATGACCACTATAGGTTATTTTTACTACCCCAAAAAACGAACAAAATCTTTACAAGAAACAAAGGAAGGTTGTCGTAACTTGTACATAACTCATACGTTAATTTTTTTTTTTCAATGAAGGTTTTTTCGGATGTAGGAGCGAAAGTTTACATTATATTTCGTTCAACTTATTAGAAGGGTTGTTCATTCATAATCCAAATCAAAGGTATGTTATGTGTTTTATTGTTTACTCCGGTCTAACTATAACGTGCAATTTACTTGACATCCTATCTTCTCCACACCTTCTAAATATTTCATTTCGTTGGGGTTCATGTATCCGTATCACTTTATCCATGATTGAAAACGTCTTTTATTATAAGTTTAAGGTCAAGACGATGATTCTTGTCAATGATTTGACAAAATTGGAGAGTCGTGGTCTTAAAGCAGCAGACTTTTTACCCCTATTGTACACGATCCGACGGGAATATCCTTAATTATATTCTATGGTCGATACGTTTACAAAACATATAACTTTTCCCGATATATTTAAGTTCTCTACTAAAAAAAGACAATAATTTAAAGGTTCCCGTAAACCACCGATCCACTACTCCTGTCTTTTAAGAGACCGTTAGGTGAGTCAAGAGGTCTCAGACGTTTCATTAATGTTTCAGGACATTATTTTAACTGTCATTAGTCAGGAAATGAGGACTAAGTCCTTTTTAAAGGTGTAGTACTTCTGAGTTTCCCGACCTTCCTTCTCATATATCTTGATGTGAAGGTTCATCTTTGAATTCTGTCGATACTTATGTCAGTAGATTAAGTCAAATTTGAAGACCCTTCTTCTTTTTAACAGGGTCCAACGGATGTCGTTTAAGATCGTACTAAACATTTTTTTCTTGCCTGTCTAACCACTAAACCAAATAAATTTCCCAACAAATTCTCTGAATAAAACATTCTATAGATGAAGAGGTCGGTTCCTAGAGTTTAACAAAATTTCACTGATTGAGGGATTAGTAGTGGAAAGTTTCTGTCCACTACAACGAAGTCCTTAAATACATTAATACTACGAAGAAGTTCTTATGATTACCAAAAGTTTTGAGTAGTCTAGACGTTTTTAAGATCAGGTCTGTGTTTTACTTATATTGGACTTAGTGTAAAGATTAGTGAGGGTGGAAGTAAAAGTGGTAAAGGAAGGTGGTCGAGGATACCGTTGTCTCTTTCCGAAGGAGATATATAACGGTTTGTGTGTGCGTGTGTTTGGACAGTAGTTTTATCGATCTACAAGGTCTTGATCTAAAAATCGTTATAAATTCCCCTTTTAGTCGAAACCATACCTTCACCCGTGACATTCGTTCCCCCCTTCCTTCGTTTCTGTAAAACAGTGACCCTTTAATAGACTTATAAGAGTTCGAAAGGGAAGTGAGATGAATCGTTTCTGAATCCCTGGTTACGAATAAGAGTACTAGTACACTTAAGATGACGTCTGTCTTTTTTAGACTTCATTTTCACTAGTGTTAGAGAGTAATTTAGGTCTTGCAACCACTCGTTTAGATCACTCCGTTGTCCCGAGTAAAAATAATACATTCTTGTAGTTTCGTTACACTCCGATCTTCGTCGTGTAATTTGATTACTTAAATTTTATGGTCAGAGTACATGAATAATCAATGAAGGTCGTTCGGGGTACATGACTCTTATGTATACATACACACACACACACATATATATATATATATATATTATATTTTAAAAGAGTACTATCCGATTTAATAAATTGAGTAAGTTACTTATAGATAATTGATACCTCACCCTCTCTGATTACATTGTTTCTTCACGTCACTTCATGTGACTAATAATGGGAATAATAGAAGGTAGTTCGTGAGTAGTATGTGGTCCGTAAATAAGTAATTGAGTAACTTGTATATAAATACAGGGCACGATACTGAGAGAGGACCCTTAGTTTATAAGTTCTCTCTTGTCCCACATGTACGAATGGTGTGAGTACCTCTAATGTCCACTCATGTGATTTTGGACTGAAATCGACCTTGGACTACTTACGTTTGTTAGTTTACTTCTTACTTTGATTCAGTCAGTACACCTTTCGTACCGATCTTGTATTTCGCACTCCCGTTGACACCATGTTTTACGCTGACCTTTCTTTTCTTTCCCGGTCTGGTACATCTCAGACCATCCGGGAACTTTCCTTGAACCTCGCATTCACGTTGTCTTTCGGTAACTCCTCCATATTTGTTTACTGACCGTGTTATTTCGGAATCTTTTCTGACGGCCTCGATCGACGAGTAACAAGACCTATCACCTGAACTATTCCTCTGCGCCATGAGATCCATTCTCTACTATTACTGAACCGACACTGACCACTGTTACCTATACCTCTCTTCACCTGTGTTAGTCGATAGAATTCGTTCATCTTAGTTGACCTGAACGACTACCTAACCTAGACCCATTCCATCTACCCTTAATCCCAGATGAAGGCCCAAAACTCAGATATTTTGACCGTATAAGCCCTATGATAACTGTATTCTAGCCGACTTTCTCTTTGCCTAATTTCGTTTCCTTTTGTTACTAAAAAGAAAACTTGTACAATTAAAACTCTACGAAACCTTCGTGGGTTCATATCGACAACTTCTTCTTTCATCTAAATATTCCGACCTCGCTCTCTTCGTAAAATCCAATGTCTACATTTAACTCCCAGTGGTTATATATTTAGAAAACCTTGCTCATTATAATGGACTTCTCGTTCATACTTTCACTTTCACTTCAGCGAGTCAGTATAGGATGAAAAACGCTGGGGTATCTGCCTTATCGGATGGTCCGAGGAGGTAGGTACCCCAAAAGGTCCATTTTCATGACGTCGCCCAATGGTAAAAGAAGAGGTCCCCTAGAAGCGTTGGGTCCCTAGCTTGGGCCCAAAGGGCGTAATATTCGCCTGCGAAATGGCAGACTCGGTGGTCCCTTCTGGTTCACATTTATTTCTTTTTCACACCGACTTTTCATTCAGGGTGTTTCTCCGTTCCAACACCATTTCGTCCGTCGAGTCCTTCATTCGTCTTTTTCATTCTTGTATACTACAGTCTTTTCTGTTCTCTCAAAGGACTCGTGAAATATTCCCGTCTGTGCATCTTCCGAGAGAAAAAGAGTAAGGGTGTCTAATATATGCTACACGTGACATATAGATCCTGACATACACCCACACGGAAACAAACACAACACACATATAGTTTATAGGAATATTGTTGGGTCTCTACATCCATAATAAAATAATAGAGATAAAAGGATTACTGTATTACCCAAAACCATTGAATTTTCGTTCGGTCGGTGAATCTCTCGCCACCTCGATCTTAAGTACAGATGTGGATCATTGAGATATTGTATGAGAGACATAGTAGGGACCAGTGTAATGACTGGGAAGAAAGTTTTCTCCAATAAAAGTTTCAGGTACTCTTTACTCTCTCCGGCGAGTTGTACCAAACTTGAAGGTTCCCTGTAGCTGAGTTTGTTCTCAAACGAATTTTTGATCTTTCACTACTTAGTCGTGTACCTTCCATGTCTTCACATACTGACAGAGCGTGTTTACATAAAAATAACAGGACCGTAGCTGATGATCTAACACTGGACGGTCTACTATTTAGTTACTGACGGAGTAGGAGACGGAACTTATCTGTGACCCTGACATACAATGACTGTGATCGATAGTTGGAGTCTATGGACCTTTCACAACCCAACCGTTTTGCAAACAAGTCCAAGAAGACAATGTAGAATACTTTTTTAGGTTTGTTTGAAAAACCGGGTACTTTATAGGAAACTTTATTTAATACTGAATCTTTAAACTGTCTTGACACGATACTGAGTCATACAATATATCAATCCGTTGTTCAGCAGGGTACACGAAGGTTTGACGTTCTTTAATTGTCTCGTATTTAAGGTTTATCTAGTCATCTTATATAGGATTGAGACTGTCGTAGTGAGTAAACAGTTCATGCGGAAATAATTCATTGACAAGACATTATTCGTGAGAAGATCAACGCCTCCTAAGTTAGCATCTGTTTCTTCTGTGTTTAAGTGTGGGAGTGACCTAGGACATTGGGTTCCACAAAACAGTTTGTTCCATCCCTACATTTTATCACAGACGATGTGTCATTACTTCTAATGTCTCTTTGTCATTACGTCCCTTTCTTCCGTCTTTCCCAGTTCTCTATACTTTTTCTTTTAAAAAATTACATCGGTTTCTTCAAATTTGACGTTTTAAACACTTTCTCTTACTCAGTACGTTTATAGCTCCCTTGTTTTTAAGGTCCAATTTTTTTCATTTCCGAGTCAGGGACTCCGCCCAAATATGAGTCACACGACTCTCTGTCGTTCTTCCGGTCGCACTGACTTCACTTCAGTTTGACCCCTCTCTCCGTCTTCCCTACAGACTCTCGATTTCAGGAAAAACCTGAAATTTTCTGCAACCGAAATTTAGACACACTCTCACTGAAAGACCTTCTTAAAATTCGTCTCCTCCCTGCCTGTTACTGGTTGACAAGTTCCTCAAAAATTGTCTCCTCCCTGTGTCTACTGGTTGAGAAGTTGTTCTTATACACGTGTCTCCGTCTTGGCTCCTTCGTGATCCCTTTGACGACGTCATTGAGTCCACCCTCTCGCCTGTCACCGAACCGAATCCCTCTACCATCATGTCCACCAACTCTTGGCTATCCTAAGACTTAGATAGAGCTGGTATCTCACCTTCACAAACGAGAGTCTAGACTGACCCCGAATCCCTCTACCATCATGTCCACCAACTCTTGGCTATCCTAAGACTTAGATAGAGCTGGTATCTCACCTTCACAAACGAGAGTCTAGACTGACCCCGATGTTTCCTTTCTTTTCTTAGTTACTCCTGTGATTCCAAAGTCCAACTAGTTTGTTTTCTACCGCAGTACAACTGTCTTTTGACATCTTCTTGTCTAAACCCACCTCTATTGGTCTTAAGTCAAAAAATTATGTAGTCAAAAATTACGTACACTGAGAAACACTGGGGCACCTGACATCGGGTGGTCCAAGGAGACAGGTACTCTAAGAGGTCCGTTCTTATCACCTCACCCAACGGTTAAGGAGGAGGTTTCCTAGAATAGATGGATCCCTAGTTCGGGTGTAGAAAAGTAGATGGACTTGTCCGTCCGTCCAATAAATGGTAGTCGTGGTGGAATTATGAACCATATTTAAGTTTTTCTATATAAATTATTCGTAGACTATAACTTTAAGATGTCTCTCCAGAAGTATCCTCTATATTTACCTTCCCCGTAACCATACTGAAATAAAAAAAAAAACCTGTGGTACTTTTACCTACTTTAATGGATCCTTAATCTCTTTCTTTTGATAAAGACTCTGATTCGGGGGTTCCTTAAGGTTACAAATTTGAGGTTTTCTGGGTCTCTACTCCTCTTTGGTCATTTTCTCTGACTTTTTTTTTTTTACTTATCTTTCAATAGAACATTTCACATACGCACCTCCCATCCCTCCCCTCTGCTTTACACTTGATGTGTGTATAACTCTTTTTAATTTTTTGTCTATACCGACACAAAAACGTTCTTTATAATACTCACACCCACATACGTGTGTACCAGACCTTTGCACTGATAAGTCAGCGATCCGACACAGGTCAAGAAACACTGGGGTACTTGATGTCGTACGGTTCGAAGGGACTGGAAACGATAGAGGGTCTCAAACGGGTTTGAGTACGGGTAACTCAGTCACTATACTAGGTTGGTAGAACAAGAGATGACCGGGGAAGAGGAGGATAGAGGTTAGAAAGGGTAATAGTCCCAGAAAAGGTTACTCAGTCGAGGAGTGTAGTACACCAGTTTCATAACATCGAAGTCGTAGTCAGGAAGAGCTATGAGTCCCAACTAAAGGACATCCTAACTGACCAAACTAGAGGGACGTCAAACTTGACTATATCGCCCTACAGGTGACCCACCACCCTTATACGTATTAAAAAATAAAGAAGAAACGAAAAATGGAAACAAAACATTAAAAGACTTAAAGACGATAGTTCTGATGAGCAATAAACATCATAAAAAATTCACAACCTGACTCGCTAGACGAAAGGTTTAAAGACAGGGTCAGACGGGACACGGGACTAGAGAGGATTTTGACGGGGGGTCAACCCACAGACGACTTTCACTTTCAGTGAGTCAACACAGACTGAGAAACACTAGGGTACCTGATGTGTCAGGTACCTTAAGAGGTCCGGTCTTATGACCTCACCCATCGGACAGGGAAGAGGTCTCCTAGAAGGGTTAAGTTCTTAACTTGGTCCCAGAGGACGTAACGTCCACCTAAGAAATGGTCGACTCGATTCTCCCTTCGGGTCCCACAGACGATAAGTTCAATTTCAAAAAAAGAGAAGTCCCACATATAGGGAAACGGGGTCACCAAGACAAGTGTGACCATGAATCGGGACAATACGAGAACAAAGTACCGGAAATTCCGTCTCAAAAAATTCTCGTAACCGAACTTCAGTTCGTTTGGGCCCAAACTTAGGACCGTGACCGCACCCGACCAACACGCGGGAACTAGTGAATCAGAGAGACTCGGATTGACCTTACTCTTGTCATGGATGGAGTTTCTCAAAATTACTCCTATCTGACTTCATTATAAAAATTTATCAGAGAAATATTTTAGAGGGGTCAAGGGAGTGGAACGTCCTATATGAGATAAGAGAGGTAAGCTCTCCGTAAAAGTAGGTATGAAAAAGTATACTAAATAATTCGTCGATTATCATATCGATAAATACCCGAACTTAGTGTTATTTGACACCTTTTAAGACTTTCTCTACCCTTATGGTCTGGTGGACTGGACGGAGCACTCTTTGGATATACGTCCAGTCCTTCGTTGTCAATCTTGACCTGTACCTTGTTGTCTGACTAATGTTTATCCCTTTCCTCAGGCAGTTCCGACATGTAACAGTGGGACGAATAAATTGAATATACGTCTCATGTAGTACTCTTTGTGACCCGACCTTCTTCGTGTTCGACCTTAGTTCTAACGGTCCTCTTTATAGTTATTGGAGTCTATACGTCTGCTGTGGTGGGAATACCGTTTTTCACTTCTCCTTGATTTTTCGGAGAACTACTTGCACTTTCTCCTCTCACTTTTTCAACTGAATTTCGAGTTGTAAGTCTTTTGCTTCTAGTACCGTAGACCAGGGTATTGAAGTACCCTTTATCAACCCCTTTGTCACCTTTGTAGCAGTCTGAAATAAAACCCCCCGAGGTTTTAGTGACCACTAACGTCGGTACTTTAAATTTCCACAAATGAGGAACCTTCGTTTCAATACTGGTTGGATCTATCGTATAAGTTTTCGTCTCTGTAATGAAACGGTTGTTTCCAGATAGATCAGTTCCGATACCAAAAAGGTCACCAGTACATACCTACACTCTCAACCTGACACTTCTTTCGACTCGCGGCTTCTTAACTACGAAAACTCGACACCACAACCTCTTCTGAGAACTCTCAGGGAACCTGACGTTCCTCTAGGTCGGTCAGGTAAGATTTCCTCTAGTCAGGACCCACAAGTAACCTTCCTGACTACGACTTCGACTTTGAGGTTATGAAACCGGTGGACTACTCTTCTCGACTGAGTAACCTTTTCTGGGACTAAGACCCTCTCTAACACCCGTCCTCCTCTTCCCCTGTTGTCTCCTACTCTACCAACCTACCGTAGTGGTTGAGTTACCTGTACTCAAACTTATTTGAGGTCCTCAATCACTACCTACCCCTTCGGACCGAACGACGCTAAGTACCTCAGTGTTTCTCAGCCTGTACTAACTCGCTGACTTGACTTGATCACCGAGTCTACCCTTTCTTAGACGGACGTTACATCCTCTGGGTCCAAGCTAGGGACCCAACCCTTCTAGGGGATCTCTTACCTTACCGATGGATGAGGACGTAAGAACGGACCTCTTAGGGTACCTGTCTCTTCGGACCACCCGATATCAGGTTCCCCAGTGTTTCTCAACCTGTGTTGACTCACTGATTTGGTGTTGTGATAGTGATAAATATATGTTCAAAACAGAAGTCTGTCTGAAGGTTGGGAAATTTCTCATTTAAACACGGTATGTGTTGTGGACTATGTTAGGAATGTGTTTTACCTATAAGTCATTTAAAACGACTTGCTTGTTTATTTCCCTTGACGGAGGTGGTCCGCGAAACCAGTCGATGAACTGACTCTAAATTTGTGCACGAGGGTAGGGTGATACCTTTTAATATTTTGTCTAGTACTTTTAGAACAGTTTGTCCAGGTCCGTTGTCTCTTGTAGTTTTTCTCTTCATGTCTGATTGGCTTCATCCTCCCTCTTTGGAGAGCACGAGGTGCACCGAAGAGCTATATACTTCTTTTTGTCGTTGTGTCTTGATCCTTCTCAGAATATACTATATCAAGTTAACTCTGAGTACTTCTTATTACGAAAAATCGTCTTGATCCTGAGTCAAGTCGGTGAGTCAACACAGGTTGAGAAACGTTGGGGTACGTGACGTCACGTGGTCCGGATGGATAGGTAGTGGTTGAGGGTCTCGAATGAGTTTGAGTACAGGTAACTGACCCTGATCTCAGGTCGTTTTATAGTAGAGTTTTGACTATAAATTAGTGTAGGACTTTGAACCAAGACGAAAAGATATTAAGAGCTTCGTATATTATAAATTGTGTGTCTGAAAAAATAAATTTACCTTATAATCATACTTTAGATTTTACGTTATGTAAAATAAGAAGAGATATATTACATAATATTTATAGAAAACTCTAATCAAGTAAAACTTCTACCCCTATTACTATTCTAATATTAAGTGTTGTCGAATGATACAAGATCCGTGACACGAATCGTAAAGTGTACTTTACAGTAAATTGATAGTAATTTTTTTGACGTTCTATCTAGTAAAATACGTATAAAAGTGAACTGTATAGATCCTGAGTCTCTCTCTCCTTCCAAACCGATGCTAAGATTCCGTTCACTTATTGTCTCAACTCTAAGTGTGAATCTTGATAAAGAAAGTTTGTCGACGTAGTATAAGTTAATATACTTACATGTCTTTAAATTAGTAAGGGATAAAAACTTATAAATCTAAGGAGTATCTAAAATGATGATAGTATTTGTCACAACGTGAAATTAATGAAAAGTCACATAAAGACATCCTGTTTACGTACTACAACGACCGTATTTAGAAAAGTACAAAATGTTAGATACTTGAATCTGACATTCCCACCGTCATTGAAGTAAGAGTCAGGAAAGAGGAATTCGAATAATTAAGAAACATGGTGTGTCACAAGAAAGGTATTCTTGGACGAGAGAGAACGAACATATGTTCAAGTACTCACTCCGGGAAAGAGGGATCGATAACGTAGTCCTCCAGGTGAGTAAGTGAATCGTTCCTAGAATATCCCTTTTTTTCCTATCATTTTAGTATAATAAAATAAAAGTCGTATATCTCGGAAAAGGGAAAATTAGGGTAAAGTTTGTTTTGTTTTAATGGTGAGTCTTCCAGACTAATAACGGTAAAGTATATCGTCTTGTCTTAGGGGTTCTCTTGTTTAATAACGAAATTTAATATTGAGACTACACCGTCCCAATCGATATACAAAAATTTAAGTGTATATACACTTATACATAAGATATATATAAAAGAACGATATCTGTTGCCCTTCTTTAATTAATAGTGTCATTAAAGTTTTCGAAAGTTTTTTAATATCTGGACACTAGATTTTTATACGTCATGAAATATTAAGTGAGTTTTCATCATTTACTATTCTCAAATGTATTTATGATATTGAATGTACTATAAAACCAAGACCCAGGATAAAAGTCTTCGTGACGACGATGACGACGATTCAGTGAAGTCAGCACAGACTGGGACACGCTGGGGTATCTGCCGTCGGGTGATCCGAGGGGGCAGGGACCCCAAGAGGTCCGTTCTTGTGACCTCACCCAACGGTAAAGGAAGAGGTTGCGTACTTTCACTTTTCACTTTCACTTCAGCGCAGACTGAGAATCGCTGGAGTACCTGACGTCGAATGGTCCCAGGAGACAGGTACCCTAAAAGGTCCGTTGTCATGACCTCACCCCACGGTAACGGAAGAGGAGTCTTCGTGATCTGATGAAATAAGTTATAAGATCCAAGTATGGTATTATTTTAGTTAGTGATGGGGTAATATCTTTTATCTGTATATAAATTGTACGTATTTTCATGACACGGAGTCCCTTGGTATGCCATAGTATAACATAGGATTCACTTCTACCTCTTCTTTGATAACCACCTATCTTAAATCGTATTTACCGTTGAATGTATCATTAGTCTAAGTGTCATCGTAACAGAATAAGAGTTGTTAAAAGAGTCTACGACTGGTAGAAAGACCGTGTCTACAGAGAATATATTGAATTAGGGGTGTGTTCGTTTAGTGTGTCGAGTTCTGTAGTCGTGATTTTACTAAGGAAGACGGACTCGCTGTCGGAAGAGTATCTATCCCCACAGTTATGACGTATACAGTACCTATGGAGCCTATGTAAAAGGACTTTTGTTCACGTAGGGTATCTATTCTCTGTGAGCCCATATTGCTATGGCTCTCGTAGCATCAGACCCCTTTCGAGGTAACAGCATTGATAGAGTTCGTGTGTAGACACTGGAACGTTTATCCTTTCAGGTCGTCGGGGAGGTAGATCGGGTCCTGCTTTTTATACGGTATAAATTTGACTTTAGGGGTATTTCGTTTTTCCCCGGTGTTCTATTGTAACACGTTTTCACTTCAGACATTAAAATGCGTAATTAATTTTCCACGACCGTCATCTTATTTCGAGTGATTTAGTAAAATTTAGTAATGTGTTGACCAAATCATCAGGTACTTCTGGACTTTGTCGGAAAATGTCGTTTCGTTATTTTTACTACACTAACTGTCAATTGATCAGAGTTAAATTAATAGTTCGTCCCTAAGATTTGAAGAAGGGTAAAACGTCGGAAGTCGACGAAAGAACCATAAATACCGTGTGGAGTTTTCTGACATTTCGTAATGACACGTATAATATAATGGATCGTAGTCCACGAACTTTTACACCAAAACGTAAAGATTGAGTTAGAGATCAATGAATAATTATCGATTATAAATAACTCACGGATGAAACACGATTTATTACATATTCGTATTAAATTACATTCAGAGTGTTACTGGAACACCCCATCCATACTAATGATGGATGTAATTTAGACAGAACTTTAACTCCAAATCTCCACTTCTCAGAACGGTCTCCAGAGTGTGTATATCACTTACCGTCTCAGTCCTGTATTTAAGTTAAGAGAGACCGAGGGTTTGGGTGTGAGTTGTATTAGTCTACGATGACGAAGGGTAGACTGGTTTACCCTACCAATCAATTTGGAATGCGCAACCGATGTTTTGTAAAACCTTTAAGTGGAAAGGTGGTTTAAGAATACATTACACTTGGTCGATGTAAGTCTTCGGTATGTTTGTTTGGATTATTTATATCGATTGAGACAAAGTATCTTAGTAAATCTGACCCCAAAGAACTGGAATGTGGACAACGGTAACACCTGGTCCATTAAAACCTCTAAACCCGTCCGACGGTAGGATCCGTAACGTCCTACAAATCTCGTAGGGACTAGACGTCTATGGTTGTCGTATGTGGAGGAGTAGGAACACTACTTATTTTTACAGAGATCTACGACAGTTTACAAGGAACGTCCAGTTTCGGTAAGGGTTATCTTTTGACGACTAAATGAACTTTGAGTAGGACAGTTCTAGATGTATTAGTAGTTTTTGTCTTCTGTTCATTCTCGGTAGCCCTACACAGCGAGGACGTTTCGGAAAAGGACTTTACAAGATTATTAAGATTCCTCTCGTCAAACCTTATCTGAACGGAAAGAGGGAGAAATGTGACATTGAACAAAGACCGACGCAAAGAACAAAACTTCGAACCTTACAGTTAAACTCTTTATGTCTCATTTGACAGTTTCTACTATAACCACCACCGCCAAAACAGTGAGTCAGTATAGACTAAGAATACTGGGGTACCTGACATCGGTGGCGGGGGGGGTCCGAGGAGACAGGCACCCTAAGAGGTCCGTTCTTATGTCCTCACCCAACGGTAAAGGAAGAGGTCCCCTAGAAGGACTAGGTCCCTAACTAGGGTACATAGGACGTGACCGTCCACCTAAGAAATGGTGACTCAGTGGTCTCTTCGGATAAACACATTAATTAAACGGTATTAGTGAGTTACTCCGATTATCACAATGTTGGATAAGGAGTAAAGTTTTAACTCCTTCTCTCCGTCTCGTTACGATTCATTGAACGGGTTCCAGTGTATCGATTATTCGGTGTTTCGACCCTAAGTTTGAGTTCGTTAGAACACGTTCCGAGACATGAGGGTTAACATAACGTTCAGTGACCTTTGGTGTTACTTTAGTAAGGTACCACAAATCGGTGTAGTGTCTAATTTCAGTGGATTACCGAGTCGTCATGTCTTAGATGGACGGTTACGTCCTCTGGGTTCAAACTAGGGACCCAGTCCTCCTAGGGACCTCTTCCTTTACCGTAAGGTGAGGTCATAAGAACGGATCTTTTAGAGTACCTGTCTCCTCGGACCCCCCGACGTCAGGTTCCCCAGAGTCTCAGTCTGTGCTGACTCGTTGATTTGTTGTTTTTGTTATATTACCCTTTTCCTATTCAGAGTCAAGGTTTGTTTAGGCTAAATACACATATTCACACACACACCTTTCTCTCAATACATACGTCAATACACATATTTTAATATATGTGTATATTAAAATAAAAAAGGTGAAGAGACGATGTACCGTTACCTTCCTTTTGTTGGGAGTCAAAATTGCTGTCTTTTTAGTGACGGAACATACTAACAATATACAAAATTGATTGTATAAATTATGAACCGTACCACGGATACGAGTTATTTACTATCAATATTCTCGTCTCTATTCGGACGTAGTTCTGGAAACGAACCAAAGGGAAGGCTGATTTCCATGTGTGTTAAGTTTACTCTAATCTCGACCATTTTAGATTTATAAAAAGGAAGACAAACTCTTAAATTTCCTTTACTTTCATTCGAATACTGTATTACAAAAAATCTTGACAATATCTTGATGTAAAATTGGTTGTCTCTTTCTTTATAGTTCTTTTATAAAAGAATCAAAGTTTATCAACTTTACGTTTTAGTTTTAAATTTAAAAGAGTACAATATGTTCGTACGGTATACGAATTTTATACAGAAGACCACGAGGACATAAGAATATAAGAGGTTTGAGATGAGTTACTTTTATTGATTTACTATGAAACCCTGATCACAATTGTAAAGATACTTATAATTTTCACTGGGTATAAAGAGTTAACATTCTTCCAAAGACGAAACATAATGGTTAGATGGTTAGATGGGTTTGAGGTTTGACTAGTGAAAGTCGTATATAGTAGTATATAGTTTTTTGTCGGAAGTGACAAGATACTTCAATCAAATTTGATAGATGATTTTATTGTGTCGTTTTTCATATTCCTCCTTATTCACACAGAGAAGTAGACTATTCCTGTCTTTAGGACCCCTTTTTTACCATGTGTTTATTCACGTTGTAAAAAGTGTTAATTGACATAGAGTGTAAAAAGATGAAAGTAATCGTAAATTAAATCAAAAAGAGATATTTTACGAGACTTTTAGGGTATTCTTTGTTATAATCTGTTGAGTATTTTGGAAGTTGTACAAAACTTCTTTACATTTTTTTAATCTTAATCGTTTTAGGAAATCAGTACTTTCCTTTGTACAAATTACTCTATTTGGTAACTTATCCATTATATTGTTACAGTTGTTCGTCTCATTTTAGACTTTTATAATACATCAATGAAGTTATAAGAGTTTCAAAGGTATAAAACATGACCAACCTGTATAGTTTTTTAGGTGGAAACTCACTTAAAAAGTCAAAAGTTGAACTGTAAACGGTAATACAGGTATTTTTTACACATGGTACTACACTACCGTTTCCGAGCAGATGGATACTGTCCTTTCACTTCTTGACCCGTTCATGAACTTATAAGTTTATGGTAGGGAGAGGAGGTTTGTTAGAGTTATACGGGAAATTATGTACTTGTAATTTCTCAAGCCAAAGAAAAACTCACATTGGACGTCGGTTTTGTAATGGAACCCTATCGTTGTCAGAGCCCTCACGTTACTTTGATGGATTTATTATATAAACCTCAAATGTACTAGTTCCTGTCGAAAAGAGAATTTCTTCGTCAGTTCGTCAATACATTCTTTATGATGTAAGATAAGTGGAAGAAGTTTTTGTTTGGTTTTTTGGGGGTTTGGAACATCCTAGACAGGCCTCACGACTTTTCCGAAGGCGACCTCTTCCGACCTCAGACCCTCTGGTTCATTGGACTACTCGAGTGGTTCGTCCTAAAAGTTCAGGGTTGGTTTCCAGGAGAATTTGTCTTTGACTACAGGTATTTCCTGTTTTTGTCAGTGTTGATTAAAAATTTACCTGTATTCTCTCTTCAACTTCCTCTACGGGACACGAGGTACTCTCCTCACTCCGTGTGCCTCGTGGGGATTGTTCTCCGCCGCACGGACTTGTGAGCGTTGAGTCTCCTTACAGATCTTACAACGTACCGGTTCTCCTAAGACGTCTTTTGGATTCGACTCGAGGGGCGCCCCCGTCCCACCCCCCGGCGTATCTCGGGTGCTGTTGCTAAAGAGCCGACGGAGTTTTCCGGTCGTCTGCTCGAGATCGAGTCGGAGTGCCCTGAGTGTTGTTACCTTGTACGTCCCTTAGTTCTGCCACCGTCCTTCGGTGACGGAAGGCTGACCGGAGACAGTCAATGAGCCGCCTCTCATTTGACACCCTCTCAGATAGACGGACGAGTGAGCTCTCGAAAGCTAAGTCGAATCCGTCGTGGCTCTACCACGGACTCACTTGTGTTCGTGAACAATGGGCGGGGAGTTAAAGGGAAGGGGCGTCGTGGACGAGGCCTCCCTCTGGATCGTGGTCGTGGACTCGGGAGGTCCACCCGAGGGGGGAAGGGAGACACTCCAGGGTCCACGTCCGCTCCGAGACCAGTGGACCGATCGAGCAGCCGGACGGGGCCCAAGAAAGGGTTCACAGACATCGGACCCGTTACGGAGAATCCCATTGATCGACCGAAACACAGGCTTCCCGTCCGATGTAGGTCTCCTCTCGTTTCTCGGCCTCCCGGCCCTGGCCCTCGCCTCTCTCACGAAAGTCGTGGTGGGCGACAGGAGGCACGAGGGCGTCGTCCTCGGCGCCAGTGGCGGCGGTTCGCTACGTGACCCTTCGCCAAGAGGGGGGAGAAGGGGAGACGGAAGCGTAGAGACTTAAGACTCGGGAGCCCACCCAGCCGCCTCGGGTCAAGCTTAAGATTTGCGGGCGGGGACCGGAACCCCGCGCCCTGGAGCGGGGGCTTCCGTACGTCTTAAGGAGCGGTCGGGGCCGGTAAGGGAGGAAAGGGGGCAACGAGAGCGGGACAGAGCGGTTGTCCAAATTGGCTTCGGTGGGCGCTTATCTCGCCCGAAGCTGGAGCTCCAAGATCGGTGGGGGCCGCGAGGTGGGCGCTGGGGGAGGGGGTTTGGGTTGTCCCTCGCGGGGCGTTCGAATGTCGAGGACGCAGGACCCGCCCGGGCCCCTGGGAGATCCGTGCGTCTGTGAACCGTCGAATGGGGGACAACCGCCGCGTCGTCCGTCCCTCAGCGCCAGATCGGTCGGGGGGTCTTTCAACCCGGCGCGCCTAGTCGCCCCGTATCAGCCGGAGAGGCCAGGGCCCGAGGGGGGCGGGGTTCTACTAGAATTCGAGTAGAGGACGCGAGTCACGCGCGTCTTGTCGTCTCGACTCCCGCCGCACACGTCGTTAAGAGGGCCGATGACTCTTTCCCCCCTTCCCCCCTTTCGCGCCTCCTCCCTCCCCACCATCAAACATAAATATCTCTTCTCTCAAGAGTCGCGTTGAAAAACCACGGTGGTTCACCGTGTCACTCAAGGAAATCCTTGTGTCTGAATCCTAGCTTAGACCTACCCATTTGGTCGAGGTGTCGGTCTACGAGGGTCCCAGCCTCCTAACCCCGTGTGGGATCCTGAACTCAAAGGGGTACACGTGAAAGAGTAGAGTTACGGACGCTAAGTCTAGGAATGTAAGATTCCTACTCGACCACAACTCCCCCTTGTCCGTGGACACGGGAGACGTGTGTTCACCGTCTCCACAGTTCCTGTGATCCGTCCACGGTCATCGGAGGATCCTCAGATCCTTGGGAAGAGAGACGATTGGGAGACGAGTCTAATGTCATAAGAGTTTGTAGTGAGAGTTTGGCAGGACGGTAGTGGACTCACAGGTTGGAAATTTCATGCAACGGTAAGTAAAGGGAACGTGATCTTAGTTAAGGTCTCATAAAGGGTTGGGAGTAAGTTTCTTGTAGTGTCGAACGATGGGTTGAAAGAAGAAATTGACGATGGAAATTTTTTCGTACCTTGAAATCTGAGACACCTAGACTTGGAGAGGTTTAGTGTAAGTCTTGAGGTCTAAGAGAACCGATATCGCTGCACAGACTAACAGGAGTCGGTAAAGATGCCTGCAGAGACATACGTAATGTGGCTGTCGTATCGGTTCTCGAACGTTTACAGAAACTATGAAATGGGACTTCGAGGGAACTAGGTCTAAAAGACCCACGAGAAGGAACACACGTCTAGGAGTTTGGGTAAACTAGGATCCGTCTGTGACGACGTCGTACCCTGGAATCACTGGGTTATGTGTCTTCTCGGAGATACAAAGATGTACAAGTTCCAGTGTGTAAAAGGATCTGTGGTCGGGTCTCTGATGATTGGGTCCCACTATGGTTTCTTTGCGTCACTACCGTTTGGACTGAGGGTCGAGGACGAGGAAGACCGTGACATGTGTCGGGTAAGTCAGTACAAATCGAGAGAAGAGAAAGGAGAGAGAGGTAGTGGGAGAAAGACTGGGGTAGGAAACGTTTCAGGGTATTTCCTTGGACCTCATTCCTACAAAAGGATTGGGGTGTCCCTCATGTATTTGAACTCGAATTTCCAGGTCTCAACGTCCACATGGGGCAATTTTACCGGGGACAAGATCTTTTAACGAGGAAGAGCCTTTACATCAGTACCTTCACAGTAAAATCTTTACCTTGTGACCGTAAATGTGGGTCGCTCTAAGGAGAAAACGAGAAGAAGTCCCACTTCGTGGTCGTTTGCGAGAATACTCGAGGGGGTCGTTGTGGATTACCGAAGTCTTTATCTCTGAGGGGAGGAAACAGTTTACACGGGGAGACACGTGTACATAGCCATACGCACTTCTCTGTCTTTCTCTCTACAGGTTTGGGAGGGAAACCGAGTCTGGAGAAAAAAAAAAAAAGAAGAGACTAAAAAAAAAATCAAGTAAAAGATACCTTTGTTCGGGTGAATTTAGGGAGTGAATACGTTTATGCTCGTTTCGCTAGAAGTATTTCGAGAGTAACCTCTCTGCGGCGCCATCGGACCCGAGGCCTGAGCTCTAAGGACAGACTAAGTGGGTCGTGTGCAGGAACCTCCCACTGAAAAGGTTTGAACGTCCTGGAGCGTCGCAGGGACCGAGGGGGTCGAGAGGCGGACGGGTGGCGGGCGGGAGAGCCCACGTAGCGGGGCCGAGGGCGGGGCACGGCCCGCCGGGAGGTAGGGACGTGACCCCCTCCCCGGGGCCCACCGAGGGTGGCGGTGGCGGTGGCGCTGGGGGATCGGGTTTCTTCCTCTTTACGCGACGCGAATGGCCCACGCGCGGGCCTCGGGCCGCAGGGGGCCGGTCGGCGAGGACCGGCCGTTGGGCGCGAGCGGCTCGCCGGATCCGACGCCGACCCCGCGATCGCCGCCGCCACGCCCGCCGCCGCCGCCGTCCGCCGCGTCGCCGGACCCCCGAGCGCGAGAGCCCGGGCGCGGCCCTCGTGCACGGCGCGAGCCCGTCTGCGCCGACCTTCGCGTCGCGGGCGGCCGGGCCGAGGACGCCGCGCGCCGCCCCGGCCCCCTCGCTCGCCCGCGCGTGTCCGGCCCGGTGGCCCCAGAACCTCGGAGCATCCGAACCCCAAGCTAGGTCCCAGCGGAGCCCGAGGGAGACGCCGCGGAGCCGAAGGGAGGCCATCGGCGCCCTCCTTGTCTCGCCACGCCCCTCCGCACCCACCGAGCAGTGAGTCTCTCTCCGACCCCCTCGTCCATCTAGTATTCGAAGAGGGACTGCTACCGTGAATTTGGAGGCTGACCCCAACCCTCTTCCCCACAGTGCCGGCCTCCCACGTCTCCTGGCCCTTAAGTCCCTTGAGGTTCTCCTAAGTCTCCACACTTACTAATCTTTCTTACCCGAGGAATTATCGTAATGAATTATTACGGTAAAACGTAAACGGACGTGAAGAACGTTTCCTAACAAAGATGCAGGTAATTTTAAAGAAAGAGACATCGTCAATTCATAGAAAATGAAGGAATTTACTGATCTGACAGAAAAGGGGGTGATAGGGACATTGACTGGTTATGACATTTTTTTTTTTTTTTTACAACTCCAGTAGAAATTTAAGGGTTTAGTCTGAAGTAAAGACGGAGACGTTTTTTTCTTTAATCCCATTTAATTAACACACCGAATTTCTTCTGTAATGTCGTCATATTAATAACACGGGGGAATACAAAGGGATCGGTACACGAACGTCGTCAACCCACTTTCCAATTTTCTACTCCTGGGACTTCAGTCCGTCAACCAATATTCCATTTGTGATGATTACATCCAAACCGTGTTCTGAGAACTTTCGTTCCGTTCAACAAGAAACTATCGAAAGGAAGGACTAAGCTGTTCTCTTTTTCTATACATAGAGTGTGGGACACCCAGAAATGTTACCGTAGAAAGAAGAGGGGTAAAAAGGACACATGACTACCACCGTAAGAAACAAAAACTCTAAGAAACTAACGTTAGACGTTTCGTTCGAAATCATGAAACATCTCTCCGGTCGTTTCGAGACCACCTGGAAGGACTTATTCTTTCTATTCCACCTTATCTACTCTGTTATGTTTTTGTCACTCCTTTTATTTCCCTTTGATTACTGATCTACTAAGGCCTTTACACTAATTCAGACTACTTCTTTTACTAAACGTTCGGGTCAACTGACTCCGTAACCACTACTTCTGTACCAGTATCTAAATTGGGAACACACTCCGTGAATCGAAACTTACTCGTACCTTGTGTTCAAGGGACAGCAAAAAGTAGTACCCTTTGATCGAATTTCGTGGGTTCACCCGACTTGGATACATTCTTCCCCATGAGTGCCACCGATGGGTCAGTGAATCTAAGAAGTTAAAGGACGTAAAGAAAGGACGTATAGACAGAGGGTCCCAATACCTCTCCTACCCTGTGTTATCCTGTAGAGTTTAGTACAGTCTTTACTATTTCGTGAGGTATCTACGTAGTATATCAAATAGTTCTGTATCGGTGAAGGTACGACATTTTCGATCTTGATTTCCTGTAAGGAGTACAACTCGTTGTCACTATGAAAGTCGACTCTTTCCTTTTGTCATAATGTATTAGGATTTAACGAGTCACTGTAAAATGTTATGTCGAAATTGGAGCATTAACATTTCACTACTTAATCCATTTTTAATTTTCCTCGCATCAAAATTCAGGGGTTTCGTTTAAGTCTACCATTTAACAAGTTCCCGCTCTGAAAATGGAATCCTAATCGATGATTTCCTCGAAGAGCCCACCGTGATCGCCATTTCTTGGGAGGACGGTCACGTCCTTTGTATCACTCTAAACCCAAGCTAGGGACCCAAACCTTCTAGGGGACCTCCTCCCGTACCGTTGGGTGAGGTCATAAGAAAGGATCTCTTAGGGTACCTGTCTCCGTAAACAGGTCGACGTCGGGTGCCAGTGTTTCTCAGTTTGTGTTGACTTCACTGCATCGTAGGTACGTGCTCGATAATACCTTAAGATGTATATTTTTATACGTCTTGTCACTTTTTCTTACTTTTTCGATGAATAATTCAAATTTTGAGCTTTAAAGGGAAACAAGAAAAGAAAGAAAACGTGTACTGTTACAGTCCTTTAGGAGAACCGAGATGGAAGTTGTAGATAGGTCTTAGGATGGTGAAGATTAGCGGAAGGGTCTATGGTACAACTAAGCTCGGTGGTAGTAGAGAATAAACGGATGTCGTCATCGTAGGTTTCACCAGAAAGTCGAAGAAGTGAAAAAGTGATGTTAGATTATAAGTTGTGCCGTCGGTCTCAAAAGAAAAATTCTTCAATCGAATTGAGTTTTAGGAGGTCATTAAAAGGTAAACTTTGTCTCAGTCTACCTTAGAGATCTCAGACAAGGGTGAAGTAATGGAAAGACTGAAGCAAAGGATCAGAAGTAGGAGAGGAGTAAGATGGGGTCGGTGGTCCCGAAAAGACGACAAAGAATTTTGTTCGGACCATACGAGGTTGTGACTACCGGAAGCGTCATCGAGAAAGAAGAAGTACTTTACGAGAAAGAGTTCATTAGTAGCCCGGGAGAAAAGAGGAAGTTTAGAAACGTTTTTAGAATGGAGACCGGAACGACATAGAGTGGCAAGGGACTTGGGTCCCATCCGTTCCGTACTCGGTTCTCGGACCTTCTTTTGAGTCCCTCGACATCCTTGAGGTCTGGATCAGAGAGGGCCGGTCGTGTTTTCGGTCTCGTCGTCTGTGCTCAGGCAGTGGTTCCCGCAAAGTCCACCTCGAATATACACAAATGTCTTTTTTTGATCGGGCACCGGTTCGCGCATGGAGCACGGCGCGTAGCGGCATGATCTGCACTAGAGCCAACAATTGTATTAGACATAAGTGTCTTGCACCCCCCTCCCGGCTCTCCTACTCCCCGCTCTCTCGGAGTGGCGTGGTAGAACCGATTAAACGAGAAAAGGACGTGGAGGAATTACTTCGGAAGGGTCTGATCGTACAAATTATGACATTGGATAAGAGGGAATGACGGAGTCATGAGGACCAGGGAGATGAGTTTCGACAAAAGGGGGCATAGAGAAATAGGACGCGGTACATGGCATATTCCATGGGTAAAAGACACTAATGACAAATAACACACACAGAAGGGAAGGGAAGGTATTCTTACACCCGGGGAGTTCCTTCCTTAGACAACCAAACTACATAAGTCTAAGAATCCTTTCTTAAGATCTTGGATTTTCGGTGAGTTGTTTATACAGACTTACAAATTTACTTATAAATACTTTTATCTCCATATGTGCCATCCACGAAAGTGAGTAAAAGAGTCGATTGTAGTGACTGTTATTCAATTCAAACATTCTCTATACGTTCTCATGACTGACCCGGAAAAGGTTGGACCCGTGAGAGTGGGTGGAAAACGGAAGACAAAAACGTAGGCACGAAGTATCTGAAATGGACGAGTGCAAGATCTGAGGTTTCCTCAATAACGTTAAGATTTCCAAAAGGTTGATATACAAAGAGACTTGGGTGGTCAATTGTCTAATATTCACCGAAATATTTTATTAAATTCCCTTAAAATAAAAGTAAGTAAATTACTTTTGAACGGTTCCGGAAAAGAAAAACAGTCAATGATATACTCCCTGACGTTAATTCTTACTGTTCATTTATGAGCGAATCGAAATTTTTCGGATATCGATAATCCGTACATATATACTCACAAATATACAAATAACTAAATAAGTAGGGTAACTAATCCATAAAAAATTTAATGATACACGTTTAGTATCGATCTATAACCCCAAGTTACTACTTACTTCATCTTAATCGGGCACAGGAGTACCTCGAATGTCAGTTGATTCCTTGTGTGTTTGAATTGATTAAACAGAGTGTTAAACACCTAACCTCCGTTTCTTCTTAACCTGTTCCATTCGACATTTCATATCGTACTGTACTCCTCCCTGGAACCACAGAACAAACATATCTTGTAATTTTTTATTTAAGAGAGACTCCGTAATTGTTGTCCATTTCTAGGTAAGGTTAGTCGATACGTCTTTTACAGGAGACACACGAACACAGACACACGACCACCACCCCTCCATACCAAATGGGTTCTCTTCCTTCTTTCCTTCCCCAAAATGTCCGTATCCCTTGTTGTAGACATTGGAGACTTCATTGTCTTATGAACGATATCAAACTTTTGGTTTTTCCGTAACTACAGTCACTTTATCTCGAACCTGTTAGAAAGTCGTATAGAGTCAAACGAATTAACGTTTTATCTTAAAACAATAAAATAGAGTAAAATAAGTTACGTAAATTAGACGGTTTAAAGATTTACACTCACTCTATATTTTCAGTGATCTTTATATTTTACTTTCAGTACATCTTTCTCCTCGACTGTTTGTGGGTTCACCGAAAAATAATTACATCATGGTCACCAAATACATTTTACGAATCACTACTCAAGTGATCGTTTTGTTTCTCTTTTCCCTTTTACAAAATTGATTATTCATAAATTCTTATATTTAACATATAAAGAATATTAATCATATTCTAAAGAAATATTAAAGAATCTAAAGAATAATTAAAGAATATTAATGATATTCTTTTCATCGGACAAGAAGTTTTTTCAAAACAACAAGAACGATAAAGACTTCCGATAATAATACTGTATCTGGGAATAAATTTACTGGGAATTTTTAAGTTACGAAAGTTACTTTTTACTTGGCAAAAAGTAAAATATAACAACATATATTTTAAAGTTAGATTCAAGATCCGTATTGAACCTTTAAATTGAGTTTCTTCAACAATGAATACTCAGCACAGTGAATACAGAAATAATAAGAGGTTCGTCCTGTTTACCTCTTCTAATGGAACCCTTAAAAAATTAAACAGAACTATGACCTATTTTTATGTTATTATTTTCTCGAAAAAGGGAGTCATGCACCCCTTGATGTTCAAGAAGTCAGTCACAAGAGATCCTATTTCGGGAACAGGTATGTACACCGTTTCTGTCTAGGAATAGAAGTGACGTGTCAGTAACCGGCTGGGATGAATTTGACAGAAATGATATTCGTTACGCGAAGACACTATCGGGTCTTACTTATGGGTCTAGGTGAATATAAAACTCAGGGTTAGGTCTACCAAATAGACCGAGAATGAACTGTTCCCTTGAGTCTGTTCGATAACTTAAAGTCTTGGACTAAAGGAATAGACCTTTACCCTTTTTACCCTTTCTATTAAATCTTTGATTAAGAGAACCAATATCTATTTCAGTGAAATATTTGATTCGATTCGTAATAATATCACTCGAGTCCGTTTAGTACCAACAAAAAAGAGTGTAAGAGAGTGTTAGACCGAGATAACAAGGTCATGTTACGACACACCTCCGTTCTTAAAACTATTATGACAACTAACAATCCTAGTATTATTTATTGTTTTCTTTTAAGAGAATTAAAACAAAAGTTTAACCAGTCTCTACACAATAAAAGGAAGAGATTTTGTATTTATTATCACTCCAATGATATCTATTCGTTATTCCCTACACTTCGTTAACTTGTCAGGGACTTTACACCATTTACTTACTATAAACCACTACTATCACTATCCTTATTCCTGATCAAATAAAATTAAAAGTCACTAAATGTAGATATGTATCTTACCTGTTCCACGATCTGTACATCGAACCTTGAACTACAGATGAGAAACTCTGTGAACCCTTAAACTTTTTGTAGAAGGTTAGTTGATCTCAAACAGAGAACCAATTACGTAAATTTAACCTATTTCAGAACACCATAAGAGTCAATTATGAAGACCGTTTCCGTCAATAAAAAAAGTAGATGATAGTTTCTAATTTGAAATACCGTCGTCGTAAGACAAAACGTAAATTTACTGGTTCATTTAAATATGTCTCCTAAAAAAAAAGAAGTTTTGTCTCGGAACCTTAGTAACGAATTATCTTAAGGACCTTTGAAACGTAACATACGTATTCTCTGTTAATACGAGAGTTACCATATGTATGTCGACAACGTTGATAATATTACACAAATTAATATTCTTCAGAATTGGTGGACTTTGAGGTGTAACATAGATTAAGTAACGTCATTAAATACTGTACAGATAACAAAAGTTACAAAGTAAAAGAATCTTCATCGAATAACTCGATTTACTAAATTTCAATACGTCATTAATCTTGTCACGGTCTTTGAACCTCTGACTACTTGACTATGGAAGAGAATACCATGATTTGTAAACAACAACAACAACAAAAAAGTAAAGAAATTCTAAATCGTCCCTACAACTCGACGAGATCTATTTACGTCTGTATACCTAGGTAGTTCTTGAGACTATCTGACTCGTGGGTACACGATCAACTTCATTATATTTCGTAAATTAAGACAAGGAATGAAAGAAATAGACATTTTACCTCTTTTAGATCAAGGTATTCAAATAACACTTCTAACTTGTTCAATATGAACATTTTCTGTCTCGAACCATGCACCATTCGTAAACTTTGGCACAATCAATGTTAATGATATCTACTCTACGACACATGGTGGACTCATTCTCGTGAGAGAGACTTCGGTCGAACGTACCTAAACTACGGAACCACACGACGAATCGTCCACACGGACGCACACGCACGAATCAGTACAGAATGAGACTCTGGGGTACCTGACATCGAGTGGTCCGAGGAGACACGTACCTTAAGAGGTCCGTTCTGATGACCTCGTCCAACGGTAAAGGATGAGGTCCCCTAGAAGAGTTGGGTCCCTATCTTGGACGTAGGGAATATAGAGGACGTAACCGTCCGTCTAAGAAATGGCGTCTCTGTGGTCTCTTCGGGTTTAATTACTTATGTAAGATGCTTATATAAAATAACTAGTTAAGCCCAAGAGTATTTGATCTAAGGTATCGTTCGATTTTACTCAAGCCTAGAGACCTGAAAGATCAAAACCCCAGGACTTGAAACCTATACGTAATCTTAGTAGATATCGAAAATTTTTTTAGTGACGGAACAATAGTCCCTTAAGCTAAAAATCTCTCGAAGTGTCCACTAAGATTGTACGTCGGTTATAAGTCTTGTTGACGGTCAGGTAAATTTGGGAGACATAAAGAAAAATTGATTGTTGTATTTGATATAGTTTATTCTCATACGACGACGACGACGACGACGACGATTCAGCGAAGTCAGCACAGACTGAGACACGCTGGGGTCTCTGCCGTCGGGTGGTCCGAGGGGACAGGGACCCTAAGAGGTCCGATCTTGTGACCTCACCCCACGGTAAAGGAAGAGGTTACGTACTTTCACTTTTCACCTTCGGCGAGTCAGTACAGGCTGAGAATCGTTGGAGTACCTGACGTCGGATGATTCGAGGAGGGTACCCTAAAAGGTCCGTTCTCATGACCTCACCCAACGGTAACGGAAGAGGGTTTATTCTCATATCCATGGTACAATAATCCGTTTCGTATTAAACTGGTGTTCTTTTATTTTATTGAAAATACTATAGTTATAGGAAAACCGTAGAAGACTCATGTCCTTAGAAAAGTTTACTTGAGGGTGTAAAGTGTAACTATTTGTGAAATTTCCACGTAAAATTCAGTTTTCCTGTGTATAGTAGAGGTTTGTAAGAAGTATAGTTAACAACCTTCATCTACCGTTTGATGAATTTCAAACATCGTCATTTCTTCAAACACTTCATCAAACGGGATAGAGTGTTCAAACTTTATCGTTGAGGTTTTTCACTTTATGGTGGTCTTTGGGTTTTGTACAGTAAAGGTCATAGAATACGGCGGAAAAAAAGGACATTTGTAGGGATGTAAAACTGTGTATTGAACATATTTAAAATTTATAATTGTATGATATAAGTGTATTGACCTTTATTTTATAAAAATAATATTTGAAATGATTTATTCATAGTAAAATAAAGATCATTTCACTTTATTGTAGCATAATCGTTAAGTAAAATACTTTTATATAAGTCCTTATTACCAAGTTTTATAACGTTCTCGAAACTAATTTACAGGATTCACTTTCGTTTGTTTACTTCTTTTTTATAAAGACATTAAGCCTTTGAAACTTTCTTTCACCGACCGTAAAGTAAAAGTTAAGGAATTTTAATATACACACACACAATCACCCGTACATACACACATAAGACTACCTAGACATCTCAAGAATTCGTTTATAATTAACTCGTCGACAATGTACAGTCGGGAACGTGATTCCAATGTTTCACGTTATTGGAGTGTAAGACCTTCAGATCAATGGAAATATAACATGTACTTATACTTAACATAAAATTAACAAAATGAACTTTAACAAAAGATTTGTTAAAGGATATAAATATTTACATAAATATATCAATTTATATACAATATACAAAATATAAGTACAATATATATATACAATATATATGAATTCAATATATACACAATAATATAAATTTATTCAATAACATATTTACATAAATATATTTAATACTTATGTAAATATTTATACTAACTAATGAAAATGATGTATAGTAAGATGAATTTAGTATATATTAATATATTCCTCTAGGACCCCTTTTTGAGTAGTAAAAAATTGTTAATACTCAATTGAGACTAGATCGATCTTATAAGCGAGTCAGTCTTATAAACTCACTATACAAAAGGTTGATAACGAAAGTAAACTCTAAAATTATACAACATGACAAAAGATGTCAAGAACCGTTATGAGACATTAAGACCACCACGACCTAGAAGTAACGACGTGCGTCCAAAGGAGATCGACCCCCTCGTTCCCGATGAGAGGGAAGGAGGGACGCGTGTCCAAAGAGGAGTGTCACAAAGGGAACAACGCCTCGTGTCCGGGATCCGTGTGTCCGAAACCACCAACGCCGTGCGTCCGAGGCATCAACACCAAGTGCCCGAGAGCTCACGTCCGAGTCGTCAACACCGAGTGCCCGAATCGACGGTGTGCCGTACACCTTCGGAGGGCCTGATCCCTGACTTGGCCTCAGGGGACGTGACCGTCCGCCTAAAAGTGGGTGACCCGGTGGTCCCTTCAGGACAATCATTATAGGGTCCGCATCTCTTCGGTTCCCGCAGAAGAGGACGGAGGAGAACAGTGTGCACGGCGGTGTTTAACAAGTAGTTTCTTACTTCTTCTTTGTCCTTCTCCTCCTCCTCTTTCTCGCCCTTTTTCTTGGTTTCTTTTTCCTTTCCTTTTTCTTTTAAACTCTATTTCTCTTTATCTTCTTCTCTCCTTCCCGCTCCCCGTCCTCTTGATTTTCTCTTTCTTTTATCGAGTCTCATCTTAATTTTTTTTTTTTAGTCTAGGGTTCTGACATTAGATTTTATTTAGTGGGTCGAATACTTCTGCAATAGGAGTCTACTCCCAATTTTAGATACAGTCGCAAGGTTTTAATTCTGAGTCTCAGAGTCGAGTTCTGGAGAGAAGACTAAAGAACTACAAGGTCTCTGAGTGCAGACCAAAGGTACCACTGGTGAAAGTACTCAGAAAATTTGTTATTCTTTTTAGACAGAATAGTAAATAATAGTCTTAGAATCCTTCTTAAAAAGAACGGAAGGACCGCAGGGTTCCTTCCAACAGAAACTGAATTTACGGGAATTGAATCCATTATTTAATAGTAGAGTTAATTTTTCACACTCTTTCTCTTCATTTCTCCATACCTCGAGCTGTTCAATCATAGAATCTATTTATGTACTATCGATCTACGTCATTTTATCGGACCACAAATAAAGAGACTACTTTACATGTCTTCGAATCTAAAGGAAAAAGGTACCTTTGTATCCTTGATATTGGTCACTTCTCAGTCACTCCTTTGTCTTGACAAAACTCCTTTATTCGACACGAAATCCCCCCATTTCAATTATTGGTTATTGGTTGAAAAATCTAAAAAAATTTAAATTTTGTAAGACTTCTACCGAGAGGATGTAGTTTATTATGAGTTTTATGTTAATCCTTTCAAAGATCTACGGAACCGTAAGAGAGGATATTTGTACAGGATAGATTTGAATTCGGGAATTAAAAGAACCTAGGTGTTAACAACCTAGGTTAAGAAAAAATAAACTATTAAGATATATAAAATACTATTTCTTAGTTAATGGTTGACTTTCGTCCATTTGTTATGTAACTTAGATCTATACTCATTATCCTTTTTGATTTCTGAAAAGAACACATTGGAACTATAGAGATGGAGTGAGTGTAATGGACTGATGAAACGATGGGACTCCATGAATCGTCTAGAGGATAAAACAAGGGTTTCAAGGTGTGTAAAAATATTAGTGTCTTAAGGTGCTATATCCATAATTGACGAATAACAAACCTAGTAGGCTACGATAAAGATTCTTGTATAACGGTTAAAATAAAGATACTTACGAGTAAAAGAAGAGTGACAATACGGTGGTAGAAACAAATCCTAAAACGAATCCAACCCTGACCGTGTAAAATCGTAGATTTGTTTAGAAATGACTTACTTACGTACGTGATAAAAGGAAAAGAAACTATTTCGTGTTTAAGTACTTTGTTGACTTTAATTATGGATAATTCTGATACCAATTCTTTTGGTCTAGAATATTTTAGATATCTATATACTGTATTTTAAACCAGTGTCACGAGAAAGTCCCTTACCTGAATATGGGTTACATACTATGTAAAACTTAACAAATTGTCTGGATATTGCAATCCCAAAGATGTCAAATGAAAAACGACTTTATTTGGGTCATGAAGTCAAATGAAATACGACGTCAATTCAGGTCTACACTTTCGGATGGGTAGATGTGCATTTCTGAATAAGGGTACAAAATATGCACACACATACAGGGAATTACCCCGAAGGGTCCACCGAATCGTCATTTTTTAGACGGATGGGGACGTCCTCTGTTTCCTCTGTACTCAAACTAGAGACCCAACCTTTATAAGGGATCTCTTCCCTTACCGTTGGGTGAAATTATAAAAATGGACCCTTTAGGGTACTTGTCTCCTCAGACAGCTCGATGTCACTGTACCCGACGTTTTTTCAACCTGTACTGACTTTTTGACTCGTACGTATACATTGGGTATTATGTCATAAACTACTTTCCTGACTGTATTAAAAATTTGAAAGGTGACGATGACTAATATAGTACAGGAAATAGTCATTTATTATAAATTTTTGTCTTAATGTCCTAGAAGTCCAAAATTCTGTAAAAATCTCAAAGGTCTTTTTTTGTCTCTTTCGACTCGATTTAAAGTTAAAGTCTAATTACTCAGTAAAAAGATTAGATTCATACAGGGTTTATGAAGTACCATGTATGAATGTGATATAAAAAAAAGACTTTAAATTCAAATTGACCCACAGGATATAAAAATGGATTATTTCGACCGTTAAAAATAGACATGTAAGTTTGGTGGAAAACAAGACCCTTGGAGTGTCAGATCTTCCGTTGCATTCCTCTTTTGTCACTGTTGTGCCACTCTGCTCTCGGCCCTCTCTCGCTTCATTTCGACGGTGGGCACCCGTCTGATGTCTGTGCGGTTTTCGTAAGTCCTCTTTGTTTAAATTCTAGAACACTACAGTCTTTCGACACCAGTGTACATTAATAAATACGATTTTAAATTTATGTATTTTGACCCTTCGTTTTCGTCATAGTGTCCCCTCCCAGTATTGTTTTAGGAAAGTCCTTAAAACTTTGCTGGGAAAGAGAAAAAATTCCACGGAGTGTCTGGACGTCAAGTAATGTAGTTTCAACTATAGTTTCTCCGTAGTAGTTTCTCGTCGTGGGGCCGATTATGTTGTATCGGTAACTATTCGAAAAGTTTTACGTACTTTCGTAGTCAACACTTCGGACACCGTGAAAGATACTTTTAAACCTTTATTAAAACTACTTTCCAGAAAATTATTATAGACTCAGGATCTCTTGTCGTTGGTCTGAAAGGAGGAGAGTCACAAGGATTTCGTGTGACGGAATGTAACTTGTTAGTTTCTTTATTTAAATTCTATTTACTTACTTACGGAGGACTTCAATAAGACATATAAGAGAGACGAAACAGATAAAGAACCAGGGAACAAGTGTAATTGACCCTAAGAGTCGGTCCTTCGTTTGAGTGTCTCTGATACCTTTTACCTGTGTAACATCTTGAAAGGAGATCTTAGACAGATGTCAGTGGTTTCTCCCATCGTTTCAACGTGACCCACACTCACACGAAGTGGTGACCCTCCTTCGTCAGACTATATATGTGTCTCCATATACGTGTCTCCACGACTTCACGGACTACTGGGAACTTCAGTCCATCTGTCTCCGTCGATCAAGGTCAACTAGACGACCCCGAGGTTCTCTTCCTTTATAGAACATACGGAGGTCACCTTTAAATCCAATTCGAGTATGTGAAAAGTAAAATTCTGTCCACACGACCCAAAGTAATTTCAGTTGGGATCCTTCTATGAAGTTACACCTATGGTATACCGATTATGTTGTATTTCCATCTCCCTTTCTTACAGTAAGTCCCCATAATTTACGTCTAAATAAGGTCCTTCTTAATTCTCAGGGGATTTCTTAGTTTACTAATTCCTTGTATGAGTATATTTTACGTTTTATTTTGAAATTCATAGACGATTGTGTCATGTTTTTCAGGATCAATAAATAGGGGTACTACAGACAGAGTTATAAATAAAATTCATCGTTCATATTTTATATTTTAGTAAAATATGGTGTTCCGATGTCGTGAGTTTTGGTACACCATACCCATGTTTTTGTCTGTGTATCTAGTGTCCTTGTCTTCTCTTTCGGGCTCTGTTTTCGTATGTGGATGTCAGTTTACCAGAAGTTGTTTCCTCCGTTCTTATATGTTTTCTCTTTTCTATTAGAGAAGTCGTTCACCACAACCTTTTCGACCTGTCGACGTGCATCCAGTTACTTAAATCTTGTGAGGGAGTGTGGTATATGTTTGTAGTTGAGTTTTACCGAATTTCTGAATCTACATTCTGTGTGGTGGCATTTTGCCGATCTTCTGTTGTACCCGTTTTGTGAGAAACTGCATTTAACATCGTTATAAAAGAATTCAGTCAGAGAGTTCTTCTTTCTTTTCTTTTCGATTTGTTTACTTTGGATTAGTTTGAATGTTCGAAGACATGTCGTTTCCTTTGGTATTTGTTTTGTTTTTTCTGTCGGATACTTGACCCTCTTTTATAAACGTTACACTGACTATCCCAAATTAAAGGTTTTATGCGTTTGTCGAGTATGTTGAGTTATAGTTGTTGTTGTTTATTTTTGTAAATTTTTTACTCGTCTTCTGAATTTGTCTGTAAAGAACTTTCTTCTGTATGTCTACCGGTTGTCCGTGTACTTTTCTATGACTTGTAGTAATTAATGATCTCTTTGTGTTTAGTTTGATGTACTCCATGGTGGAGTGTACCCAGTCTTACCGGTAGTAGTTTTTCAGACGTTTATTATTTAATACCTCTCCCACAGGTCACACCTCGATTCCCTTGGGGGGATGTGACAACCATCCTTATATTTAACAACGTAGGTGATACCTTTTGTCATACCTCGAAGGAATTTTTTTTTTTTTGTTTTTATCTCAATGGTATACTAGGTCGTTAGGATGAGGACCCGTATGTAGACCTTTTCTACTTTTGACATTTAACTTTTCTATGTACATTGGGTTACAAGTATCGTCGTGACAAATAGTACCTTTGTTGGTTTTACGGGTAGTTGTTTGTTAATAAAATTCTTCTACACCTTATATATATATGTTACCTTATAATAAGTATTTTCTTACTTTACAACGACAAACATCGTTGTATCTACCTGGATTTCTTATGGTATGATCCACTTCACTCAGTTTCTGTTTATAATATACTATAGTAAAGATACACCTAGATTTTTTATCATGTTTAATTAAATATTTCATCTTTGAGTGTCTGTGTCTTCCGTTTAAAGACCAATAGTTTACCTTCCCGTCCCCTCCCTAATTAATCCTCTAACCCCGATTGTCTACGTGTGACGACGACGACGACGACGATGATTCAGTGAAGTCAGCACAGGTTGAGACACGCTGGGGTATCTGTCGTCGGATGGTCCGAGGAGACAGGGACCCTAAGAGGTCCGTTCTCATGACCTCACCCAACGGTAACGGAAGAGGTTCTACGTGTGATGGTATATATTTTATCTACTCTTTTGGTTCCGTATAAATGACATATCGTGTTCAACCTTAGTTCTAACGGCCCTCTTTATAGTTATTGGAGTCTATACGTCTACTGTGGTGGGAATACCGTCTTTCACTTCTCCTTGATTTCTCGGAGAACTACCTTCACTTTCTCTTCTCACTTTCCCAACCGAATTTCGAGTTGTAAGTCTTTTGATTCTAGTGCCGTAGACCAGGGTAGTGTAGTACCCTTTATCTACTCCTTTGTCACCTTTGACACAGTCTGAAATAAATAAATAAATAAAACGGAGGTTTTAGTGACATCTACCACTGACGTCGGTACTTTAATTTTCTGCGAATGAGGAGCCTTCCTTTCAATACTGGTTGGATCTATCGTATAAGTTTTCGTCTCTGTAATGAAACGGTTGTTTCCAGATAGATCAGTTCCGATACCAAAAAGGTCACCAGTACATACCTACACTCTCAACCTGATATTTCTTTCGACTCACGGTTTCTTAACTACGAAAACTTGACACCACAACCTCTTCTGAGAACTCCTGAACCTGACGTTCCCCTAGGTTGGTGAGGTAGGATTTCCTCTAGTCAGGACCCACAAGTAACCTTCCTGACTACAACTTCGATTTCGAGGTTATGAAACCGGTGGACTACGTTTCTCGACTGAGTAAACTTTCCTGAGACTACGACCCTTTTTAACTTCCACCCTCCTCTTCCCCTACTGTCTCCTACTCTACTAACCTACCTTAGTGGTTCAGTTACCTGCACTCAAACTCATTTGAGGCCCTCAACCACTACCTGTCCCTTTGGACCGTACGACGTCAGGAACCCCAGTGTTTCTCAGTCTGTGCTGATTCGCTGACTTAACTTGACTTGACTATGTCGTGTACCTTGATATAAGTTATACGACATTATTAGATATTACATTTGTTGATCTTTTAATATGTATGTATTCACATATATATTTATAAATACACACACATATATATATATATATATATATATATAAATGATATATGGACTTTGATCCTGTTGTAACATTTAGTTGATATGAAGTTATTCATTTATTTTATATTTGAAATGAAAGAAAACTAAAAAACACTTTACCCTATAAAGTAATATAAAAGAAACACATGATACAAAATTTGATTAACCAAAACCTTTTCATTGAAAGTCGAATTATGTAAGAGAATAGGAAACATTCATGGAAAAATCTGTCGGAATCTCAAATTGCACGAGTCAGCACGGGCGGTCCGAGGAGACAGATACCCTAAAAGGTCCGTTCTTATGACGTCATCCAATGGTAAAGGAGAAGGTCCCCTATAAGGGTTGGGTCCCTATCTTGGGAACACTCATGGAAATAAACTGAAATTTTTAAAGACTTTTTCACTAATCAAAAAAATCATTTGTTAATATGCTTCATGTTTCTTATTCTTAAAATATAGGAAGAATTACACATATTGAGAAAAAGTAAGAAACAGGTTAACGTGACAAGTCCTGAGTGTTTGCTACGATGTATTATCACCGTCACTTCACTTCAGTGAGTCAACGTAGGTTGAGAAACACTGGGGTACCAGACATCGGGTCGTCCGAGGAGGCAGGTACCCTAAAAAGTCCGTTCTTATGACCTCACCGAACGGTAAAGGAAGAGGTCCCCTAGAAGGTTTGGGTCCCTAGTTTGGGTCCAGAGAGTGTAACGTCCGTCTACGAAATGGCAGACTCGGTGGACCAAAATCATTCTTATAAGAAAAGATTATGTGTGCTGTGTTGAGATAGATAACGATGAAACACTCTTTGTCTACGAATTGAGACTAGGAAAAACATCGTAAAAACCTCTAAACAGTGAATAGTTTATTAGAACTATTTTAATACTTATCTAATGGGTTATTATTTTATAAGAAAGTAAGACCTGATCCAAAGTAAACTACTATCAAATAGTACGAAATTGATAGATTAATCTAAGATAAATGATTAATAAATTTTTAAAACGTAGTTATGATATAACATAAACTCGTTTGTGAAATTTGATAATATAATAGTTGACATCTTAGTGAAAAACATAACACTATTTATATATATTGTATTTTACGTAATAAAATTGGTGAGATTTCAATTAACCGTAATTCATAATCCATTCGTAAAATTAGGGTGTTGAGTATTAAAACTACATTAGGAGTTTCAATAGATAACGATTAAATTTTTTATTAGTGCACCTCCGAAAAGAAGAAGGAAAATACAAAAGAAGACAAGAAGAATTGAAACAAGAAAGTAATTTTGTTAGAGTACTTGGTAACGATTCAAGAGCATAAACGTGTAACTTTATTGACCCTCCCACCTTTTCTTACAGCGTTTATATCGTGCACAGGAAGTGGAACATAAAGTAGGGAGAAGTATAGAGAAAGTACAAATAAAAGAATAAACTTAGAGTTTTGTCAGGGATATGTCCATCCTACGGACAACATTTGTGACCAAGTAAAAACAGTTACACTATATTACCAATGTTACGTATACCAGTATAAACCTGTTACACGTTAATTTTACTTGGAATTGACAAACAAATTTAAAAAAATTTTTTGGACTTAAGTAGATGAATTGAACTTCTGTTTGTGTCGTCTCGGTTTTTTCACATCACGATTGTGCCTGTAACGATACAAGAGGAAATATAAGTGATCTTTTTCCTGATTTGTACATTAGTTTACATCAGAAACCAACTTTCGAGAAACCTTTCTTATTCTATGAATTTTAGGAATGTAATACAAGGACGTATCATAAGATCAAAAGTAGGGACTGAAAAATTTAATTTTTGAAAAAATTCAATTTTTGATAGACTACGGGATGTCTCCAAATATTTTTTTACATTTACTTTCGTTTATTAAATTTAGTGTAAATCGTTAAACCAGTAATTATGACTTCGGTTCATTTTATTAAAGACTGAGTGAAGATAAGTGGGAAGTCCAGAGTCGAATTTGTTAATGAAGTTGTCCCTTTGGTAAGTCTTGAGAAGGTCGGTCCAGTCCGTGGGGATAATGTGTGAGACATGTGATATAAGTAATGAAAATTTTGGGAAAAATGTTTCTTTGATTTATTCGAAAACAAAACAATAGATAAATACACACAGAGAGGACGATCTCATTTGAGGTACTCCTGTTTATCACACTGAGGTCAATTATGTAACACTATACATAATAATATATCAACGTAATAATCAACATATATAATAATCATGTATTAGTAATAAGATCTAGATCATGTCTTTAATTTATTCACTTCATAGGTGTCAGGTATTCGAGGGTCGGGTTCCGTCACCCTGTTCTGTTCTGCTCCAGGTGTCTATGTCGAAAGTGACACGTCAGAAGTGTCAGTCCCTACGTCTTCTGTCAGGACACTTCGTCTAAACTTCAGTGAGTTATTCGTACATAATGTGTATAAGACTTGTGATGGTAGAGCCAAGACACTCTTTCCGTCTTCGTAAGTTTACCATGTCTCTATTTCACTTAGAATCTCTTTACCATATCTCTCGGTCACTTATGTTGTCTCACTGTACTATAAAAAGTTTTTTTATGAAAATGGAAGACTTCCTCCCCGTTTTACACTGAACCTTTCCTGTCCCACTATTACCCTACACATATTCCCCTCTTCATTGTTTCAGAAACTTCGTCTTCCTTTTGTTATAGTGAACCGACCGAGTCAAAGGGATCATCCTTTTTACTCTTTACCTTAATCAGTCGAAACGAGGAAGTTGTTACGCACACTAAAAATTGTTCTTACCCTTTTCTCGAGATCTTTTAAATTTATTTTTGTCTTTTTTGAACTAGAATAATATAAAGGTACTGTATATAGTGTATGTTGTGTTTGTGTGGATTTGACGGAATTTCAGACCCCTTACTCGTACAATATCTTAGAAGTTCCCAAGGAAACGAAGAGTCTTGGTATTTACTAATATTTTCAAACGTCCGAAGTAGATCGAAATGGTCCTAGTTAGTTGATGTTGATATCCGCATCAAGGACCTTCGTTCCACAAAAAAAATTTTATTAGATTTTCCATTGGGACTCCTCGTCACCATCCGTGGTGTCTACTGTTCCCTACTCATTATTCCCGAATAATCGGAGTACGAAATTTTAGATTATCCGCTAAGAAACATCACAAAAGGTGTTCATACGAACAATACGATTGATTTTGTCTTTTGTCTGGAAATTTGTCGAGTTTGGGGTTATTGATTCTTTCACAGGTATTTTAATTTGTGTGTTTATATACTATGTTTTGATGATATATGTACTGAGGTACGACTGGTCAGTCAAACACTCAATCTCTCTCTATCACAACTGTCTCTGTAAAGAAACGGTTGTATCCAGACACATCAGTTTCGATATCAAAGGTCAGGTCAAGTCAAGTCAGCGAGTCAGTACAGACTGAGAAACGATGGGGTACTTAACGTCGTGTGGTCCCGAGGGACAGGTAGTGGTTGATGACCTCAAGTGGGTTTGGATGTAG
This sequence comes from Capra ibex, assembly GCA_006410555.1. Taxonomy (NCBI): domain Eukaryota; kingdom Metazoa; phylum Chordata; class Mammalia; order Artiodactyla; family Bovidae; genus Capra; species Capra ibex. Next base: position 5,148,010 of record SJYO01038983.1, on the reverse strand, counting down.
GAAACTCAGCCACTACGGTAGGTCGGTAGAGTAGGAGACAGCAGGGGAAGAGGAGGACGGGGGTTAGGGAGGGTCGTAGTCTCAGAAAAGGTTACTCAGTTGAGAAGCGTACTCCACCGGGTTCATGACCTCAAAGTCGAAATCGCAGTAAGGAAGGTTACTTGTGGGTCCTGACTAGAGGAAATCTTACCTGATCAACCTAGAGGAACGTCAGGTACCCTGAGAGTTCTCAGAAGTTGTAGTGTTAAGTTTTCGTAGTTAAGAAACCACGAGTCGACAGAAGTGTCAGGTCGAGAGTGTAGGTATGTACTGGTGACCTTTTTGGTATCGGAACTGATTTTACTGGAAACAACCGTTTCATTACGAAGACGAAAACTTATACGAAAGATCCAACTATTATTGAAAGGAAGGTTCCTCATTCGCAGAAAATTAAAGTACCATACATGTCTACACTCTTTACATGGTATTTCTTCCGATTCGTGACTTCTTAACTACGAAAACTTGTCACCACGACTTCTTCCGAGAACTCTCAGGGAACCCGACGTTCCACTAGTTTAGTCAATTAGGATTTCCTTTAGTTGGGACTTATAAGTAACCTTCCTGACTACGACTTCGAGGTTACGAAACCGGTGGACTACGCTTCTTGACTGAGTGACCTTTTCTGGGACTACGTCCCTTTCTGACTTCCGCCCTCTTCCCCTACGGTCTTCTGTTCTGCCGATCTAACGTAGTGGCTGAGTTACCTCTCGTCAAATTCGTTTGAGGTCCTCTACCACTTCCTGTCCCTTCGGACCACCAGACCTCAGGTACCCCAGTGTTTCTTAGTCTGTGTTGACTCACTGACTTGTTGTTGTCGTTTGTAACCGTGTCTCACCTTTTAATTTTTCTTTTTCTGTTGTTGTTGTTGTTGTTTTTGGAGGACGGAAGATCTGCCATGATTAGATTCCGTGTCCTTTTGGAAAGGATATAGAGTTCTTAAGGATAGAGTGTCACTGAAAACGTTTTGGTTCCTTAATAGTAACTCTTATCATTGTTCCCTCTTTTACGTTCGAGGGATTTGTGACTCTTTTTAAAACAAAGTAACACGATACATCTTTACAATGTCACAATCACAGTATAGAATGATCGTAGTATTAAATATGGGATACTCTAGACTTGATATTCTAAAGGATAGGTTGTTACAGTGACAAGACTTTTACTGGTTCGTAGGTATCCGTTCAATTGTCTATTCAGGAATTTGAAGTTTTTCTGAACAACCAACGAATACAATCGACACTGTCGCTCTGTAAACCCCTAACTAAAGAAAAGACGACCTTTACCACAGAAAAGACGATGTGTAATTAAATCCTGGGTTTAATGAAAGATTAACACGGTGAATGAAAGTTATATATTAGAGGTTTATAGATACTCCAACTTTCCCCCTTCCACTCTCAAAACACTAGTCTAGACTTACACAAGAGTCAAGATGGAAGTTGAGCAAGTGGTCTTAATTCAGTTTACCTGGCCGAATTAATATTCCCTTAAACCTCAAAGGAGGAAATATGGGTCGTCCTTTTGCTTTACTTACCAACTCGTCGAGCGTCCCTTAGAGATAGATTGGGTGTTCTTTTCTCCTCCTAGACTCACACGTACGTACGAGCCGGTGACAGTACAGGCTGAGAAAAGCTGAGGTAGTTGACATCGGGCGGTCCGAGGAGACAGGTGCCCTAAAGGGTCCGTTTTTATGACCTCACACAATGGTAAAGGAAGAGGTCTCCTACAAGGACTGGGTCCCTAACTTGGGCGCAGGGGACGTGACGTCTACCTGAGAATTGGTGACGCGGTGGCCCCTTCGGGACCCAGTGACACATGGACGGGATTAACAGGGTTCTGGTCTATAGTCTGTTGGTCCTCACCGCGGATACTGACTTTCAGTCGACTTTAATAAGTTTCATCGATTAGGATTTGAACGAATGGGTACCTTTGGTGTCGTTTCTGTGGTTCGGGGCGAGGGGTGAGAGGACGGAGTACTGTCTGGGTCCCCGAAGGGGACTCACCGCGACCCACAGTGCGACGCAAGGGGAGTCCCCTGACACTCACTGCCTTAATATTTGGTGCGAGACCGAAGGGAGAGAACTAGTCACCGACTGGTGTGATATGGAACGGGTGTCATTACACCAATTTTGTGACAACTTTCCTATATATTTACAAACTAGGTAAAAGTTGTTTTTGTATAAAGCAAAGTCTCAGATTAGTCGACTGTGGAGAGCCTCGTAGTATAACAGTTATAACTCGATTATCAGACCTAGGTTTGACTGTTTCCTTTGTTTTTGTAAGAGTAGACAATCGGTTCCCTCTCTCGACCTTTGTGACTTGGTCCACTTGCAGAGGTAGGTTCGGTCGGGTATTTACTTTGGTTACGTTACAGTAGTCGGATGTCCTCCTGAAGTGAGTTGAGACCTTTTCTCTCTCCTTTTATACAAAAAAAAAAAAAAATTAAAAAATAAAAAAAATTTAAAATTTTAGAAATTAAGAATGTACGCAAGGGTTTGTACTTGGGGGGAGGGTGGAGGGAGGGGTGTTGTAGAGAGACCCAGTAGGGGTACGTGGTCGGGGTTCGTTCGACGTGGGATGCAGTCTGTACCTGACCGCTAAGTTAAGAGTGTACTGTCATATGCACAATCTTAAGGGTAAGAGGGTTTAGTAGGGTGGGAGAGGGAGAGGGAGAGGGAGACTCAGGTTTTCAGGCAATATGTGTAGACACAGAAAAAACGACAGAACGTATGTCCCAGCAGCTCTTGTAAATACAAAACAAACAAACTTTTTATGTGGTTCTTCTGAAGGGACTGTAAACAACATTCGATAAGGAAGATTTTACACACTCATATTCACACAGTTTTATTCTTTTAGATGCTGTCTCTTACTCCGCCAACCTACCGTAGTGACTGAGCTACCTGTACTCAAAGTCGTTCGAGGTCTTCAACCACTATTTGTCCCTTCGGACCATACGACGTCAGATACTCCAGCGTTCCTCAGCCTGTGGTGACTCACTCACTTGACTTATGTTTAATTTACTTTATTTTCAAAACGTCAAATATTTTGATCGACTTCCAACCCACGGTCAAGTAACTTACCCAAGTAAACACAGAATAAAGTTACGTGAGAAAAGACTCCAAATGAAAAACTTCACTGAATTCTACTCCCTTATTTTTCCCTGTCCTACACAAAGATAGGGTCTCAAACGGTAATTGGATAAGACATCGTCAACACAAAGATTCCGTAGACATACTTGGGTCCCTCCAAAGTCCAAACTATATTATTGTGATACTTAATGACACTTTATATGAATAATAACACATTAATTGGATCAAGATTTCTTACAAGAGTCCGCCCTTTCATGATGGTTTTATTAAATATTAAAACTAAAGACAGGATGAACATCGGACCTCATAATCCATCACACATGACTGAGTAATGAGATGATCTATTCGGCATGTACTAAGCAGATCCTGGTAAAACAATTTATAATAAATCGATCAAGATTAAATACTTTTACGGGATAGTTAAAAGGATCTTTTTCCTGTTTTCTTTCCTGGACATCCAATCACACGTCGACCTGTAGTTCCTCGACTGGACTCTGACTTAAGATCTTTGATCTGAATTTGTCTAGAACGTTCGAACTAGACTAGAGAATTTTAGAGAACTCGTAGAGAAAGTACGGAAATTTCATAATTGTCACTATACAAATAAGAGATCCTCACAGTCTCAAATTTCTCAATTACGTATATTTTATAAAGAACATTTCGGAAGATCTATCCTCCAGATTTATCAACCTTCTTAACCCTACTTTAAGTAGGTCTGAGGTTTAGAAATATAGAATTACAGTTAAATTCAGTTTTTCCTGTCTAAACGGAACGGTCAGACAGTTACGGATCTCGGTTTGTATAGTATGGTAGAGTCTATGTTACGTCCGGTACAAAGACCTATGAAAATTATGAACTCACGAACGGATTCAAAAAGCGAACCTTTGTTAACAAAAAATCAAATTGTTCTATTTTTTACTATTACAGATGTAAATGACTCTCATACGTAGATCAGGGTACTTCTTGGAAAACAAAATTAGAAGTTTTGTTAGGGTATCTATACGTAATCATTCCAGAAGGAGAGAGGGGTTGAGGAACAGGAAGAGAGACGAAAGAAGACAAGAAGGAAGACAGGAATGTGGGATGGGGTGGTCATAGACGGTACATCACAAATGTGTCTTTTCCTGTGGGCCGGGAACACGTACGCAATCTTGAACTAGTCTCAAATCGACGAATTAAATTATTAGGTACAGACGATTTCGTAAACCAACAGCTAACAAGGAAATTTTTCACTTGTGTAATCCTATCATTTATCATTTAAAATGGTAAATTCTGTGAAGACCTCCTTTTGATACATAAAAGGTACTTTAACAACGGATCCTTTGTCACTAAAGTAGAATAAAAACCGTATCTTGACATCCACAGATTTTCGAGACTTAGTCAGACGTGTGTCGTGCTTGCGACTATAAATACTTCGGTCGTTCTGTTATTCCCGTAAAGATGGAACTCCAGAAGTTTCTTCTTTAAAACAGATTCTTAAAAGACTCACTAGTCGACCTACTCTTGTAGGGAAGTTCAATGGTCCTCTTCCATTCTTCCTGACTTCATCGATAAAGAAATTTCTTCTATATTTTTAACGGTAGTTTATATAATTTCCATGGTGCTCCTCGACCCCACTTCCGTCAGTGTCTCCGTAGTGGTCTCAGTCCTAAGTCAGACAACAAGGTTGAGTCACGACCTGGGGGTCATCCGACTTTCTGTAATTTTTGTAAAAAATTACGAGTTGTAGTGATTAGTAGTCTCTTTACGTTTAGTTTTGGTATTACTTTATAGTGGGTTACGGTCAAACCAATCGGTGATGTTTTTTTTTTTTTTTTACTGTTGTCGTATTTTATTGTTTACGACCATTCTACACCTCTTTAGTCTTGGGAACACGTGATAACTACCCTCACATTTTACCACGTCTACCAGATCTTTGGTGATATATTTCATGAAACTTTTAATTTTTATTGGTATATTAAGTCATTAGGGTGAAGACCCGTAGGTCTTCTTATTTTTATTTTGCTTAAGAGTTTCTCTATAAACGTATAGGCACAGACAACGTCGTAATAAATTTTATCGGTTCTGTACCTTTATAGGATTCACAGATATTTAACTACTTACTTATTTCTTTTATACTACATTATTTATATATATATATATGTGTATGTGCGTATATATACTTGTGTGTGTATGTGTTACCTTATGATGAGTCGAAAGTCTTTCCTTTAGGACAGTATGGTGTTGTGTCTACTTGGAATTCCTGTAATACCACTCAATGTATTAGGGTACCGATTTTCTGTTTTTAAAGTACTAAGGTAATATATTCTATGGATTTAATCAGTCGTTAGTTACATTTCTTTATCTCCTTTTGTTGTCTTACCCTTTCTGATCTCTAGAAAAGTTCTTTTAATCTGTATGGTCCCCTTGTAAAGTACGTTTCTGCCCGAGTTATTTTTTGTCTTTACCATACCTGGATTGTCTTCGTCTTCTATAATCCTTCTCCACCGTTCTTATGTGTCTTCTTGACATGTTTTTTCTAGAACTACTGGGTGTATTAGTGCTACCACACTAGTGAGTAGATCTCGGTCTGTAGGACCTTACACTTCAGTTCACCCGGAATCTTTCGTAGTGATACTTGTTTCGATCACCTCCACTACCTTTAGGTCAACTCGATAAGGTTTAGGACTATCTACTACGATACTTTCACGACGTGAGTTATACGGTCGTTTAAACCTTTTGAGTCGTCACCGGTGTCCTGACCTTTTCCCGTCAAAAGTAAGGTTAGGGTTTCTTTCCGTTGAGGTTTCTTACGAGTTTGATGGCGTGTTAACGTGAGTAGAGTGTACGACCGTTTCATTACGAGTTTTAAGAGGTTCGGTCCGAAGTCGTTATGTACTTGGTACTTGAAGGTCTACAAGTTCGACCAAAATCTTTTCTGTCTCCTTGGTCTCTAGTTTAACGGTTGTAGGCGACCTAGTACCTTTTTTGTTCTCTCAAGGTTTTTTTGTANTCTTTCCGTTGAGGTTTCTTACGAGTTTGATGGCGTGTTAATGTGAGTAGAGTGTACGACCGTTTCATTACGAGTTTTAAGAGGTTCGGTCCGAAGTCGTTATGTACTTGGTACTTGAAGGTCTACAAGTTCGACCAAAATCTTTTCTGTCTCCTTGGTCTCTAGTTTAACGGTTGTAGGCGACCTAGTACCTTTTTTGTTCTCTCAAGGTTTTTTTGTAGATAAAGACGAAATAATTGATACGGTTTCGGAAACTGACACACCTAGTGTTATTTGGCACCTTTTGAGACTTTCTCTGTCCTTATAGTCTCGTGGACTGGACGGAGAACCCTTCGGATATACGTCCAGTCCTTCGTTGTCAATCTTGACCTGTACCTTGTTGTCTGACCAAGGTTTATCTTTTTTCTCATGCAGTTCCGACACATAACAGTAGGACGAAGAAATTGAAGATACGTCTCATGTAGTACTCTTTGTGACCGACCTTCTTCGTGTTCGACCTTAGTTCTAACGGTCCTCTTTATAGTTATTGGAGTCCATACGGCTACTGTGGTGGGAATACCGTCTTTCACTTCTCCTCGATTTTTCGGAGAACTACTATCACTTTCTCATCTCACTTTTTCAACCGAATTTCGAGTTGTAAGTCTTTTGCTTCTAGTACCGTAGATCAGGGTAGTGAAGTACCCTTTATCTACCCCTTTGTCCCCTTTGCACATTCTTAAATAAAACCTCCCGAGGTTTTAGTGACGTCTACCACTGACGTCGGTACTTTAATTTTCTGTGAATGAGGAACCTTCTCTTTAATACTGGTTGGACCTATCGTATAAGTTTTCGTCTCTGTAATGAAACGGTTGTTTCCAGCAAAATCAGTTCCGATACTAAAAAGGACACCAGTACATGCCTTCACTCTTATCCTGACACTTCTTTCGACTCGTGGTTTTTTGACTACAAAACTTGACACCACAACCCCTTCTAAGAACTCTCAGGGAACCTGACGTTCCTCTAGGTTGGTCAGGCAAGATTTTTAGTCAGGACCCACAAGTAACCTTCCTTACTACGATTTCGACTTTGAGGTCATGAAACCGGTGGAGTACGTTTCTCAACTGAGTAACCTTTTCTGAGGCTACGACCCTCCCTAACCCCCGTCCTCCTTTTCCCTTACTGTCTCCTACTCTACCGATCTACCGTAGTGGCTGAGCTACCTGTACTCAAACTCACTTGAGGCCCTCAACCACTACCTGTCCTTCCGGACCGCACGACACTAAGTACCCCAGTGTTTCTCAGTCTGTGCTGACTCGTTGACTTGACTTGACTTTAATCAGTGTGAGTCTTTGTCTTTTATCTTTCCACCAACGGTCACTACCGCTTCCCCTTAGTAACGTCTTACCACGGTCCCGCAGAAGACCCCACCACCAGTCTAAGATATAGAACTGACATCGTCCCAAATGTGTTGACGTACACACGAACACACGATTCAGCGAAGTTGGGAGAGGATGAGACACACTGGGGCACCTAACACATATCGGACGGTCCGAGGATACACGTGCCCTAAGAGGTCAACTCCTAGGACCTCGCCCGACGGGACGGGAGGAGGTCCCCTAGAAGGACTGGGCCCCTAGAGGGACTGGGGCCCCTAGAAGGACTGGGCCCCTAGAGGGACTGGGCCCCCAGAGGGACTGGGCCCCCTAGAGGGACTGGGGCCCTTAGAGGGACTGGGCCCCTAGAGGGACTGGGGCCCCTAGAGGGACTGGGGCCCCCAGAGGGACTGGGCCCCCAGAGGGACTGGGCCCCTAGAGGGACTGGGCCCCCTAGAGGGACTGGGGCCCCTAGAGGGACTGGGCCCCCAGAGGGACTGGGCCCCCTAGAGGGACTGGGGCCCCCAGAGGGACTGGGCCCCCAGTTCGGACGTAGAGGACGTGACCGTCCACTCACGAAGGGGTGATCGTGGTGGACCCTTCGGGTGTGTCGATATGTCTCGACCGGTCTAACATTCACGACGTTCTACTAGTGACACTTGTGGTCTATTTAGATTGTCGTCGTTTTCCCGATATCGACCACTTAAGTTCTTAGGAAAATAGGTTCAGTTTCCAGTGGAGAAAGGATAGTTACACTGGTGTCCCAGAATATAGTACACATCGAGATTACAAAGAGTGGACGTTTTACTACCAGCATTATAAAAGGAGACACATTTCGAGAAAGCATTGTCATGGACTGTAGTCGTTCAAAAAAAAAAAAAAAGTTTAAAGGGAAAAGAAGGAAAGTACGGTCGTAAAAAGTTTCATACTGAAAACCTGAGGATTGTAGTTTTAGTGGTAACTTATAATTTTACGTTGAGAACTCTTATTCTAGCGTCTTTCATGTAAAATCGTTCCCGATTTTAGTTCGAACGTCACTACGAGACTATGTGAGTCCGGGGTGACTAGGGGTCAGAGGTGGTAGTAAAATAAGGTATTCGTTTTAAGGGTGAACTTACTAGAAGGAGTTACAGATGACGGCGGTGACGACGATTCAGCGAAGTCAGCACAGGCTGAGACATTGGGGGATCTTCCGTCAGGTGGTCCGAGGGGACAGGGACCCTAAGAGGTCCGTTCTTGTGACCTCACCCGACGGTAAAGGAAGAGGTTACGTACTTTCACTTTTCACTTTCACTTTCACTTCAGCACAAGTTGAGAATCGCTGGGTCCTGACGTCGGGTGGTCCGAGGAGGTAGGTACCCTAAAAGGTCCCTTCCCATGACCTCATCCCACGGTAACGGGAGAGGCGGAGTTAGAGATTCTTACTAAAATTAGAACTTAGTACTCTGAGCGAAAATACAAAAAAACAAACAAACAAACAAAGGTAAATTTACAGTACTTACCTGAAGGACGTAATCTTATAGAACCCCCACGAACAAATTTTAGGCCTACAAAATTGGTGTTAGGTTAGGGAGACTTAATATTAAAGATCCCAACCTTAAGTCCTTAGATATAAATTTGTTCGGAAGACCCATTAAGAATGTTTGAAACTTTTACTATCGGTTTGGGCGGTTAGTGTTATTGACTTTCACTCTGATTAGAACCCGGATTAAACCTATTAAGTCAAGTATAGATGTCAGGAATGGACCAAGAGTGAAGATTCGTCGTCCTTACTTCCTAAAGTGACGTAAACATTACCTTCTAAGACCAGGGTTGGATATTAGATCACTAGTCTAAGACTAAGGATCACTATAAAGAAATAAGACCTTCACAAGTACCTCGTTTATTATCCACAACCTGGGGTTAGATTCACAATGTCTATCTTGTCACTGTGTGTGTGTTTTCCGGTACTAGAGGCCAAAAAGATCGTCGTATATGTCTGTTAATTATTTTGATTCGATAATTTATATTAGACAATCTACTGATTTACAATATCTCTTTTTAATTTGTACTTTTCTTTATCTTTACCCTTCTAATAGTAAAATTTAGTTTACTGGTCCTTTCCATAGTACCTTCTACGAAGGATTGTACTAGATTACCTTTTATTAGAAAACAAGGAGTACACGACAGATGGGAAATCTCCCCTCGCACGTCCATTACCTTACCCACGGGTGGTGGACTTCAGAGAGTGGTAGCGGAAGTCTACGGTTTACGAGCCCAACCCGACAAAAGGGATTTAGGACCTCGACCTAGACCGATACTTCAGGACGGGATACAGTAAAAGGGGTTAAACCGGGAATGGCTGGTGTGGATCTCTACTGTGTGACCGGGCCTAAATTCCCGATCAACGTCACTATCTGAGAGTGGTCTTCTCCCATCGTCTCCCAACGTCTCATTTGCGCCGACGCCCGCATCCAGAAAGGGGGTTCCTCTAGTCAAGTTTGTGTCGTAATTCCATCAGGTTCTCCACTCGGGTGACCCCTTTCCCAACCGGAGTCGTTGTCGAAAATATTCTCGACCCTGATCATACCTTAACTGTACGGGACCTTCCTTCCTTCTCACATCGTATAACTTCACTGTTAAACTCTCGTAAAAAGATTATTCGAGAGAACGACAAATCAACGATTCAGTACAGACTGAGAAAACACTAGGGTACCTGATCTCGGGCGGTCCGAGGAGACAGGTACCCTAAAGGGTCAGTTCCTGTGACAGCAGTCAACGGTAACGAAGAGCTCCCCTAGAAGGAATGAGTCCCTAACTTGAGACAGAGGACGTGACGTTTACCTAGGAAGTGGTGACTCGGTGGACTCTTCGGGGTGCTTCGAGGGAATGGATAATTGTTCGTCGGGTAAAGAACGATTTATTGTACTGTTCACAGACACGGATGCCACCGGGGAGAAATGAGATAGGGACACTTTAAGGTGGGGCAATCGTTGTGCTACCGAAGACTCACAAGACTCTCTGGAATTCTGAGTTTGGAAAATAAAAAGGAAGAGACCCTTTGTAAACAAGTAGAAATCAGGGGTCGAATTCGACTCGGATATGTCTTAATTTTGAACTCAGAGTCTCGGAGGGGATTAAACTCTTGATGTATTTCCATCCTTGTTCTAGTGGCACACCTTAAAAAGAGACATTAGGGTCGTTGCTTGGGTCACGGACCATGGAATATCTATGAGTAACGATAAATAACATTCTGAAGTATAATAGCGTTTTTCGTCAATTGGGTCTACCATTAAAAATTTCAAGCAGAAGGATTTTTCCCCGTCACCACACTGTTTAAAGCAAAGATAGAATACGAGTCGTCTTTGGTCTGTATTGAGAAGGAAACAGTCGTCGCGGTTCTTCCTTCGGAGAGTCGATGAATAGAGAATTCCGTCGTTCGACTGTCACTGTGGTCTACTTACTTCGATTTGACGCAATTTCCTTTCGTCTTACCGGAATTCTACTAGTAGGGGGCTGGGCACCAGGTTTGTTCCGGATTCCAGACATGAGAAGATGACACGAAAAGTACCTGTCCTAGGACGACGGACAGTCGGTGTCGAGTAAATGGTAAGACAGAGGGAGTTCGTCTCGATTGTCTTAAGACCCGTTCTTTTTTCTATTATAAGAACTGAGGGTCTCGGTTTATATACTCTTTCCTCATGTTTATCTTAATTAACACAGATAAGAAAAGTACGACAATTTTTTTTCTGTCTTTGATTAAGTTTCGAAACAAAGAGAATTAAAAATATTGTCTAGACATCTTTTCATAATAATAAAAGAAGAAAAAAAGTCCTTTTTACTGTTTGAATCTACACATAATTTTTCGTCTCTGTAGTGAAATGTCTGTTTCTAGAGATGTCAGTTTCGGTACCAAAAAGGTCATCAGTACATACCTACACTCTCAACCTGGTCTTTCTTCCGACTCGTGACTTCTTAACTACGAAACTTGACACCACAACCTCTTCTGAGAACTCTCAGGGAACCTGTCGTTCCTCCAGTTTGTTCAGTTAGGATCTCCTTTAGTTGGGACCTATAAGTAACCATTCTGACTACAACTTCGACTTCGAGGTCATGAAACCGGTGGACTACTCTTCTCGGCTGAGTGACCCTTTCTAGGACTACAACCCTTTCTAGGACTACGACTCTTTCTAAATCCCGTCCTCCTCTTCCCCTGCTGTCTTCTCCTTTACCAACCTACCGTAGTGGTTGAGTTACCTGTACTTAGACTCGTTTGAGTCCCTCTATCGTCTTCTGTCTCCACAGAACGTACGACATCAGGTACCCCAGTGTTTCTCAGTATGTCCTGAATCGTTGACTTGTTGTTGTTGTTACAAAAATTCTCAGTCACTTCATTTTCAGTCCAGTTTTCTAAGTAAATTCCAGTGAATTGTCCAGATAATTACAATCCCAGGTACAAAACAAATAATACGGTACAAAGTTAAGTCAAAACGGGTACATAATATAAAATTTAAAACGTTTTATATAGTTATGACTAAAAGATTAAATGAGTAGTGTTCGTGGTATAACCTGTCTATTTTATAATCAAGAGAGAAGTCTGTCTACTCCTATAATTCCGGTCTTACTGTCATATATGTGAAACGTTTATTTAGGATAGAAGGAATTTTTTTTACCGGAGGGGAATATTTCATCCAGTCCGACAAGTTGAATTTTGATTCTAGTTTGTCCGCCAGTTCTGTTCTACACAGGAAAGTCAGAATCTACCTAAGAATTCTCGTTGAGTTCAACGGGTAAGTAATCCATTAATTTTTGTATGTCTTGATGTAAAGGAAGTGAGTTTTACGACTTTTCTGTATTTTTTGTTTGTTTTATTAGGACACACACCGCTCCTACCCCTCCATTCACCGCCACTGTATTTATGAGAGTCTACCCTTTCACTCTTTCTCTTCGACTCCCGGCTCCGTCAGGTCAACAAACCGTCTCATGTAATTACCTACAAATCACCATACTAATATGTTTGGGCTCTATATCTCGTCTCACACCGTCATCCCAGATCATTCTTGATTTAAAAATGTCTTCTTTTAGTCCTCCTACACGAAACGAAACAAACTTAACTGTGACTTATCGTTGTTTCTCTTTTAGGACTTTAAGTGTGTCTCTTGTCATAACTTGTCTTTACTTCCGGTTCTACTTTATACTGACACTCTTGACTGGACGGAGTCCTAAAGTCTTTATGACCTCTCTTTTATACCATACGTTATCCCGCTGAGTTCGACTAGGTTGGATTCATAGCTCTTCTTTCCTTTCAGACTACAGATCTAATATGGACATTGGGCACCCACTGAAAGTCACGTAAAAAGGTATGTACCAAAATAGGTTAAGAGTGTTGAGATAAGTCACTTATATTACTAGTAATCGTAAAATGTTTACTTGTCACTCCGAACCTCTATGATGAATTAAAAAGAATTTTAGGGTACCCTTTATCTTAGCCAAATCCTAGTCTATCCAGTGAACTTCAAAAATTCCACAGAGACTGGAATTTTTGATAAGATGAGGTATTAAAGTTCTTGAACGTTTATATTAACATCAATCTCGTCTTTGAAAAATAGAGATTTAATAAGTGATTAAATCTAAGTTGGGACAGTGTATCGCGATTGTACTGAAGGTTCTTTATACGATTATCTCGGTAATCAATCCTACGAAGGAATAATAGTGGTAAATTTTGTATTAGTTTTACTCGATAAGATTACTTTGAGAGTGTGTCAAACGTTTGAAGAGAAGTAATACGGGTCCTTCATTTACATATAAAGTTTCTTTTAGAATCCAAGGATAAATTGAAAATCTTTAAAATTGGAAGTTCCTATTAATCATGCTATATTAGTAAATTGTTTTTGAGGTTCCTCAGAACGTAAATATAGTACTCTCGTCGGAGTTTATACATTTCCTTATCACTACGAAAACACTTTCTTTTTCACTATCAGCACAGAGAAACACTGGGGTACCTGACATCGGATGGTCCGGTGAGGTAGGTACTTTAATAGGTTCGTTCTTCTCACCTCGCCCATCGCTAAGGGAAGATGTCCCGTAGAAGAACTGAATCCCTAACTTGGACCCAGAGAACGGGACGTCCGCCTAAGAAATGGTATATGGATTTCCATGAAACCTTTACAAGTCAAGTTATTTGACCGGAAATTCGACCCGAGACTGACCAACCGTCCATCCTAACCCCTATTCTCTTTGTCTAGTTTTTATTCTTATCAACCCTATACCTGGTCCTCCTTAAATATTACTATGAAGTGTGATCCTCGGATCAACGAATGTATAATGTATGAACCCCTTAAAAAGTTCTTTTAGGTAATCCTTTACTATTATACTACGATACCTTTGTATTTATTGATGTTCAACAAAGATAACGGTCCTTGATACCTTCTTTTAAAAGTATACAACAACATAGATAAGGAGTACTGTCGAACTATTTCAGAAGTAATAAATAAAGGTAAGACGGTTACTCCTTTGAGTCTAAGACTGTACCCGTGTCTTTATTACACTTCCCCTTCCTTCCCGGACGTCAGACTTAGGTCCTCCGTCGCCAGGAGAAAATGAGGGTTGGACCTTAGATCACTCTGAAACATGCTATCATAACGAAAGATCTTGTTTCCCCGGATGAAAGTGGATGGTCGTAGTAGTACGATACATCACAGAGGGTATAGCATTAGTAAGATCTTCCCGAAACGACCTACCAATTATCTAGTCGGTCGTCACAAACCCCTATGTTTATTTTAAATAATTGATCACTGAATTTTATGAACTTAATACTGAGAGGATATTGTTCGTGGAATGTTATTCTACGACTACAGCCCCTGAAGCGACGACCGAGTCATCATTTCTTATGTGGACCGTCACATCTTCTACGCTCAAGCTAGGGACCCAACCCTCCTAGGGTATGTGACGTCTCCTCGATTCGGACACTCGGTATCGAAGACTTGGACACGAGCTCTCGGGTCCTCGGTGCTCCTGACTTCGGGTGCACGGACCTCGGGACCAGGTTCTGTTCTCTTCGGTGGCGTCTCTCCTCGTCTGCGGGGCGTCGATCTCCCGACGGGCCGAGAGGTGTCGGTCTCCTTTCGGGTACCCCGTTGGTTCCGGGTCGTGTCAGTCTTTATTTATGTCTTTTGTTTCCACGGCTACCGTACTAGGTTTCCGGGTCACTTTTGTCACAGTGGTAAAGATGGCGACATAGTACGAGAACTGGAAAAGAGTAGTAGCGTACCTCTAACGAGGTTGAAGTCCGTAGCATAGTCGTGGGTAGTGTCGTCATACTTCCTCCTTTCCCTGTTCGAGTGGAAACACCGAGAGGTCCGTCGATGTTTTGATTATTATAATTATAATGATCGATATTATTCTCGTCATTTTTAAGAAAGTCACGCAACATTGACGTGTATACGATCCAACATATTAAAAAAAAGATATCTAACGGAATGTATTAGAAAGACTGATAACATCCGTGTCAATATAAATAGGAGTAAAATGTACGTTATTTCAACTCTGGGTCTTTCCATTCAAGTATATAAGTTCCAGTATATTAATCGTTCTTCCTTTTCGTGTCAAAGTCTAGACAAGAGAGACCGAGAGTGACACTACGAGAGTTAGGAAACAACACGACAAAGAATCTTAGTGACTTACTCACTGTCTTGTATGACCACACACTGATATGAAGTCTTGGAGAAAGCCTAGGTGTAAGAGGCAGTACGGGAAATTCTAGGTGGTAAGAAAGTTGTAAGGACAAGGGAGAAAAGTTAAAGACAAAGTAGAGAATACCACAGAATAGGTAGTAAGATACTCAGTAAACGGCGTAAAGGAATAAAGAAAATAAGACAACATTCTTCAATTACCCGTCCCAGGTACGGATGAGAATTCGAGTTCGTACATGATCCACAAATTTGTACAGGGATCCAGTTGCCTTTTGAGACAGTGACTGGGACGCCGGACGACAAAATATTTCCCACGACCTTAGACGCCAAGTCAAACTGGCTCAGGTCAACGAACCGTAGAGAAAATGGCAACGATCTACACGGTCAGAACTTTGTATTAAATACTAGAGACCCTTATATTCGACCTATATCGACAAAATACACGAAGGGTCCACCACGTCACCATTTCTTAGACGGACGGCTACGTCCTCTCTGTTGTCTAAGTCCAAACTAGGGACCCAACCCTTCTAGGGGAACCTCTTCCTTTATCGTTGGGTAAGGTCATAAACGTGGACCTTTTAAGGTACTTGTCTCCTGGGACTATCCGATATCAGGTACCCCAACGTTTCTCAGCCTGTACTGACACACATGTGCGTGTATCTCAAAATATTGATAGTATAAGTTGATCAGGTCAGTAAGTAGAGGTCTCATCTTTTGTGTCGAAAAGAAGGATATTTTTAATTTTAAGCGAAGAAATAATTTAGTTCCATAAACAGAACCACTATACAATCTATAAAGATAAAATTTCATTATTATGTAAATCCTTGTGATTTATTTTAACAGTGAAGAATTAACGTATAATGTAGAAAAATAAGATCTTGAATTCAAATAAAAAATAAAACATAAACGATAAGTTGTCCAGAGGACTCTCACTAAAGAGTAGAAAAGTAAGAAAGGAATTCGGTCCCTTATAAACAATTATTGTGGATAAAGTACATACCGTGAGATTCTTCGTGACCTTTATTTCTCTAACATCACAATATCTGTAGTCCTTCTTAATATAAGTTCCACGTAATTGTCCGTTTTCTTACTCGGTTAAAAGAAATTTCGTAATACCTTCCGTAATGTCTTTTCCTGTATAAACTCCTCCCTACTCTTCCTCAAACAATCGACCTGTTCTTCTGTTATCCTGTTTCCCTTTTAGGCTATGTTCAGATATTTTTTTATGCTGTGTGACCCCTTTATATTCAGTAAGATACACCCACTTCATACCCGACATTGTGTTCTCACTACCTTTGTCTCGACTGAATGGTTCACCCGTTATTTAGCGTCATGTAGAGTGAATGAGACACTTCCAAGGACGTTAAGATAGTCCTTATTGACTCGTGTTTGGTATGTCTTTTCGGTACAGAGTGAGATGACAACGAGTCACCAATATTACCTTGGGTGGTAGAAGACGAAATAAAAAATAGACCACTTTATTATTCTGTCGAACTACGAGTCTGGTCGACAGGACGTGTAGTAACAAAACGGATTCACCACACAATAAATAGAAACAGATTATTTCATGAGGGTTCAATAGGTGGATTTAGTTGTAAAAAAATGGACTTCAAAGACTCTTCGTGTCTAGGACCTCGTCCAATTCACTTATACAAACTAGGTACCACACAGTACTCTAAGTCAGTTCGATAGTCCATCCTGACGTTAGTACATCTCCGAACCGTACCTGATCTCTTAGAGTAAGTTTATAGCTAAGGTATCGCAACGAGTATTGTAGTATCCACCAAAGGGTATCACCTTTGTCTCTTTCTCTCTCTCTCCTTCCTTCTCTCTCTTATGTATCAGTTAAAAAGACTGGATGTCACAGGTTTCAAAGTGTCAGGGAGAAGACAACATAAGATAACATGTGTGTCTCATAGGTCTTATATTGCATCCATACCTTATTTGTTCCTGTACTCATGATCCTCCACCCCTAGTCATTTCCGATACAATATTTATACAAAGACAGACCTAGGTCTCTAAATATAGTTTTGTGTGTTTGTGTAAGTTCCGGGGAGTTTCGAAGTAAGGTAATATCACAGACGAACTTCATGTATTAGACCAGTAGATTGATTTCAGGTCAACAGTTATTCCTAGGAGTCTATATTAAAGTACAACTTTAGGACTTCAAATCACGGAAAGGTAAACTTCAGTATTTGACTACTTTGATCAATAGACGGGAGTATGTCGGTTGTGTTTGTATGTCCTAACAGATGCATATGACGACGACGACGATTCAGCGAAGTCAGCACAGGCTGAGACACGTTGGGGTATCTGCCGTCGGGTGGTCCGAGGGAGCAGGGACCCTAAGAGGTCCGTTCTCCTGACCTCACCCAAGATGGATATGGAATATAGGAAAAAGTTTTTCCTTCTGTTCTCACCGTGTATCCTCAGTACCAAGGACCTTCGAGGGTCTACGACGACTCTTTTATAACTGTCTAAAGAAAATAATCATCATATTTAGTCAGTCAGGACGAGGAGAAGTCCTCAATATAAGGTACCGAGAACGCAAACGGAAGGTCCGAGAACCAATGTGGTTTGGTGAGAAGGAAAAGGTACTCTTTGTCACGCATAATTGGTCCATTCGACAGAATAGTCGGATAAAGGAGGATCACCTCAGACTCTTATGCTTCCATAAAGTGAAACAGGAGAAAGACAGGGAAAACGAGGTTCGACTGTAACAAAGATGACTATATTAAGAGAATTTTTGAAAAACCCAGGGGACTCTTAGAAGAACCTCAAGTAATCTGTTTTAGATGTCATTGTTTACAGAAACATTATTCGGAAAGAGAAGCCACCCAGA
The DNA here is from genome assembly GCA_006410555.1 of Capra ibex. Taxonomy (NCBI): domain Eukaryota; kingdom Metazoa; phylum Chordata; class Mammalia; order Artiodactyla; family Bovidae; genus Capra; species Capra ibex. The sequence continues at coordinate 5,130,032 of SJYO01038983.1, read as the reverse complement.
GACAGGTTACGACCCACTACGACTACATGTCGTGGGAATTAATAGGGTCTTTGAGATAGAGAGACCTCTCAGAAGACGGAGGTCTATATGTACCTCTGTAGTGGAAGTTAGATAGACTTTAGAATAGTTTTATAAAAAGTCAATGTCATAAACAATGTAGAAATAAAAAGAACCTTCATCGGACCTAACGAATTATAGAAAATTTCCAAAAGAAAGTACACCTGGTCAAAATTTCAGAAATAACTTAAAAAAATACAAAATACAAAACCAAATAACCGACGGTCCGTACACCCTAGAGTCGAGGAACTGGTTTCTACCTTGGACATGGGGGACGGTCCACTTCAGGATTCGTTACCTGGGACTCCCTTTAGGGTTCCTTACAAATTAAAAAATTAATTCTTTATTGAAGAATTAAAATTGTAGGTAACGATAGAAGTCTCCGAATTATTAGAATTTTGTTAGTTTAGGATCGGAAAAGTGTATATTGTCAAAAACGAAAACAAATGGTGAAAAGAAAAAGTAAATGATATTCGTTGTTCCTCTTTTTGTAGAACAGGTTCTTAGAGGGATGACCCAGTAAATCAAGATATTCGTACAAATGATGAAAAGTGTAAGTCAAGCCAAGTCAAGTCAGTGAGTCAGTACAGGTCTAGAAACGCTGGGGTACCTGACGTCGTGCGGTCCGAAGGGACAGATAGTGGTTGAGGACCTCGAATGAGTTTGGGTACGGGTAACTCAGCCACTATGGTAGGTCGGTAGAGTAGGAGACAACAGGGGAAGAGGAGGACGGAAGTTAGAAAGGGTTGTAGTCCCAGAAAAGGTTACTCAGTCAAGAAGTGTAGTCCACCGGTTTCATAACCTCAAAGTCGAAGTAGTAGTCAAGAAAATTACTTATAAGTCCTGGAATGACATCTACTTTTAAAACGGTTTAAAAAATCGATGGTGTATTGATCCTAGAAGGAAGGACAAAAGGTCATAATAGGAGTACGGGGAAATAGGGTAGTATCCTTCGGAAGAGTTTTAGGTACTACAGACCGTCTGTCACAGGAGTGATTTTGAGAAGTATAGTAAGGTCGAAGATTGTAAAGGACCAAGGTTTCGGTGATGGTTAAAAAATCTATAAATAATGTCGTGAGGGTGTAGGTTTATGGTTGTAGTTATAACAGGTCAGATATATTTTTTAATGAGGTTTTGAACCGTTAAATTTTGTAATTTGTAATTTATAGATCGTGTTAAAGACCTCTAGTCCTGAGGTCCTCGTCAGATGGACCCACCAAGATCAAATCCTCGTGAACACTCCAAAGTTAGCTCAAAAACGACTTCAACGTCAGTAGACCTATGGAGTGACCCGTCTTCCGAAGTGAAGGTTCAGTGAGTATATCGACGACCGTCCTCCAGGGACACTGTCCCTGGAGAGGTATACTGAAGAGTTTGTCAACATCCACTGAAGAGAGGTCTCACTTATTAAACTCTTTCTCTCTCACTCGTTCTTGCGTCCTTTGAAGTCACCGAAAAAACTAGATACCAGAAGTCTCAGTCTTCGCCAGTAAAGAAATAAAGACAACGTAAGGTAAACCGTACGTCCGGCATGGACTATATAACAACCTCCGTCCATTCGTTCCAAAAGTCATAGACCTCCCTCCTAGGAACCCCAGGTAGAATCTCTGACCGACGATGTATCGGAACAGAAGGGGCCACCGAGTCACCACTTCTTAGACGCACGGTCACGTCTTCTACATCATCTGTGCTCAAGGTAGGGACCCAACCCTTCTAGGGAACCTCATCCTTTTCCATTGGACGAGATCATAAGAACGGACCCTTTAGGGTAACTCCTCGGACCGCCCGATGAGTGCCCCAGGAGAAAGTGCCCCAGGGTTTCTCAGTCTGAGTGGACTCGTGTGTATGTACGTGTGTGTATGATGTATCAGTGTTTCGACAGATACACTTCCGTCGGGTAAACGAACACTACATATCTCGCATCTATTCGTTAATCGGCGAAAGTAAGACAAGTTAGAGACACGTCGCACCCCTCCTCCCACCTGTGACACTCAGATTAGGTCGTTTCGTGTCACTCTTCACAGAATGACGATGTGAAAATTCTTTTGCGAACACTCGTCCACTTAACAGAAGATCAGTAAGGAAGATTTTTATGACAATGGGGTAACTGATTTCACGTCTGAGTTTGATCGGAGTAAATAAGAACTCATTCCTATTTCTTATTTCCTGTCTTTCATTGTAAACCATTGGGGAACTACCCATCCCTGTAATATGGAATAGATATAGTACCAGTTAGATTAAGTTAGTAGTGTTTTGGGGTCAGTCCATTACTATTATGGGTAATAAAGTGTGAACGTCGACGTTAAAACCTCCGTCCATAGTCTTGTTCCTTTCGACGGGCCTCACCTTCTTTGATGTATCTCTCCGCTTTTTAGGGAAACGTCTCCCGAAGGAGACTTAGAAACCGACTCACGTCTTGACACGTACTCTCACTCTGTGATGAGTGCCGGTTCCGTTCCTGGTAGTTTGTCCCCGTGTACCTTCTGAGACCGATCTTTGTCAAAAGGAAGGGTGATCGGTCTCACCTTTTGTAATACAAAATACTACGTAGTCCAGCTCCTGAGTCCAATAATTACAATGGACTTATAATACCCTTTTGAAATGGAACGAGATCTGGTTGAAGTGTTTCGATTTTTCGTTCGGAGTCTCCAACTTTGACTAGAATTCTTTTACTTGACGTGGTGTCTAATTTTTGAGTCCTTATAAATTTCTTAGATAATAGGTCATGAGTTGTTCCATTTTAGGTGGTATAGACGGTAAATTATTTTTTTTTAATCGTTCATATGTTCTTCGTCCTTTTATATCGGAGATTATTCTTCCTTTTAACTCGTTACCTTTACTTTTTCCGTGCCTATTGTCGTGTTCATTTATTCCTACATTGTCTCTCATATAGAGTATACAAGTTCTTTCATCCGTTTTGGTACTGGTACAATTCCTCTCTGTAATTTTTATCTTTATACGTTTTGACTTAAAGATCCCTATTTTTTATACATAACAGACTTCACTTTTGACATAATGTAATATAAACCCATTCTCTTCTCATGTGTGAACCCCACCCCGTCTTATAATCACTTAATTCCGTGTCTTTTCTTTGTTAGGTTTTAAATTGGTTTTCCTCTCCGGTTCACGAAACCGGAAGAGTGAAATATATGAATGTCCTGATTTCATCAAGTTCCTTCTATTTCTACGTATTATACTTGTGATTTTCTTGGTGACTTATAAGTTTATTTATCCATTTTGATCATTCAATCGTTTCTTCTATTTTACCTTATTACTGATTTTTATAAGTCAATTAGGTTTTATTTCTTTAATTCCCTTTTACACTATTGGTGTTTCTCCTAGTTAACTTTGTCTTTTGTTCTCTCCTCTAAATTAGGTTTGGTATAGTTATTAAGACAACTTACATTTAATACATTTGTTCTTCAGTTTTTCATATTTTCCGTATAACTTAAAATATTTTTCTAGGTCGATATACAACTGATTTTCTTTAAGTGAAATTAACATTCTTATGTAGTCTACTTTTCTACTTTTTTCTGTACAGTGCAATTACACTAGTTTTCCTTCCATCTTACCGTTTAAATTATAGTCTTTTACACATAAAGTCTCATTTCTAATATTGGTACTTATTTTATAAGTAAAATATGACTATTTCCTCAATTTAGTAGTTCTTCTGTATCGTCAAAATTTACGAAGACGTGACTTATTATTTTGAAGTTTTGTGTGCTTCGTATCTGAATATGTTTATTTCTTCAGGTGTTTAAACCAACTCCTACAGAGTTATAAAATCTCTTGTTCCTCTGTCTTTCAGTCATCTCTATATCTAAAAGTGAAGTAATAGTTGATTGTACTGGACAAACTGTAAATGTATTGTAGGGTAGGTTTTTGTAGTCTTATGTATATAAAGTATTCACGTGTACTTTATAATGATTCTATCTGATAGAAGACCAAGTATTTTGTTCAGAATATGTATACACAAACTAGTGTTAATTTAAAGTTATTTTTAGTTATCACCTTTCTATAGATCTTTTAGTGGTTTATAAACTTTTGATTTACAGTGTGAACTTTTACCAAGTTTCTTCTGTAGTTTTATCTTTTGTAAAATTTGACTTACCTTCACTTTTGTACTGTATAATTTTAAACACCTACGTGGATTACGTTATTAGTCTCATTTTAATCTCGTATTTTCGGATACAATCTATTCTTCCTTCCAGAGTCTATTGCTGAAGTTGAAAAGTGAAATTCTGTGAACCTTTCCAACTCGTTTAGTTTAGGTTCTATTTGTCTCCTTTCCTTTATCTTTTATTAACTAACATGGTAAATGTAAAGACAGTCGCCACAGAATCTCAAGGTCAACGAGTGGATGTGAACCGTACAAGTAGAGATTTCAACATTCGTAATGTCGTCGAGACATCACAACTGAGTAACACCAAATTTAAACGTAAAAGGAATGTTAACTATAATTCCTAGAACAAAATCTAAAAAAATAACCTTCCATTAATGAATATTATAACACAACGAGAGATGGTATATAGTTGTGCCAAGTCGGCGTTCAAATGCGTGCAGGGGAGGAAGGACTTGGAGGGACGAGCAGGGGAGGTGGGGAGATCCACCAGTGTCCCGTGATCCAACTTGAAGGACACAGTGTGTCGTTTAAGGACGAACGATAGATAAAATGTATGCCATTAAATGTACAAAGGTACGATAAGAGAGTCAAACAGGGTGGGAGAGGAAGGCGGTGACACAGGTTTTCAGACAAGAGATACAGACACAGAGGTGACGACGGGACGGTTATCCGAGTAGTCCTGGTAAGAGGATAAGAGGTAGAAAGTACTTCACAGATAATCTTAGAAAACGGACAAACTTTTAGTCAAACAAATGATAACTCAACTTTACAACAAATATATAAGATATATGTATAAAGAAAACAGTTTAGTTACAAAACGTTTATAAAAGAGGGTCGGTATCGAATTAAAAAAAGTAAATAATTACTCAGAAGATTTCTCATTTTGAAGAGTTAAAACTATTTCAACTTAAGTAAGAAACTATAGAGTAAAGGAAAACATGATAATTTTATAGACTTAAGTTCTGGAAGATACAAAAGAAGATCTATAATCAAAAATCGAGAATTTAAAGTCCAGACATTAGGTAAAACTCAATTAAAAATGTGCACCATTTTTCTAAATAAGAAGATCATGATCAAACCAGACTAAAACGAGATTATGACGAATTGAGTAAATCTGTAAAAACACACATCCCATTTCCTAACCAGTATCAAATATGAAAAAAAAAGTTTACCAAGTGGTTAACGGGGTTGTAAATAACTTTTCGAATAGACACTGTCTAAACTCTACGGTGAAAATAGTAAGGTGTAATAAGTCCTAGATGAAAGGAAAACAATATAAAGAGTCAGGAGAGATAAGACAAGGTTATGGCGTGTAAGACAGTCGAATGTAATTGCGTACTAAAATACGAAGTATATACTTTTTTAACTGGAAAAAAGGGACTGGATACTTTTGCAGAAATGACTCGAATGACGATATTTTAATTTAGGTTTTAAATTGTAAAGTAAACAAGGGAAAGGAAAGAAAAGGTTCACTCAGTGACTTTATGATTTTTTTTTTTTTTTTTTTTCGTTAGGTTAATAAAGTGATGAAATGTCATTTTGGTGAATTGTGTCTTCCTTAAGAAGAGAGTCCACTCCACCAGGACAATGGTAAATTCACAGAGGACCTATGGCAAGAGAAGAGTCGTAGTGACGTATCGAGAGCCACCAAGTAGAAAATAGGCCGTTCCTAAAGATCGGGTACTTTAAGTCCCGATCACCAAACTAAGACTTTACTCTAAACCTCACCACTGGAGTAGTTAAAAGAGAAAACTCAACATGTTTACATTTCTCAGACTTTTAGACTTGTGAATTGAGTTTTACTGAAAAAAAGTGAATAAGAAACTATCCACTACGTTGACGAAGAAGTCAACAATCGTTCGTTTTTCCCTCATTGGTCAAATCGTTCTGTAATTCGTTGTCTTTTTTGGATCTCCATGTAAGGGAAGACGTAAGAACCAACCGAAGTATTCACGGTACCTTCTGTGTCTCTAACAAATCTATTCCACAATTCATAAAAAATAAAACGAGAAGGTACAGATTCTTGTGTGTGTAATTAAGTTACAGTCCTTTTTATAAACAAGAAAGGTTCTGATCTACGTAATATATATTTGTCTAATGAAGTGTTCGATATAGTTTTCAAAAACCTCCCGACCCCTCGTCCCCTATACCGTATATTTTGTTGTTTGGTTTATCTGTTTACGTATTAGTATACGATAAACCTTTGTCCTTTCATTAAGGAATAAATTGTTATTAGTGACTCCCCTCATCTTACCATCGTCTAATTTTCTCTGGTACTTTCCATTTTAATTCGTTTAACTAATAAGTCTATTCTGTTTTCAGTTTGTATAGATTTTCTGTTGTAGTGACACATTCTTTTTAAAAGAGTATTTTGTTTGAACGAAATCCAAAACTTATGTGACCGTTTCTTAATCGGTTTTATAATTTACTTTTCATATAATTTAAAGAAAAAAAAACTCACATAGGTTGAAAATAAAAAATAAAAATAAAAAAAATTAAAAATAAATAAAAATAAAAAAAAATTTAGAAATTAAGAATGTACGCAAGGGTTTGTACTTGGGGGGAGGGTGGACGAGGGGTGTATCGTCTCCTGTCTAAAAAGTCTGACAACATTTGACATACTTCTAATAATTTTCGTGTACTTGAGTTTACTCACTAATACATCTGAACGATGAAATCCTGATCTATACAGTGAACTATTAATTTCACAGTTACTTTAGCTCTAAAACTTCAGAATACACTACTTTAATAATGGACTCTCAACAACTAAAAGGTACATTTACCACAGAGTTTTTACTGCACACGTTAACGGTGTATACGGGTGTGAGTACGAATGTGAGAGTCATACGACCTACTGAAGTCCTAATTTGGAAATTTTGTCTTCTATCTGTGAAATTCTTTACAATGTAATGGGACAGTTTTTGTCCCTCTTTTTTGAGGTTCTAAGATCGTAGTGTATAGAAAAAGGGATAGGGGAAATGAACCCTTTCGAGTATGTGAATTATGATACAGATAGGATAAAAGGTTTCTCTATATAAATCGGAAGTATAAAAACACTTGATAGTTGTGGTTGAAAATCGACAGACTACCTATCGAAGTGTACACATGTTTCGTTCCGGTAGTCTAAAGTGATTCCGTTGAAGGTCAAAGACTAGATCATACGTTCCTCGAACCTTTACCAGTGAAGTAGTATTGTTGTATATTTTTCGACTTGTTTGACTTTTGGATATTGAGGAAAATATAGGCATTCTTTTCACTCCAGTATCCCTTTTGACGACAGGGGTTTGGACCTCTCTGTCTGTTAGTGTTGAATGGTCTCGTCTTTGGATTCTCGTCCTTGGAGACTCCCTTGTTCGTGACCCCATCCTTTTGGATGACAGTAACCACTTAATAGCCTCAGAGTCACACTCTCTCAAACTCCCGACTTTTGAGGTCCTCGGGGTCGGTGCCTCTTCCCCCCCGCCAGATGAGAAAATATTTGAGTCCTCGAGTTGGTCCAAAAGTGTCATTTGTACCCTCTCTTTAGGGGATGGGGAAAGACATCTCCTTCCCCTTGTTCACGGTTAGATTTGTGAGACAAAAAGAATTGCGTAAGACGGGAGTCAAGTCAAGTCAGTGAGTCAGCACAGACTGAGAAACGCTGGGGTACTTAACGTCGTGCGGTCCGGAGGGACAGGTAGTGGTCGGGGGTCTCAAATGGGTTTGAGTACAGGAAACTTAGACACTACGGTAGGTTGGCAGAGTAGGAGACAGTAGGGGAAGAGGGGTCATCTTGGATAAATTGATCTCTGATTACACGACCCCAAAAGGGGTCTCGGCTCGGATTGTCTGGACCTTTTTTTCTTTACGGGTTGAGGTCTTCAAGATCGAAGGCGTCCTTCCTGTAAGCTAAGAAAGTGCACCCTCTGTCCTTGATAGGTGAAGGTTGGGTGAAACCGTTAGAAAAGGGTAGACTCTCGTCCCTCTTGAGTCTTCACGAACACTTTAGTTGTGAGGTCTCCGTGTCTGAGTAATTTTCTAGTTCTAGACCAGTATCCTGGGATCTGACAAAGGGTAGGGGACTGTGGAGTAGTGGTGTCACACCGACAACAAGTCAGTGACTCAGTACAGACTAAGAAACACTGGGGTACCTGACTTCGTGCGGTTCGAGGAGACAGGAAGTGATGGACGGTCTCAAACGAGTTTAAGTACAGGTAAGACAGATAGTGGTGTAATGATGTCCGGATAAATGTCTTCAAGAGATTGGGTTATGTAACGCAGGTCCATTGGTCTTTTTTTATATTTTGTATGTTTTCCCACCTTTTATGTCAAAATTAAAATTCTCTGGTTCATTCGTTGTGTTGGTCTAAGACTATGTCGACCATACAATCTTACTAGTCTGACACTTTTAAGTTTTGTTGATACTAATTATATTTGAGGTTATACTAATATTTGAGGTTATTTCACCTGTCACCTGTTCTTCTCTACCCCAGACATTTTATCTATCGATTACCCTTTAACGATATAAAGTGTCCCTTGAGTTGGACCAGGAGATACTATTGGATCCCCCCACTCCACCCCACCCTTCAACCTCCATCCAAAGTCTCCCTCTCTTGTGTACACAGGAATCCCGACTAAGTACGAAAACATTCCGTCTTTCGTTGTGCTGTGACACTTCGTCACTAGGAGGTTAATTTTTGTTTAAATTTTCTTTTCGCATCTACCCCATTACATTCGTCTCTACCTTTAAGCTTCATTGTTATTTTTTCCGTACGATCTCTACCTTTGTTTGATTTCTTACAGAAATTACCCGAACGATTGTGTCACCTGGGGAGTTCTTTCTTAAAGACTCGGACTCCTGTAGATTTGTCTTTAGACTTTTCGTTTCTCTTTCCCTCTGACTTTTTTCTTTGTTTGGGTCTTATTGGTCTTTACACCCTGTCATTATTTTCTACGTTGTCCCTGAAAGAACCACCAGGTCACCAATTCTGAGATACGAGGGTTACGTCCCCTGGGTCCAAGTTGGGGGTCAGTCCCTTGATATAGGGTGTAGGGTGTCAATTCTAGGTCGAGTCGGTTTATTTATTTCCACGTTGTATGAACATTACCCCTTATAGTCTTCCTCTTCTTTCGATTTTTCCTTATAATTTTTATAAACTCCGTTATTACTGACTCTTAAAGGGGTCAGATTACAGTCTGTAGTTTAGTGTCTAGGTCCTTGAGTCTCTTGTAGTTTATCCTATTTACGGTTTTTTTTTTTTTTTAGTAGAGATGTCGGTATATATTTAACGTCTTTTTAGTGTCTACTTTTCTTCAGGGATTTCTTCGGTCTTTTTTCTGCTAACGTAGCTTGAAGAGGAGTCTTTGATCCATTCGTTCTTCTTTTATCTCACTTATTTCACAACTCCCTGTTTTTACTGATTAAATCTTGAGAAATGGGACGTTTACTAGGAACTTTTTGTCTGAGAACAAAGCAAGTCGTCCTACTCATTCCGTCTCTTGTCACTCTCTGCTACGATCACTCCACTTATTTTACGTCTGATTTCCGACAATCCACTCAGTCCACTTTTTAATTAATTCGGATATCAGTTGTCATTGTCGGTCATAAATAACTTACAAATGGTAAAAGACTTGTGACACCATAAAAATTGTATGAATTAACTGATACGATTTCGGAAACTGAAACACTTAATGTTGTTTGACACCTTTTAAGTCTTTCTCTATCCTTATGGCCTGGTGTAATGGAATGGACGGAGGACTCTTTGGACATACGTTTAGTTCTTCTACAATACCCCTCTCTCCACCCTCCCCCCAAGTACAAACCCTTGCGTACATTCTTAATTTCTAAAATTTTAAATTTTTTATTTTTTGATTATTTTATTTTATTTTATTATTATTTTAATTTTTTTTTTTTCTTCGTTCAATCTTGGTCTGTACTTTGTTACCTGACAAAGGTTTAGTCCTTTCCTCATACAGTTCCGACATATAACAGTGGAACGAATCAATTGAGTATATGTCTCATGTAGTGCGTTTTATGATCCAACCTACTTTGTACTCGAAGGTCCTCTTTATAGTTATTGGAGTCTATACGTCTACTGAATTTTGAGTTGTAAGTTTTGTGATACTAGTACCATAGGTCGGGGTAGGAAGTACCGTTTATTGACCCCCTTTGTTACCTGTCTAAAATAAAAGAACCCGAGGTTTTAGTGACGTCAACCCTTGACGTCGGTACTCTAATTTTCTGTGAACGAGGAACCTTCATTCCGATACTGTTTGACTGTATCGCATAACTTTTCGTCTCTCTAATGAAACGGTGGTTTCCAGACATGTCAGTCTCGACACCAAAAAGGTCACCAGTACATACCTACACTCTCAACCTGGTATTTCTTTCGACTCACTACTTTTTAACTTCGAAAACTTGACACCACAACCTCTTCTAAGAACTCTCAGGGAACCTGACGTTCCTCTAGGTTGGTCAGGTAGGATTTCCTCTAGTTGGGAGTTATAACTAACCTTCCTGACTACGACTTCGACTTCGAGGTTATGAAACCGGTGGACTACGTTTCTTGACTGGATGACTTTTTCTGGGACTCCCTTCCGTATTCTTCTCCCACTGTCACCTACTCTACCAACCTACCATAGTGGCTGAGTTGTCTGTACTCAAACTCGTTTGAGACCCTCAACCACTGTCTGTCCCTTCGGACCGCACGACGTCAGGTACCCCAGTGTTTCTCAACCTGTACTGACTTGACTTGGCTTAACTTAGAATGAATTTAGGAGTGTTGTTGGGTTCATTCTTTTAACCCTATCTCTCTTTAATTTGTTAAAAATTTGATGTTACGATATAGTATTACCCCTCAGTAACTTTCAAAAATTCGTTCTTTTACTACGCAGACACATTTATAATAAACAGAAGATAATGACTGACGAATGATCCAAGTTCGATTTTACCTGGAACCTCTGGTGGATCGAGTTGATAAAATTAAATGTGTCATTCCTTGACTTCGAGTCTCTCCTGGTAGTTCGAGTAGTCCGATATCTCTAAACCACCATCCCATGTTAATATTAGATCTTGAGGTCTGAGTAAGATGTGACAGTACAACATAAGGAAAACGATTGTCAAAGAAGGATCCAAAAAGTCAGTCAAGTCAAGTCAAGTCAGTGAGATAGTACAGACTGAGAAACGTTTACTTAGTGTCGTGCGGTCCGGAGGGACAGGTAATGGTTGAGGGTCTCAAGTGAGTTTGAGTACAGGTAGCTCAGCCACTACAGTAGGTCAGTAGCGTAGGAGACAGTAGGGGAAGAGGAGGACGGGTGTTAGGAAGCGTCATAGTCAGAAAAGGTTACTCAGTTGAGAAGTGGACCCAAAAAAAATAATAAAAAATAATAATAAAAAAAATGAAAGTTTTTTTAAAATGAAACAAAATGAAATGTTATGACATAACCAAAACGGTATGTAGTTGTACTGGTGCCCACATGTACACAAGGGTTAGGACTTTGGGGAGGGTGGAGGGAGGGGTATGGTAGAGAGACTCAGTAGGGTCGCGTGGTCGGGGTTTGTAGGACGTAGGTCGGATCTGACCGTTAAGCAAAGAATGTACTATCAGATGTACAAAGTTACGGTAAGAGGGTTTAGTAGGGTGGGAGAGGGAGAGGGTGTCTCAGGTTTTGAGACAAGATATGTAGACACAGAGAAAACGACAGAGTGTATGTCCCAATAGTAACGGTAGAAAGATTTAAGGTATATATGTACAATTATATGACATAACCACAAAAAGAAAGACCGAATGAAGTGAGACATATTAGCCGAGGTTAAAGTAGGTGGGACAATCTTGACTAAGTTTACATAAGAAAAATTACCGACTCATTATGAGGTAACACATATACATGTGTCGAAAGAATAGGTAAGTAGACGACTACCTGTAGATCCAACGAAGGTGCAGGACCGATAATATTTGTCACGACGNATATTAGCCGAGGTTAAAGTAGGTGGGACAATCTTGACTAAGTTTACATAATAAAAATTACCGACTCATTATGAGGTAACACATATACATGTGTCGAAAGAATAGGTAAGTAGACGACTACCTGTAGATCCAACGAAGGTGCAGGACCGATAATATTTGTCACGACGCTACTTGTAACCCCATATGCACAGAGAAAGTTAAGACTAAAGGAGTCACACATACGGGTCGTCACCCTAACGACCCAGTATTCCGTTAAGATAAAGGTCAAAAAATTCCTTAGAGGTGTGACAAGAGGTATCACCGACATGATCAAGCGTAAGGGTGGTTGTCACCTTCTCCCAAGGGAAAAGAGGTGTGGGAGAGGTCGTAAATAACGAACATCTGAAAACCTAGTGTCGGTAAGACTGACCATACTTTACCATGGAGTAACACCAGAACTAAACGTAAAGAGATTATCACTCACTACAACTCGTAGAAAAGTACACAAACAATCGGTAGACATACAGAAGAAACCTCTTTACAGATAAATCAAGAAACCGGGTAAAAAACTAGCCCAGCAAATAAAAAGACCTTAACTCGACGTACTCAACGAATATATAAAAACTCTAATCAACAAACAGTCAACGAAGTAAACGATAATAAAAGAGGGTAAGACTTCTGACAGAAAAGTGGAATTCTTTAGTTTTATATGTATCTTTACTTACTTTTACTTTTGTGTTGTTGGGTTTTGGACACCCTGTGATATTTTCCTCACGATTCCCCTTTCAAGTATCGTTATGTCCGCATTGAGTTCTTTGTTCTTTTTTCAGTTTATTTATTGGATTGACATGTGGATTTCGTTGATCTTTTTCTTCTTTACCTCTTGAGGTCCCAATCATCTTCCTTTCTTTGAATTGTTAATCCCGTCTTTATTTACGTTTTCTTTGTTTTCTCTCTTTGGTATCGTTTTTAGTTGTTTCGTTTTTCGACCAAGAAACTTTCCTATTTATTTTAACTGTTTGGTAATCGGTCTGAGTAGTTCTTTGTTTCTCTCTTTTTAGTTTAGTTCTTTTAATCTTTACTTTTACCTCTCTAGTGTTGTCTGTTGTGTCTTTATGCTTCCTAGTATTCTCTGATGATAGTCGTTAATATACGGTTATTTTATCTGTTGCACCTTCTTTACCTGTTTAAGAATCTTTTCATGTTGAAAGGTTTTGACTTGGTCCTTCTTTATCTTTTAGAATTGTCTGGGTAGTGTTCGTGCCTTTAACTTTGACATTAGTCTTTAGAAGGTCGTTAGTTTTCGGGTCCAGGTCTGCCGAAGTGTCGACTTAAGATGGTTTTTAAAGCTCTTCTCGATTGTGGATAGGAGGAGTTTGAGAAGGTCTTTTAACGTCTCCTTCCATTTGAAGGTTTGAGTAAGATACTCCGGTGGTAGTGGGATTATGGTTTTGGACTGTTTCTACGGTGTTTTTTTCTTTTGATGTCCGGTTATAGTGACTACTTGTATCTACGTTTTTAGGTGTTGTTTTAAGATCGTTAGTCTTAGGTTGTTGTATAATTTTTCTAGTATGTGGTACTGGTTCACCCGAAATAGGGTCCCTACGTTCCTAAGAAGTTATAGGTGTTTAGTGGACCTAGAAATTTTTAGTAGTCAAGTTCGGTCATCGTTAGTCACATTAAGATAGGGATTACTGTAGTGGAAGACGGGAAGAAATAGGTGTAAATAGTATAGACTGTAGGTCACACTCTGTCTTTTCTTCATCTGTAACCAAAAATTAATACACCTTAATCTTATCAACTGTAAGAAATTACGAGTAAATCGGTAAAGTTTGTTTTAACGAAAATAGGATAATCTCGAAAATCCGATTTGAGAACTATTAGTGGAGTAATTTAAAGTGAGAAGGTTGTTCGGGGAACGTTTAACAACTCTTCAGTAGAGACTCTACTGTAACCTTTTTCTAACTCCCGAATACTAGAGTTAGGTGATGAATATTCAGTTCACTAGAACCTGGTTAATGAATGTATAAAACTACTTAATCACTGTTTAATTATGGTTGGAACGGTTTGACAAAACTCCTAATTAGAGGAGAGTACTATTTGTCCGTATAAAAAATACAAGTTGTTTACAAAAGTTCCTTAGACAATTAAAAAACAACAAGTAATTGAACAACTTTCTCTCCACTATCATATTCATCTATGACTCTTTCAAATTCCGGAACTAAATAAAATGATGATTATTAATTGTATATAGACCCACTGACCATTATATTTTAAAAATTTTAATATAAATTCACTCTCTTAAACGATAAAATTTTTAGCTAAAGGAAGGGTTTCGATAATAAATACGTCTTATATTGAAATCTCATTAATTCTATTTTACTAAGTTTTATATCTTTATCGTGTTTTTCTAATAAAGTATAAAAATTTACAGTGTAACAGATTGTCTAGGTCGGTTCTTAAGTTTCGCATAAACTCTTCACTTCTAAGTCATCCCTTTTCATTTCTAAGTCATTCCTTTTCTCACGTCTTTATTCAAACGATTTAATCTGTGTTTTGGGTACTAATAGAATAAAGGATCCACTTACATATAAACCGAATGATAAATGACAACTAATCCCGTGAAAAGACCTCTTCCTTTACTGTTAGATGACGTAAAGGAACCGTTCATAAGATGAAAGGGTCCGTCCTATAACGGACCCTTTAGGGTACCTGTCTCCTCGGACCTCCCGACATCATGCTTCCCAGCGTTTCTCGACCTGTGCTGACCAGTCGATTCGTGTGTTCGTAGACAAGTATCGAAGGCATTTTATGACATTTCATCTCAACGTTTGAAAATTTGGAAGTCTTTAAAGGATTTTACTTTTATAAAATCGGGCACATTTATATTTTATTGACAACGGGTTATCTTTTCTATCGGGGTTTGTAATATCATAATAAATGTACATCCTATAGTCGGTCAAAAAAAAAATTAGATTAAATCGTTTACGTAAATGTGTAAATAGAAGATCGAATTATTTATTTACACAAGGTGTTTAAAAGAAACAAAAAACCCCCATCCTTACAATTCTTATTCACAGTCAAGTTACTTAAAAGTTTTTAACTTGAGCGGGTTACATTGAGTACCCCAACGTTTCTCAGCCTGTACTGACTCGCTGACTTGACTTGACTTGACTTACCTTGGTCGTAAGTTTAGTCCTACGTCTGACACCGTTAGTAGTCTCTTCGGAGATGTTTGAGTCAAATATGTGTTTTACTATCGGTGGTGAACTGAAGATTAGTACTAATAAAAGTGTAATATGTATTCTACTTATATATACATGTGTACATTTCATGTTCAATATACATACGTTTCGAAGAGATATAGTGTATATAGTATATAGTAATAAAATGTATATATATATCAGTATTTCCTACACGAGAAAGGATAGACTGACGAAGTTAAGTTACAATTTAAACACTTTAAGTGGTTTCAATACAGAAAGGAGTAACGAGATTCCCTTAGGTAACATACTTAGAAAAAATAACTCCATATTAACTGTATATTGTATATTTATAATCAAAATATACGTGTTGTATTACTAAGTTATAAATATATGTAACACTTTACTAGTGATATAATTACATAGGTAGTGGTATGTATCAATGTCAAGAAAAGAACACTACTCTTGAAAATTCTTGATAAGAGAATCGTTGTAAGTTTATACGACGACGACGACGACGACGATTCAGCAAAGTCAGCACAGGCTGAGACACGTTGGGGTATCTGTAGTCGGGTGGTCCGAGGGGGCAGGGACCCTAAGAGGTCCGTTCTTGTGACCTCACCCAACGGTAAAGGGAGAGGTTACGTACTTTCACTTTTCACTTTCACTTCAGTGAGTCAGTACGGCCTGAGAATCGCTGGGACACCTGACGTCGGATGGTCCGAGGAGGTAGGCACCCTCAAAGGTCCGTTCTCATGACCTCACCCCACGGTAGTGGAAGAGGCAGTTTATACGTCATCTCATAATAATTTATATCAACGGAACGATGACCAATATAACAATACTGAATCAAAAGATGTTGACCTTCAAACAAGGAAAACTAGAGGGAGTGGGTAAAGTTGGTGGGACNACTTCAGTGAGTCAGCACGGCCTGAGAATCGCTGGGACACCTGACGTCGGGTGGTCCGAGGAGGTAGGCACCTTCAAAGGTCCGTTCTCATGACCTCACCCCACGGTAGTGGAAGAGGCAGTTTATACGTCATCTCATAATAATTTATATCAACGGAACGATGACCAATATAACAATACTGAATCAAAAGATGTTGACCTTCAAACAAGGAAAACTAGAGGGAGTGGGTAAAGTTGGTGGGACGTGGGAAATGAAGACCGTTGTTGGTTAGATAAGAAACACAGATACTCTACGTTTCTTGTTTACATAAAACTTGGTCTAAATGGTGAGATAACCGAGGGAGTTTCTTAATTTAAAAACTTTACACAAACTATGTATAAACATATTCTTAAGTGATTAAAAACTGAATTTTTGTAAATAAAACTGTCTCACCCGGAAAGACTACAGTAACAACGATATCCTTATTAAAGAATTTAAAAGAGAAGATCGATTCTAGTGTTTTCCCTTTTAGTGAGATTGATTTTTTTCACCTGATTCAGTAATGACCATTCAACACCAAATTGACTATTGTAGATAAAGTATAGTGACTATTTACCCAATTATTTATAGATGTATCTCCGTTCCTCGGAGTCTCTCTTTTTGTATTCGATCTCAAATATGAGTTAGGGAGAGGAAGGAATCCGAGTCAAAATAATTTTAAAGAGACCAGAGTACCGTACTTTAGTTGGTCCAACCCTTACGACCTACTTTCCTTTAGTTCCAGTAGGTTCCCGATGAGTGAGCCTTAACAGGTCCGTTCACTTAGTCCGAGTGAAGGTTCTGACTCACAAATACCCTCTTTTCCTACAGTGTTTCTTTTTTTTTTTTCATACCTATTCCGACTTTTGGAAGGTGAGGGTGGGGACTGTAGGGTTTATGAAACCAGGTCTCCCTCATGAGACCCTTATCAGTGAGTCGTATAGTCCAGTTTATTTTTGGTCATTAAGACCTCTGGTGTTCCGTCTGACTAAGACCGACAAGAGGTTGATTCTCAGTGATATCTGACACTTCCCTAGATGTAGGAGGACCCAATAAGTTCGTGTCAGTCGGACTGTCGGGGTCGACAGGTATACCGGTGTTGACGGTTCGCATTATGAAACACCTTTGGTAAAGAAAGGGTAGAATATCGAAATCTTTGAAGGCAGACTGGTCACTTCCTCGGTGACCTCATCACCCATTGACTCTTGTAGGAATGAGAGACCCCAGAGGGATTTTGTCACTGTAGTCCACAGTCGCTTTCTTGTTTCCGTCGCCCCCCCCCCCCCCCCCCTTTGTNCCTTTGTGACGATGTGACTAGTTTTGGAAATTCAAAGAACGTGACTTATGAAAGGTTGTCTGACCGAGGGTCCTGACTTATTTAACACCCTAATAATTTGTTACATTGAGTTCCCTCCTTCGATGTGATTTTCTCTAGTATATAAAAGATGATTGTATCCTTTCCATTTTCGTTTTACTTAATGATTTCTCTACACTAGAAATACATAGAAATTTATTTCAAAATTTATACCTGGATAAGATCAATACCCAACTGGATATTGGGAGTCTTTCAGAATACAACTTCTGGATTGGGGATTATTAAACCTCTATCCTAAAATATCTCCACTACTTCAATCCAGTAAACCAACTTCGAATTAGGTTATATTGACCACAATACTTTTCCTTTATAACCCCGTATTTGTACATATATCTCTCTTAAGGTGTACTTATACTTCCGGTGGATGTTCGGTTTCGTAGATTATGAGAATGAAGAGACCAATACTTGGTCGGTGAGATAACGTTCGTGTTTCCACCTGTATACGGTTCCGAACGGTTAATATAATAGGAGACTTGGATCGGTAAGACTAAGTAGACCAGTACTTTATAAAAGTTTCTATTTACGAAGGTAACGAAGGATTCTTTAGAAAGAAAGTGGATAAAATAATTAAATAAAATTTTACAAAGAAATAAACGTTGTTTTTAATGTTCAAAGGTAGTTATCCAAGAAAATTTCTAAAAAGAGGGTTCAATTATGAGAATTACCGATTTAAATATAATATTTAGAATTTAAGAAAAACTTCACCTAGTAAACCGGAATATCTTAAACTTTTAACCTACTGAATGGATATTAACGTGTCAATCCTCTCCTTAGTCTTAATCTTAGATCCAGAGTATTAACTATTTTATTGTTTAATTACTCAAAATCTCGACTTTCCTCGTCATTTTGAGTGGATAAGATTAAGGGTTACATTGTGAATTTACGAAAACTATTTTAGGGATTGTTTATAGTTTAATTACAAAGTACTAATATCAATAACCCTTAACAAAAAGTATTAATAACTCTTATTATTTAGTATAAATTAAGAGACATATAATTTATTGAGTTGTAAGTTTTTTGATTCTAGTACCGTAGGTCAGGGTGGTGAAGTACCATTTATCTGTCCCTTTGTTACCTTTGTCACTGTCTGAAATAAAAGAACCCGAGGTTTTAGTGACGTCTACCACTGACGTCGGTACTTTAATTTTCTGCGAATGAGGAACCTTCTTTTCCATCCTATTTGGATCTGTCACATAATTTTTCGTCTCTGTAATGAAACGGTTGTTTCCTGATAGATAAGTTTCGATACCAAAAAAAGTCTCCAGTACATACCTACACTGTCAACCTGGTATTCCTTCCGACTTACGGTTACGAAAGTTTGACACCAAAACCTCTTCTGAGAACGTTCAGTGTACCTGTCGTTCCTCTAGTTTGGTCAGGTGGGATTTCCTTTAGTTGGGACTTGTAAGTAACCTTCCTGACTACGACTTTGACTTCGAGGTTATGAAACCGGTGGACTACACTTCTCGGTTGAATAATCTTTTCTGGTACTATGACCCTTTCTGACTTCCGTCCTCCTCTTCTCCTGTTGTCTCCTGTTCTACCAACCTACCGTAGTGACTGAGTTACCTGTACTCAAAGTCGTTAGAGACTCTCTACCACTACCTGTCTCTTCGGACCGTACGACACCAGGTACCCCAGTGTTCTCAACCTGTGTTGACTCGTTGACCTGTTGTTGTTGTTTATGATTTATTCCCTTATCATTGCATTAAACTACAGTTTGTATACCATTATATCAAATATTTCATTACCTAGACTAATCAATAGTCAAGTCAAGTCAAGTCAGCGAGTCAACACAGGTTGAGAAACACTGGGGTACTTAGCGTCGTTCAGTCCGGAGGGACAGGTAGTGGTTGAGGGCCTCAAGTGGGTCTGAGTGTAAGTAGCTCAGGCACTACGGTAGGTCGGTAGAGTAGGAGTCAGTAGGGGAAGAGGAGGACGGGGGTTAGGGGGTCCGTAGTCAGAAAAGGTTACTCAGTTGAGAAGGGTACTCCACCGGTTTCATGACCTCGAAGTCGAAATCGTAGTAAGGAAGGTTTCTTTAGGATCCCGACTAGAGGAAGTCTTACCTGACCAACCTAAAGGAACGTTAGGTTCCCTGAGAGTTCTCAGAAGAGGTTGTGGTGTCAAGTTTTCGTAGTTTAGAAGCCGCGAGTCCGAAGAAGTGTGAGGTTGAGAGTGTAGGCATGTACTGGTGTCCTTTTTGGTATCGGAACTGATACGGCTGGAATCAGCCGTTTCATTACAGAGACGAAAACTTATACGACAGATCCAACCAGTATTGAAAAGAAGGTTCCTCATTCACAGAAAATTAAAGTACCGACGTTAGTGGTAGACGCCACTAAAACCTCGGGGGGTTTTATTTCAGACTGTGACAAAGGTGACAAAGGGGTAGATAAAGGGTACTTCACTACCCTGACCTACGTACTAGAAGCAAAAGACTTACAACTCGAAATTCGGTTGAAAAAGTGAGAGGAGAAAGTGAAAGTAGTTCTCCNAAATCAATGAGAAGTGAAAGACGGTATTCCCACCACAGTAGACGTATAGATCCCAGTAACTATAAAGAGGCCCGTTAGAACTAAGGTCGAACACAAAGAAGGGTAGGTCACAAAGAGTACTACATGAGACGCATATTCAATTTATTCGTCCCACTGTTATATGTCGGAATTGTATGAGGAGAAGGATAAACCTTGGTCAGACAACAAGGTACAGGTCAAGATTGACAACGAAGGACTGGACGTATGTCTAAAGAGTTCTCCGTCCAGTCCACCAGACCATAAGGGTAGAGAAAGTCTTAAAAGGTGTCAAATAACACTAGGTGTGTCAGTTTCCGAAACCGTATCAGTTATTTCGTCTTTATCTGCCAAAAGACCTTGAGAGAACGAAAAAGATACTAGGTCGTCTACAACCGTTAAACTAGAGACCAAGGAAACGGAAAAGATTTTGGTCGAACTTGTAGTCCCTTAAGTGCCAAGTGTATAACGACTTCAGACCGAACCTCTTAAAACTCGTAATGAAATAATCGTACACTCTACTCACGTTGACACACCATCAAACTCGTAAGAAAACGTAACGGAAAGAAACCTCAACCTTACTTTTGACGGGAAAAGGTCAGGACACCGGTGACGACTCAAAAGGTTTAAACGACCGTATAACTCACGTCGTGAAAGTGTCGTAGTAGAAAGTCCTAAACTTTGTCTAGTTGACCTTAAGGTAGTGGAGGTGATCGAAACAAGCATCCCTACGAAAGATTCCGGGTGAACTGAAGTGTAAGGTTCTACAGACCGAGATCTAATCACTAGTGTAGTAGTACTAATAGACCCAGTACTTCTAGAAAAAACATGTCAAGAAGGTACATAAGAACGGTGGAGAAGAATTATAGAAGACGAAGACAATCCAGGTCTGGTAAAGACAGGAAGTAGCTCGGACAGAAACGTACTTTACAAGGGAACCATAGAGATTAAAAGAATTTCTCTAGAGATCAGAAAGGGTAAGGTAAGAAAAGGAGATAAAGAAACGTGACTAGTGACTTCTTCCGAAAGAATAGAGAAGAACGATAAGAAACCTTGAGACGTAAGTCTACGAATATAGAAAGGAAAAGAGGAAACGAAAAGTGAAAAGAAAAGTGTCGATAAACATTCCGGAGGTGTCTGTCGGTAAAATGAAAAAACGTGAAGAAAAGGTACCCCTACCAGAACTAGGGACAGAGGACATGTTACAGTGTTTGGAGACAAGTATCAAGTAGTCCGTGAGATAGATAGTCTAGATCCGGGAATTTAGATAAAGAGTGAAGGTGACATATTAGTATTCCCTAAACTAAATCCAGTATGGACTTACCAGATTTCCAAAAGGGATGAAAGACTTAAACCGTTATTCCACAAGTACTAGACTCGGTGTCAGTCGAGGACCAGAACAAAAACAACTGACATATCTCGAAGAGGTAGAAACCGACGTTTCTTATATTAGTTAGACTAAAACCACAACTGGTAGACCACTACAGATACACATCTCAGAAGAGAACACAACAACCTTCTCCCACAAACGATACTGGTCACGTAAAAGAACCGTTTTGAGATAATCAGAAACGGGACGAAGTAAGGCGTAAGGTTCCGGTTTAAACGGACAATGAGGTCCACAAAGAACTGAAGGATGAAAACGTAAGGTCAGGGGATATTACTTTTTCTGTAGAAATAACCCACAATCAAGATTTTCCAGAACATCCAGAAGTATTTTGGTAAGTTGAAGTCAAAGAAGTCGTAATGACCAACCCCGTATCTGAACCTAGTGACACTATAACTTACCAAACGGAACCTCTGCCTGTCTCTAGTAAGACAGTAAAAACTCTAACGTAGGTTCATAACGTAAAGTCTGAGAAAACAACTGGTAATACCGATGAGGTAAAGAAGACTCCCTAAGGACGGACGTCATCTTCTATATTACCAGTAGACTCAATTTAAGTGGGTAAGGTCAGGTAAAATCAAGCGACTAAGGATCTTACAGCTGCAAGTGAGAACGGTAGAGAACAAACTGGTGAAGGTTAAACGGAACTAAGTACCTGGACTGTAAGGTCCAAGGATACGTTATAACGAGAAATGTCGTAGTCTGGAACGAAGATAGTGGTCAGTGTAGGTGTTGACCCAT
Source organism: Capra ibex (assembly GCA_006410555.1). Lineage (NCBI taxonomy): Eukaryota > Metazoa > Chordata > Mammalia > Artiodactyla > Bovidae > Capra > Capra ibex. Next base: position 5,107,780 of record SJYO01038983.1, on the reverse strand, counting down.
AACAAAAACGAAACCGAGGTAGGGAAGTAAGAAAGACCTCAATAAAGAGGTGACTAGAGGTCATCGTATAACCCGTGGATGACTGGACCCCTCAAGGAGAAAGTCATAGGATAGTAAAACGGAAAAGTATGACAAGTACCCCAAGAGTTCCGTTCTTATGACTTCACCAAACGGTAAGGGAAGAGGTCACCTGGTGTAAGACAGTCTGGAGAGGTGGTACTGGGCGGGCAGAACCCAACGGGGTGTCCGTACCGAACCAAAGTAACTCAATCTGTTCCGACACCAGGATCACACTAATCTAACTGATCAAAAGACACTCATACCAAAGTCACACAGACGGGAGACTATGGGAGAACGTTGTGGATGGTAGAATGAACCCAAAGAGAATGGAACCTGTCCCCATAGAGGAATGGCGGCGGCAAGGACTGGAACCTGTGTCCCATCGAGGAGAGTCGGTGACGGGGACTGGGACCTGTGTCCCACAGAGGAGGGCCGACGGCGGGGACTGGAACCTGCACCCCATGGAGGAGGGCCGGCGGTGACTGGAGCCTGTGTCCCATCGAGGAGAGTCGACGGTGGGGACTGCAGCCTGCGTCCCATCGAGGAGAACTGGCAAGGACGGAGCAACGTCCGACCGTGAGATCAGGCGACGGGGACTGGAGCCTACGTCCCATCGAGGAGACCCGACGTGAATTCACACGGTCGAGCGTCGACGGACGCGAGTGAATTCACGTGGTCGAGTGTCGGTGGACGCGACTGTAAGTCTTAGAGGTTTCTACACGGTAGAAGAACTAATCTATTAGTAGTTCGAGGAGTACCTCTTTATTAAAATTATAGTCATTACTACTACTATTATTATTATGAATGTATTATTATTAAAAGATTCTATCAAATCTTTATAACTATATGTATATATATATATATATACGGTATTTAGAACAAACTCTATATGTTTCAACATAAAGAAACCAGACTTCTTTAAAAAATTTTTTTAATTAGGACTGAGAACGTAGTTTATTTTGTTACACGGACCGTATTTTATTAGGACATCTCGGTAATAAAGAAATCACGTTCAGATCTTATAGATAAAGGTACATCGTCTCCTATTTGTTATAGATCCCAACTTCGGAGTGTGGACTGTCTTACGAAAAGTTACTAGCGTTTGACTTCAATCGTGAGACCTTAAGACAGTTACTCGTTCAGGAGAACACGTAGCGATCTTGACACCTTCTTTGTCAAAACCTAGGGTGACATCATCTAGCAAGAATGATTCCGTCTTAAGTTATTTAATATATATTCTACTTTTTCCGTTATGATGAGCCTTATTAAATATTTAGTATAATAGAACTGAGAAGACGAAGATGGAAGAAAGGCAGGACCTATTCTATCTTGAGAAGTTCTCTTAGGTACTAATTTTCTTGATATAAATAAATAATGTGTAAAAAACACATGGTTCATAGTAAGATTCGTCTTTGTCACATACAAATACAGTCTCTGATGACTAAGGTGGATCATTGGTGAGAGAAGGAGGAAATTCCATTGTTTTATAAATTATAAACGGATCTATGCACGTTGGGTTTTACTCCTGAAGTTCAAAATTAATTATCCCGTAAATAACTTTTGTACGATGTTAAAAGTCCAAACGAAAATTTCCCTTCTACAGAGAAATAACCGAGTTTGTGATTAGATAAATACTAGGTAGACCTTTATTTATATTTTACCACCTTGTTTCCTACTTTCCTAGGACCCAGAAACTGGTAAAATTTTACATTACAGTGGTATAGTCGGACCTTAAATTTCACTCCTTCTTTATGCAAAGACAGTATAATTCTAAAGTTTCGTAAGAAAGAAAGAGTATAAGTCGGAATGTTTGTAGGATACTTGGTCATATTAGATCGAATGAAGATACCTTAATATCTGGGAGAGATGTCTTTTCACATATAGGTACCCTTAAAACGAGTCTAAAATCCATAAGAACCTATTCGACTTCAGACAGGTAGACGTGAACCTAGAGTCCAATACCTAATAACCCTATTACTTACTTAAAGGAAAATTGGTTTATAAAGGACTTTTTTTTTTAGGACTGATGGGAATCGAAAGTTCTGACCTATCAACTATGACTTTCTTCATCCAGTAATTTTGTTTGATAAAAGTTTATTTAATTAATTTAACGAAACAATCACTACCACGGTTTTTATCAAACACCTCCCGAAATCATGAGCGTGAATTTATTAGAGGTCCTTGTGGGTTCAGTGTTGTGGTTTTTGATTAAATATTTCTGTTACCTATAAAGGAGTTGAAATACATTTTGACTTTTTATAGTAAAAATCTTTCACATACATGGGAAAAACATATAAACGTATATATAGAACCGGTGGACTACGCTTCTCGACTGAGTAAACTTTTCTGGGACTACAACCCCTTGTGACTTCCGTCCTCCTCTTCCCCTGTTGTCTCCTACTCTACTAACCTACCGTAGTGGTTGAGTCACCTGTACTCAAACCCATTTGAGGTCCTCAACCACTACCTGTCCCTTCGGATCGCACGACGCCAAGTACCCCAGTGTTTCTCAGTCTGCACTGACTCACTGACTTTACTTGACTTATGTTATAAATATGTTTATTATAAACATTTATTTTTGACACACGTAAGGTACATGTACGTCTAAATTCTGGTGGAACCACGTGTGAAGGTGACATAACGACGAGGTTTTTGGTTCGACACACCCTTAAAACTCGACGACGATCCCTATCGGACCATTTTAAATAGTTTCGTTTCTGTTCAACCGTCCTCATTATACTTAAGAACCGTATCACCTTCAGATTTAAGATAAAGGGAAGGAAAAGACAGACAAGAATCAAGTCTTATGTCTCTTTCATTGTCAAGAGACTCCCGTCACCCCATCTTTTCACTTAATTTGGGAAGGGATAGTCCGGTCTGTTGAGTCCTACCCACCTGTCTCGGACACCGGTTCAGTCTCTTATGGACTGACGAAGTTTCTATTCACCGAGACCGGGAAACTACAAGTCGTTCACGAAGGTCGAGACTTTAAGATATTAAGAAAGTATTTTGGTTTCCAATTTCAGTTTGGTTAGTTTTTCTAAGATTAGTTTCTGAGTCTCATTCTACTCTTTATTTTTCACTTTTACGTACTCTTATTGTTTGAAAATTTTATGAGTCATGATAAAAAAAATTTCACGAGAATACTACTACCAACTAAATTCCGTGTGAAATCTAATGTATACAAAGTATTATTTGGTAGGATATTATTCTACTCTACATATATCATACATATCATATTATATAATAGATATATGTTAAGGACTTTTATTTTTACATATATATCTATATCTATATCTATATATCTATATATATATCTATATATATATATATATAGCCTCTCCCGTTACCGTGGGGTGAGGTCATGAGACCGGACTTTTCAGGGTACCTACCTCCTCGGACCACCCGGTGTCAAGTACCCCAGTGATTCTCAGTCTGTGTTGACTCGTAGAAGTGAAAGTGAAAAGTGAAAGTACATAACCTCTTCCTTTACCGTCGGGTGAGGTCACAAGAACGGACCTCTTAGGGTCCCTGCCCCTCGGTCCACCCGACGGCAGATACTCCAGCGTGTCTCGACCTGTGTTGACTTCGCTGAATCGTCGTCATCGTCGTGGTATATATATATATATATATATGTGAATCTGTGTATATTTGTGAGTTACGTGTATGTGTATGTCTATATATGAGATAGTTAATACAAACTCAACTTTCGATACGTGTTTCTGAGATTTATCGTATACTGAATATAACATTTGGTGAAGGATTTGATATTAGACTAATACATAGTGAGTCAAGTCAGCGAGTTAGCACAGGCTGAGAAACGCTGGGGTACTTAGCGTCGTGCGGTCCGGAGGGATAGGTAGTGGTTGAGGATCTCAAGTGAGTCTGAGTGCAGGTAACTCGGTCCCTACGGTAGGTCGGTAGAGTAGGAGACAGTAGGGGAAGAGGAGGACGGGAGTTAGGGAGGGTCGTAGTCTCAGAAAAGGTTACTCAGTTGAGAAGTGTACTCTACCGGTTTCATGACCTCGAAGTCGAAATCGTAGTAACGAAGGTTTCTTTAGGGTCCCAACTAGAGGAAGTCTTACCTGACCAACCTAAAGGAACGTTAGGTTCCCTGAGAGTTCTCAGAAGAGGTTGTGGTGTCTAGTTTTCGTAGTCAAGAAGCCGTGAGTCGGAAGAAGTGTGAGGTTGAGAGTGTAGGTATGTACTGATGACCTTTTTGGTATCGGAACTGATCTGCCTGGAATCAGAGACGAAAAATTATACGATAGATCCAACCAGTATTGAAAAGAAGGTTCCTCATTCACAGAAAATTAAGNGTCTTACCTGACCAACCTAAAGGAACGTTGGGTTCCCTGAGAGTTCTCAGAAGAGGTTGTGGTGTCTAGTTTTCGTAGTTAAGAAGCCGTGAGTCGGAAGAAGTGTGAGGTTGAGAGTGTAGGTATGTACTGATGACCTTTTTGGTATCGGAACTGATCTGCCTGGAATCAGAGACGAAAAATTATACGATAGATCCAACCAGTATTGAAAAGAAGGTTCCTCATTCACAGAAAATTAAGGTACCGACGTTAGTGGTAGACGCCACTAAAACCTCGGGGGGGGTTTTATTTCAGACTGTGACAAAGGTGATAAAGGGGTAGATAAAGGGTACTTCATTACCCTGGCCTACGGTACTAGAAGCAAAAGACTTACAACTCGAAATTCGGTTGAAAAAGTGAGAGGTGAAAGTGAAAGTAGTTCTCCGAAAAATCAAGGAGAAGTGAAAGACGGTATTCCCACCACAGTAGACGTATAGACTCCAATAACTATAAAGAGGACCGTTAGAAGTAAGGTCGAACACAAAGAAGGGTAGGTCGCAAAGAGTACTACATGAGACGTATCTTCAATTTATTCGTCCCACTGTTAGATGTCGGAACTGCATGAGGAAAAGGATAAACCTTGGTCAGACAACAAGGTACAGGTCAAGATTGACAACGAAGGACTGGACGTATGTCTAAAGAGTTCTCCGTCCAGTCCACCGGACCATAAGGGTAGAGTATATATGTACGTGTGTGTGTAATATTTTAGAGAACTTTCAATCTCTATGACGACAGTCATTAATGATCATTAAGTTTGAGAATCGTAATAGATAAATTCCAGAAACTTGTGTAAGAGTTGAGTTTGGACTAACTAACCAATATACACGTACACACGTAAACCATTCCTCGTCGCCGACACGAAACGACCTCGTCGGCACTTCTCTATGGGGTACAGGTTTCATTCTCTTTGGGTTCATTTTACCATCCACAACGCTCTCCAGTGGTCTCCCGTCTGTGTGACTTTGCTATTAGTGTCTTTTGATCAGTCAGACTAGTGTGCCTGGTGTCGGAACAGATTGAGTCACTTTGATTGGGTACGGTACACCCCGAAGGGTTCTGCCTTCCGAGTGCCACCTCTCCAGTCTGTCTTACACCAGGTGACCTCTTCCCTTACCGTTTGGTGAAGTCATAAGAACGGAACTCTTAAGGTACTTGTCATACTTTTCCGTTTTACTATCCTATGACTTTCCTTGAGGGGTCCAGTCGTCCACGGGTTATACGATGACCTCTAGTCACCTCTTTATTGAAGTCCTTCTTACTTTCCTACTTCGGTTTCGTTCTTGTTATGGGCCAACACCTACATTGACCACTATCTTCGTTCCAGGCTACACCATTTCTCGTAATAACGTATCCTTGGACCTTACAGTCCAGGTACTTAGTTCCGTTTAATTTTCACCAGTTTGTTCTATACCGTTTACACTTGTAACTGTAAGATCCTTAGTCGTTTGATTTTACCTGACCTTACCCACTTAAATTGAGTCTACTGGTAATATAGATGATGACGCCCGTCTATACGGAATCTTCTTTACTTCATCGGTAGTACCAGTTTTTTTCTCAGACTTTACGTCATGAGATACTCTAGAGTATTTACTGTCTTACTAGAGACAAGTAAAGGTTCGTTTGGTAAGTCATAGTTCCACAAGGTTCGGACACGGGGTTGGTAATTGTGATTTCTTCGACTTCAAATTGTCAAGATACTTCTGGATGTTCTGGAAAATCTTGATTGTGGGGGTTTTATACAGGAAAAGTAAAATCCTCTGACCTTGCATTTTCATCCTTCAGTTCTTTGTGGACGTCATTGTCCATCTAAACCGGAACCTTATCCCTTACTTCGTCCCATTTCCGATTATCTCAAAACGATTCTCTCGAATGACCATTATCGTTTGTGGGAGAAGGTTGTTGTGTTATCTTCTGAGATGTGTACCTGTAGTGGTCTACCAGTTGTGGTTTTTGTCTGACTAATATAAGAAACGTCGGTTTCTACCTCTTCGAGATATGTCAATCGTTTTTGCTCTGACCCTCGACTGACACCGAGTCTAGTACTTGTGGAATAACGGTTTAAGTCTGAATTTAACTTCTTTCATCCCTTTTTGTGATCTGGTAAGTTCATACTGAATTTAGTTAAGGGAATACTAATATGTCACCTTCACTCTTTATCTAAATTCCCGGATCTAGACTGTCTGTCTCACGGACTACTTGATACCTACCTCCAAGTACTGTGACATGTCCTCTGTCCCTAGTTCTGGTAGGGGTACCTTTTCTTTACTTTTTTCGTTTTATCGACAGACTCCTCCGAAATGTTTATCGATACCATTCTTCTCTTCACTTTTCGTTTCCTCTTTTCCTTTCTATAAGGGTAAACTTATGTCTCAAGGTTTCTTATCGCTCCTCTCTATTCTTTCGGAAGGAACCGGTAGTTATGTTTCTTTATCTCCTTTTCTTACCTTACCCTTTCTGATCTCTAGAGAAGTTCTTTTAATCTCTATGGTTCCCTTATAAAGTACGTTTCTACCCGAGCTATTTCCTGTCTCTACCAGACCTGGATTGTCTTCGTCTTCTATAATTCTTCTCCACCGTTCATATGTGTCTTGACATGTTTTTTCCAGAAGTGCTGGTTCTATTAGTACTACCACACTAGTGAGTGGAACTCGGTCTGTAAGACCTTACACTTCAGTCCACCCGGAATCTTTCGTAGTGATACTTGTTTCAATCACCTCTACTACCTTAAGGTCAACTCGATAAAGTTTAGGACTTTCTACTACGACACTTTCACGACGTGAGTTATACGGTCGTCTAAACTTTTTGAGTCGTCACCGGTGTCCTGACCTTTTCCCGTCAAAAGTAAGGTTAAGGTTTCTTTCCGTTACGTTTTCTTACGAGTTTGATGGTGTGTTAACGTGAGTAGAGTGTACGATCATTTCATTACGAGTTTTAAGAGGTTCGGTCCGAAGTCGTTATGCACTTAACTCTTGAAGGTCTACGAGTTCGACCAAAATCTTTTCCGTCTCCTTGGTCTCTAGTTTAACGGTTGTAGACGACCTAGTATCTTTTTCGTTCTCTCAAGGTCTGTTTATAGATAAAGACGAAATAACTGATACGGTTTCGGAAACTGACGCACCTAGTGTTATTTGACACCTTTAAGACTTTCTCTACCCTTATGGTCTGGTGGACTGGACGGAGAACTCTTTGGCTATACGTCCAGTCCTTCGTTGTCAATCTTGACCTGTACCTTATTGTCTTACCAAGGTTTATCCTTTGCCTCATGTAGTTCCGACATCTAACAGTGGGACGAATAAATTGAATATGCGTCTCATGTAGTACTCTTTACGAACCGACCTTCTTTGTGTTCGACCTTAGTTCTAACGACCCTCTTTATAGTTATTGGGGTCTATACGTCTACTGTGGTGGGAATACCGTCTTTCACTTCTCCTTGATTTTGCGGAGAACTACTTTCACTTTCACATCTCACTTTTTCAACCGAATTTCGAGTTGTAAGTCTTTTGCTTCTAGTACCGTAGACCAGGGTAGTAAAGTACCCTTTATCTACCCCTTTGTCACCTTTGTCACAGTCTGAAATAAAACCCCCCCGAGGTTTTAGTGACGTCTACCACTAACGTCGGTACTTTAATTTTCTATGAGGAATCTTCCTTTAAATACTGGTTGGACCTATCGTATAAGTTTTCGTCTCTGTAATGAAACGGTTGTTTCTAGGTAGATCAGTTCCGATACCAAAAAGGTCATCAGTACATACCTACACTCTCAACCTGACACTTCTTTCGACTCACGGCTTCTTAACTACGAAAACTTAACACCACAACCTCTTCTGAGAACTCTCAGGGAACCTGACGTTCCTCTGGGTTGGTCAGGTAAGATTTCCTCTAGTCAGGACCCACAAGTGACCTTCCTGACTACGACTCCGACTTTGAGGTTATTAAACCGGTGGACTACGTTTCTCAACCGAGTAACCTTTTCTGAGACTAAGACCTTCCCTAACCCCCGTCCTCCTCTTCCCCTGCTGTCTCTTACTCTACCGACCTACAGTAGTGGCTGAGCCACGTGCTCAAACCCACTTGAGACCTTCAAACACTACCTGTTCCTCCGGACCACACGACGTTAAGTACCCCAACGTTTCTCAGCCTGTGCTGACTCTCTGACTTGACTTGACTGACTACACACACATTTCCTTTACTTGGGACTTATGAGTAACCTTTGTGGTTACGACTTCGAGGTTATGAAACCGTCGGACTACACTTCTCGATGGAGTAATCCTTTCAGGGACGACGACCATTTCTAACTCTCTTCCTCTTCTTCCCTTAATCTCCTACTCTACCAACCTACCGTAGTGGTTGAGTCACGTGTACTCAAAGTCGTTTGAGGTCCTCTGTCACTTCTTGTCCTCTGGACCACACGTGTCACGTACCCCAGTGTCTCTCATCCTGTGATGAATCACTGGTTTGTTGTTGTTACACACATATACTATTAAAGAAAAGTCCATAATGTATAATATATTAATATGTGGAAAACAACGCTCACTTTACTGTGTTTCTGTTTTGTGTGCTCTGCGTGTTCTCTGTCTGTTATGTGTGAGGCCAGTCTCCTTGTCTTGACGCGTTTGTTAAACGCCAAATGATAATATGTCGGGGGATCCGTCTTAAGGTCTGACGTACTCATTCGGAAAAGTCATGTCGCGTCCACGTATGTACAATAGTATGTCGTTCCACTCACTTTAGGGACAGATGACGTCTCAGACAGGTCCCGGGAAAAAAAGGAAGAATAGTGTTCTTCCCTTACGAGGGAGCAAACGTTCCCTGGTAATTTAAGTTCCGACACAGGTCTGAGGAACCGTCTTGCGGAGTAAACGTTCGTGCAAGTCGGGCCCGTCTCTCTGGGCAAACGTCCGTGTAGAGGCGATGGGATAACGCCGACATAATTGAGAAGTAGAGGGAGAAAAAATAAACGAAAATATTTAACATCGTACCAGACCTAGAAGAGACGAAACACGAAATCAACAAAGGGAAAGGCGGTGGTGGCCTGACCTGATCTTTTCGTTACATTGTATTTTCATTATATTTGTGTCACAAGGGTTTCCATCAGGGTTAATCACTCCTATGTACGGGATTACCCAAATTCAATAAGTAAGGGAGAACTTCTGAAAAGTCGTTTAGTCTAGGGCATTACAGTCCATTTCAGGACGATTTTCATCTGTTTTAAACAGCAAGGTCCAGGTATTAGAGACATCACTCTAAAACTACGGGTCAGTTCCTAGTAAAATGAAATAGGGTAGGAAGTGAGTACAATTTACCATGTCCACAATATGTTTTGACTCTTATTAAGGTTAGTGTAAAGTTGTGTGAAGCACATCTATTTTGTCGGTTAACTAAAGGTTCGGTCCTTTGCCACACAACTTCTAACTCGTGCAGCCATCGTTCAACACGTAGGTTTAGAGCGACAACAACGGTATTGTTTACTCTCAGAAATACGGTCAGGACTTATTTTAGTCGAGAAACTTAAGGAACCACATTGCGTTCTGGACGATGGTGGTGACAACGTCAGTGACTACACTGACGTTACTGGTGTGGTTCGTATGCAGCTCTAGTCACATCGTTTCAGACATGTCGTCAATGATCTACTCTTTGTCGTTTTCTTAGACTGGTGCCGGCTCAGTCTAAATATCCATTGGTATGAAGGCAGACTCGGAATTGTTAATGATCACTCTTTAACCTCAATATCGGAGCAGAAAGTTTAAGAAGGGTGGTTCTGACTAAATGTGTAACTCAATCTAATGTTATCAGTGTACTGTGTCTGGGGTGTCATAGTAAGGTCCAGGTTAAGGGTATATTGTTACGTTTTCCTATAAAATGTGTACGGTAACGCCTTATTCTAAATAATTGTACATTTAATTGTACCTTACCTGGGCTTCTCGGTGGTGACAGGTTTCATATCAAAGGACTGGTCTATCACTCTAATGGTCTTTGACGGGTATCAAAGGTTTATAGAGGAACTTACACACCTATAGGAACGTTAACATTAACTCCTCCCTGTTCACGTTTAACGACGATAAATTGGCAAAGTAATGGTAACGGGTAGTTTCACGATAAACGTGCTACGGTGGATTCTCTAAATAAACTGGTAAAAAGATTCTTAACAGGTACTAGACCTGAGGTCAGATGTTATTACCGGGGTCTTATTAAGTACTGAAATTTCACAGCTACTGGAGCCGTTGTAAGGGTGAGGTTTCTAAGATCTCTTCCTCGTTTTTCCAATTGTCCTGTATCACTGTACACAAAAGGTAATACTTACAGATAGCCAAGACAGCTCCACAATTTAGGGGACCACCTTTGTTCGTGTCGTTTTCATCGTCTTACCATTAATAATATGAAATGGGGGGTACATAATATCCTTACTACTCTTACAAGGAACCACCTGTCTGTTTTCCCCACAGGGGGATATGTGTTTCCTTATGGAAGGTGCCGTTACCAGTTTAGTGATTATAATATAACAACAAATACTACTCTATCAACAAGATAAAGGGGCGTTCGACCGCCCCCTTTCTTCCGTCAGAGTAATCATGTATAGACGTGAAGACCAAGGGGGGTCCTTTGACGAGAATGATTACCCCCTAATCCATATATACGGGTTATACATACTAATGAACGGCTATGCGGCTAATGGACTGTACAGTGGTGGTAGTAGTACCGTTCGTTTTCTGACCATCCTAAGTCTGCAACGGGGTGGAAGTAATTACAGAAGAGACGAAGGACCTAGTTGGAGAAGTAAACTGGGGTGCATCCTACACAATGAAGGGAACATACCTTTCATTTCGAAGAGACGTATCATTCGAGAAACTTAAAAACTTGTTTCGCTAGTCGGTAACAACTAAAACTAGTTAGAACGATCCCAGGTTTTGGACATTAATAATTGTCTTTACTTTCGTATGGGAGTAGGGTTTATATAATTACTACGACCCTAGGTTGGAAAGAGAAATAGAAATATGGTTTATCCGCATAAGTTCTAGAAGAATAGGAGAAGAAAGGGAACTTTTACGTTGAGACGACGACTATCTAAAGGGAAGAAGGTTTGTAAGTTTTTTAAATCCCATTCTTCCAAAATAAGTCTTACAGAAATCCAAAGTATTTAGAGAGAACAAGGGGGTAAAAATGAAAAAGTTCTATTAGTACGTTCCATACTAATCGAGAAAGTTACTATCGAACGGGAACTGATAATATTCCTTATGGTTTTCATACTCAATATACCATAACTCTATTTTTCACTCGATTAAAACGCCTAACCATCCGTCCACGTAGTAGTCAAAAGTTCAGTTAACCATTAGGGTATTGACGTTTTGTTCTATTGTTTACTCATTATTGTCGCAGTCGGAAAAGTCTTACATTACGTTACCGGGTAACTTTTACACACGTTTACAGATATCATACTACGTGTGTAAAAACAACAGGCTTCCTTCTTTACATTTAATGTAGGTAAACGGTATAGACTAAACGGACATCAGGAGAATACAACTGTGGACCACCCCATTTACCATTTCGTTTCCCACGTGTATACCTTGTTCTGACTTGTTATAAAACTCGAACAAAAGCTCATTATCGTACTCCAAAAACATTGGGAAACCTCAACCATACGACATTCTCTACAAGAACAAAACAACGAAGATATCCTATTTCATTCCGTAGTTAACACCGTAAAGGCTTACTATTCCCAGGTCCTTCCCGTCTTACGCGTGTCTACACTCATTTCTTTTAATTGAGACTTACGACTTTCTCGTTAACATGAACCATTTTGTTAAATAATTATCAACAAAATTCCCAGTCACCTTCCCTCTGTACCCCTTCGACATCCGTTCTCTCTTGTCGTATAGCTCTTAGACTTTGTTACAATCATCCTTCAACCCCTTTTAGAACGTTTTGATTTATCTATCGGGTGTTNGCCCCCTTTCTTCCGTCAGAGTAATCATGTATGGACGTGAAGACCAAGGGGGGTCCTTTGACGAGAATGATTACCCCCTAATCCATATATACGGGTTATACATACTAATGAACGGCTATGCGGTTAATGGACTGTACAGTGGTGGTAGTAGTACCGTTCGTTTTCTAACCATCCTAAGTCTGCAACGGGGTGGAAGTAATTACAGAAGAGACGAAGGACCTAGTTGGAGAAGTAAACTGGGGTGCATCCTACACAATGAAGGGAACATACCTTTCATTTCGAAGAGACGTATCATTCGAGAAACTTAAAAACTTGTTTCGCTAGTCGGTAACAACTAAAACTAGTTAGAACGATCCCAGGTTTTGGACATTAATAATTGTCTTTACTTTCGTATGGGAGTAGGGTTTATATAATTACTACGACCCTAGGTTGGAAAGAGAAATAGAAATATGGTTTATCCGCATAAGTTCTAGAAGAATAGGAGAAGAAAGGGAACTTTTACGTTGAGACGACGACTATCTAAAGGGAAGAAGGTTTGTAAGTTTTTTAAATCCCATTCTTCCAAAATAAGTCTTACAGAAATCCAAAGTATTTAGAGAGAACAAGGGGGTAAAAATGAAAAAGTTCTATTAGTGCGTTCCATACTAATCGAGAAAGTTACTATCGAACGGGAACTGATAATATTCCTTATGGTTTTCATACTCAATATACCATAACTCTATTTTTCACTCGATTAAAACGCCTAACCATCCGTCCACGTAGTAGTCAAAAGCTCAGTTAACCATTAGGGTATTACGTTTTGTTCTATTGTTTACTCATTATTGTCGCAGTCGGAAAAGTCTTACATTACGTCACCGGGTAACTTTTACACACGTGCACAGATATCATACTACGTGTGTAAAAACAACAGGCTTCCTTCTTTACATTTAATGTAGGTAAACGGTATAGACTAAACGGACATCAGGAGAATACAACTGTGGACCACCCCATTTACCATTTCGTTTCCCACGTGTATACCTTGTTCTGACTTGTTATAAAACTCGAACAAAAGCTCATTATCGTACTCTAAAAACATTGGGAAACTTCAACCATACGACATTCTCTACAAGAACAAAACAACGAAGATATCCTATTTCATTCCGTAGTTAACACCGTAAAGGCTTACTATTCCCAGGTCCTTCCCGTCTTACGCGTGTCTACACTCATTTCTTTTAATTGAGACTTACGACTTTCTCGTTAACATGAACCATTTTGTTAAATAATTATCAACAAAATTCCCAGTCACCTTCCCTCTGTACCCCTTCGACATCCGTTCTCTCTTGTCGTATAGCTCTTAGACTTTGTTACAATCATCCTTCAACCCCTTTTAGAACGTTTTGATTTATCTATCGGGTGTTGAGTCGGCCGACATGTCTTCTTTTACTAACACCCTCTTTGAACCTTGAAAGACCCCAGGTTATAGGTCGTCATAAAAATAAACGTAGACATTTTTATCACCCAGGGAAGTGACCTTGTAGACTTTAACCCCTTACTCTATAGTATCGTAATCAGGTCTCTTTTAGTTAGTTAAATCTACTACCTATTACTAATCTTTTACTTGGTCCTATACTCCGTTCTCTTTAAACGGTCAAAAGTAATTTAACATTTGTAGCTCTATAAACTCGTCAACAATTGACTCATTGTTAGACCACACCAAGTGTAGGACTGTTAGCATTTTACGCTACCGCTGGAAAGACATATTCCTTCCGATTAAATAGGTGTATACATCGGTTAAAAAACCTTTTTGATAGTCCATTCTTTTGGGTAAGATAATTAGGAAAAAGAATTCGTTAATGTGGTCTACCTCTTATTCCCCATACTTTATAATATTTGCTTTATCCAACTCTACGTACATTCATTCAGCGTTCGGTAGTAAATCAGCAACGAGTTGTTTAACTTCAAGGACATTTCGGTTACCCCAATTCTAGGCCCCCGATAGGTCTCGACATAGAGGAAGATTTCATCTTTTGTTTACAGCATTAACTATTCATCCTTAGGGTTCATGGTCCACATCGGTTAATTATAGAGGGTTATTGAAAACTTTTAGTAAATTCCAAAATTCTACCAGAGAAGATTAAACGTTGAAAATCCCGGAATAAGATACAACAAGGTTATAACAGGGATTTATACTTTATCCTTTCAGGAAAACTTAAAAAAGGTCCCGATAAACGTTTAACATATCAGAATTTCGGAGGACATGAATTTTTCTTAAGTAGTACAAGTCGTTATGATCCTCGACGATTATCCTCTAGTAGGTATATTACTATATCTTATATTGACCCCATATGAGCTACCTCCCTAACATTTCTCGCTCGATGCTTAAGAACCGTATTCCATCCTGATAAATAGTAAGGAACACCATTCTGACAGGTAACTATTGCGAATTGTCCGACTCGTACTAATTCTTGTCCTTGACATTTTCGTTTAAATAGAGATAGAACGTTGACATCCCCTTACCATTTTTTTTGTCAGAAATTCTAGATCGTGGTAATTCCTGGTTAAGACTCCTTATTCTCGACCTCTCCCCTCAGGGTTAACATTACGAGGGTATCCAAGTTATGTAAATAATTGAAGAGCATTTAATCAATTGTAGGAGGTAAAAGGTCTAAAGAAAAAATATTGTTTTTGTCCTCTTAAGGTCCCCCTCCATCTCCCGAGATATACTGGTTCAACCTCAACAAGAACATGATTAACAAGATTACGTAGCTCGAAGTAAACACCATTACCGGTGACGAGTTGGGTAAAACCTCATAATCAATTGGTAAAATTACCCTCACGAGTTCCTTAAACTCGTCACCGATGATCAAAAGGTTACCTTACCAATGTCTTCGGGGGTTTCCTCTCTCTTCTAGAGAAGGGGTATATAATTATCCATATAAATGTTATATTTTCCATTGTTTGTGACTAGAAGGTAATACCTTAACCGTAACGTTCCCTACACATGAGAAGGTCTGTAGACGTTACCTCGGGTTAGGGCAGTCGTAATTTTCTGCAAAAAGAAGAAGGGTTAGAACCCCGGCAACACCTCTTCTTTACTGACTTTGTAGGTGGGGACACAGATAATCAGGGAGTTTCAACAAAGGAACATATTAGTTCCTCTCTTGTCCCACTCTTAGAACCTATTCGTANGGTAATTCCTGGTTAAGACTCCTTATTCTCGACCTCTCCCCTCAGGGTTAACATTACGAGGGTATCCAAGTTATGTAAATAATTGAAGAGCATATAATCAATTGTAGGAGGTAAAAGGTCTAAAGAAAAAATATTGTTTTTGTCCTCTTAAGGTCCCCCTCCATCTCCCGAGATATACTGGTTCAACCTCAACAAGAACATGATTAACAAGATTACGTAGCTCGAAGTAAACACCATTACCGGTGACGAGTTGGGTAAAACCTTATAATCAATTGGTAAAATTACCCTCACGAGTTCCTTAAACTCGTCACCGATGATCAAAAGGTTACCTTACCAATGTCTTCGGGGGTTTCCTCTCTCTTCTAGAGAAGGGGTATATAATTATTCATATAAATGTTATATTTTCCATTGTTTGTGACTAGAAGGTAATACCTTAACCGTAACGTTCCCTACACATGAGAAGGTCTATAGACGTTACCTCGGGTTAGGGCAGTCGTAATTTTCTGCAAAAAGAAGAAGGGTTAGAACCCCGGCAACACCTCTTCTTTACTGACTTTGTAGGTGGGGACACAGATAATCAGGGAGTTTCAACAAAGGAACATATTAGTTCCTCTCTTGTCCCACTCTTAGAACCTATTCGTAAAGGGTTTTATATACAGCGGGTCATGAAGGTTTAGGGGGACAAGCAAATAATACTTCTCGGTTTTTCCCCACTATTCCATCCTCTTCATAAACTCGTTATACAAGGGGTCGATTGTTACTTTCGCACCATCTTCATCTCTGGTATTAATTTTAAAGGGGTTGTATCAGTCTCAGATAATGGGGTCCTTAATACCAATTTGGAGAGTTTCGGCACGACGATACCGGATTATAGTTCGGTTTTCACGGAAATCCGTCACCAGGTTTATGTAAACAAAAATTAAATATTTACGAAGGGGGACCACTGTTTTCTTGTAATAGTCGATCACCGTTTAGTCGTCATCGTGAGGGACTTCATCGTCTGGTATTCAGACTTTAGTAGTAGACTCCAGGAAAATTACCCCGTAGCTGAACATTGCCAATGACCCTCCCTTGTCCCAACCCCGTCCACTCTACCGTCCTCCCGTTCCTCCTCTTCCGGGGCCATAACAAGGACCCGGGGTTCCTGAATCCGGGCGTCCTATCAAAGGGCCATAGCCCAACGGGTAAAACAGACAAAATCTAGATGTAAGTAATCAGGTTACTTCGGGGAAGGGTGTAGTTGCCGTTCCAGGTCCTCCTCAGAATAAGGAGGGTCGTTTTCTAGACAGAAATCCTTAACGTGGAACTGGTCGAAAATTAAAGACTGTGAGAGAAAAGTATACTGGTCCAAAAGGTGTTACCTTCGTCAATGGAGGGAAAATACCAGAGTATCGAAACCGGTTCCGACATCGTTTCTGTAATCGGACTACGAGTCGAGGAGAATGAGGGCTCGTCCGAGACTATATAAGTCGATATCTACGTAGGACAGGGAAATTACCGGGGTCATATGCGAACGTAAGTCCTAAACGTAAAAGTTTACGATTTCAAACATTATTATAGAGACTTTAAAGTAGGGAGGGATGTCGGGCAAGGTGTCGATGGGAGTCAGAACGATCTTTTAGTCATATACCGAGTGACCCCGGAACGTAACAAAATTGTTTCCTCCCGACCCGTACCGGTCATCCGTGGTGTTCCGCGGTACGAGCATTTTTCTGGACCGCCTGAACAACATTCAGGACTAGTCTCATGACTCGGACAAGAGAATTTCGGGCTATTCCCGGGAGAGGGTAATGGAACAGGAGCTCTCCTGGTCCCCCTAAAACAGGGAATAATTAGGCTCGGACGAAAGATCGAAGAAGGTGGTCGATGTTTCAACGTTCGTAACTCTTGGGAGGTTCTGTCGAACTCGTTATCTAAGGGTTAGATTGCCTTACTAATTAAACGGAAAGGGGTTACTAAGGTCGTATCGGTTTCGTTTCCCCCTAACTCCTGGCATGACGCGATGACGTCGAAATTCTAGAAATTTTTAAATATATAAGGTCTCCTCACATAACTTGCAAATAGTGTAATAATAAAACGACAGAGACCTACCCTTTATTGACACCTCCTAGCTATTTGGGTGGTCCCCCTCGTCCGTTCAGTAGTAGTACTTCGTATCTGTTTCCTTTCCTCTTGGCTGTTACAAGGGACGGGTGTAGTCCGGTTAATTGGCGTCGCCACTTTTCTCTTCGTGTCCCTCCTCGTCTCCCACATCTAAAAAAGGGGAGGAATACCCTAAAAGTGGTGAGGACCTTATCTACCCAGTAAAGGAATTAGAGGAACGGAAGGAGACCTCTTTGGCTTCTTCGGAGGCTTAGACTAAGAATAGTCTACAAAGTGGTAAATGTCCTCCTCCGAATGAACGTAGGAACGGAAGTCCGTTACGTCTTCGGGGTGGTTGCAGACTGTGTAGGAGTATTTAATAAAGAGGGGAGGAACTTCGTAATCTAAATCAAAGTAATAGTCATGTCTCGTTCCAGTTTCGGACACAATATCGTGATGTGTCTCAGGTATTGAAGTTTCCCTAGTACAATGGGAAGACTACAACGAAAGAGTTAAGGAAAAATTAATAAAAGGTAAGGAAATTCAAATTGACATTGAATCAAACTATAACTTTGGCTACTGTTATAACAAGGCGGTTCACTTTCTCGAGTGAGTCAGCTGCTCAGCTCCGAAATTACGGGTACCTAACCTCTTCAGGAAACTGATTGAGGTACATAACACAGGCATTACTACTACTCCTTAAGGGGTACTAAAAGACTTTCAAGGGGACGATCCCATTCCTTAAGGGGTACTAAAAGACTTTCAAGGGGACGATACCTAAATTTTAGGGGGCCCCAATGTGTGGGAAAACCAAAGTGAGCTCGGGGTACAACCCGCGGTCTACAACACTCGTTTTACTGTGTTTCTCTGTGTGTTCTCTGTCTGTTATGTGTGAGGTCGGCCTCCTTGTCTTGACGCGTTTGTTAAACGCCAAATAATTATATTTCGGGGAATCCGTCTTAAGGTCTGACGTACTCATTCGGAAAAGTCATGTCGCGTCCACGTATGTACAATAGTATGTCGTTCCCCTCACTTTAGGGACAGATGACGTCTCAGACAGGTCCCGGGAAAAAAAGGAAGAATAGTGTTCTTCCCTTACGAGGGAGCAAACGTTCCCTGGTAATTTGAGTTCCGACACAGGTCTGAGGAACCGTCTTGCGGAGTAAACGTTCGTGTAAGTCGGGCCCGTCTCTCTGGGTAAACGTCCGTGTAGAGGTGATGGGATAACACCGACATAATTGGGAAGTGGAAATCATATTTAAATGAATATATTATAAAATATCTCAATTTAACGTTGTTTTTAATTCCTTTTACAGTGTTGTACCAATATGTTTTAACTGATTAATTAGTTTCAACCTTTCAACCTTGTTTTCTTCTCCGGTTTCGTTCTGTTTGTATACTTAAATCTGTCATAACAGTCTACTTCCATAAGACTTTTCCGCTGGAAACTTGTCTCTTGTCTTACTCTTTTAACTAATTCAACTCATCGATAGATCCTGTGTTCGTAAAGTCTCTCTCCCTTGTTCTCGACAGAGGTCAGGAGGAAAATAGGTTGAAAGTTCATTCTCTCCTTACTATCTTTATTATTTGTATCTCCGTCAGATTTACTTTTGGTTTCTTGTGTAAATAATTGTCTCTTCAAGTCAGTCAAGTTAAGTCAACGAGTCAGCACAGGTTGAGAATACTGGGGTATCTGACGTCGTGTGGTCCGAAGGAACAGACAGTGGTTGAGGACCTCGAACGAGTTTGAGTACAGGTAACTCAGCCACTACGGTAGGTTAGTTTAGTAGGAGACAATAGGGGAAAGGGAGGGTGGAAGTTAGAAAGAATCGTAGTCCCAGAAAAGGTTTCTCAGTCAAGGAACGTAGTCCACCGGTTTCATAACCTCAAAGTCGACGTCGTAGTCAGGAAGGTTACTTATAAGTCCTGACTAAAGGAAATCCTAACTGACCAACCTAGAGGAACGTCAGGTTCCCTGAGAGTTCTGAGGAGAGGTTGTGGTGTCAAGTTTTCGTAGTTAAGAATTCACGAGTCGAAAGAAAAACCATGGTGAGAGTGTAGATATGTACTGATGACCTTTTTGGTATCGAGACTGACATGTCTGGAAACAGCCGTTTCATTTTTGAGACGAAAAATTATACGGCAGATCCAAACAGTATTGAAAAAAGGGTTCCTTGTTCACAGAAAATTAGAGTACCGACGTCAGTGGTAAACGTCACTAAAACCTCGGGTTCTTTTATTTCACACAGTCACAAAGGTAACAAAGGAGTAGATAAACGGTACTTCACTACCCTGACCTCGGGTACCAGACAAAAACTTACAACTCAAAACTCGGTCGTAAAAGTGAGAGGAGAACGTGAAAGTAGTTCTCCGAGAAATCAAGGAGAAGTGAAAGACGGTATTCCCACCACAGTAGAAGGATAGACTCCAATAACTATAAAGAAGGTCGTTAAAACTAAGGGTCGTCTCTACAATTACAAGACAATAAGAGTTTACATCCTAAAGACCTTATGACCCAGTCTCACATACCTAAATTTAACCATAATATTACCCGGTCGAGTGATGGAGGACCTTACTCGTACACGTGTAACCTTGACTGTCTCTTCACCTCTCCCTCTCTCTCACACACCCACATACCCACACATACCTATACACGCTTTTTCCGTTGAATAAGTGTATAATACCGTGAAAAAAAAAAATTAAAATTTTAGAAATTAAGAATGTACGCAAGGGTTTGTACTTGGGGGGAGGGTGGAGGGAGGGGTGTTGTAGAGAGACCCAGTAGGGGTACGTGGTCGGGGTTCGTACAACGTGGGACCCAGTCTGTATCTGACCGCTAAGTTAAGAATGTACTATCATATGTACAATCTTACGGTAAGAGGTTTACAGTGTGATTCCTAGATCTAAAAATAGAAATCGTTTACCTTTGGTTATTTCATAGAAATTCATGGTCTTACTGTGTTAGACTAATCACTAAATCCTTTTTTTTTATAGAGACCATCTATAAACCTTCAATTCCTACCTACCGATTTCTACTACACTAGTGTCGTATTGACACTAGTCCGGGTCCATTAGGGTAACCATAACAACAACATTACAAGGGGTAGTCGACATTTGAAAACACTAGAAAAGTATCCCGTTTTGGAGAGACTCTTTAGACTCGGAGATATCGAAAACCTTTACGAGACTCCTGAGTTTTAAGATCTATACCACGATCGTCCCTAGTGACTAAATGTATTACCTAGTTTTGTTTCTGTTCTTTCTATACCTAGTTACGATTGTTCTGAGTCTCTAGACGTCACTCTTATTGAGGGTTGACTACCTGAATTGGAGGAGATAAGAAACCCTGATTACTGGTTGATCGATATACTATCGAGATTTGAACCCCATTATGGTGTAGGGACTCCCACTGACCGTTAAATAACCCTATAAAATTTAATGGTTTTAGTGATCCCGTACGACGACTGACAATCACTTGTACAATTATGTTCGAGTACACGGGATACGTCTCACTCCGGTTTGTTAGGTTTTGTGTCCTCCAACCTCGTCTCTTTCCTAGTACGTTCAACTACTCCACCGTGTACAGAGGTTTTAGGAGTTCAAGGGATTTCCCAAAGTTGTTTCGCAAAAGTTTACGGTCTATTCCCTCTCCCATAGTCTGCCATACACCAGTCTAGTACGACAACAACAAGTCAGAGATTCAGGACAGGTTGAGAAACACTGGGGTACTTGACGTCGTGTAGTCCGAAGGAACAGGAAGTCATAGAGGGCTTCAAACGAGTTTGAGTACAGGTAGCTCAACCACTGCGGTAGGTTTGTAGAGTAGGAGACAGTAGGGGAAGAGGAGGACGAGAGTCGGAAGAGGTCGTATTTCCATAAAAGGTCACTCAACCAAGAAGTATAGTCCACCGGTTTCATAACCTCGAAGTCGAAGTTGTAGTCAGGAAAGGTACTTATAAGTCCCAACTAAAGGAAATCCTACCTGAGTAAACTGGAGGAACGTCAGGTACTCTGAGAGTTCTCAGTAGAGGTTGTGATATTAAGTTTTCGTAGTTAAGAAGTGGTGAGTCGGAAGAAATCCCGGTTGAGAGTGTTGACATGTAATGATTACCTTTTTGGCATCGAAACTGATATACCCAGAAACAGGAATATCTTGTACGTGTCAAGAGGCTCACTACTACTCCCTTGTCCCACTACAGTATCCCCAATTGAAATAGTCAGGAATCCGAGGTCCTACGGACCCCGATACACAAGTCCCAGTAGTTCATCAATTGTGAAGGTAAACCACCCCTCTCCCCCAGAAGTATAGACGGTTTGTTAAGTCCTTTACACCTAACTTAGGATAATAGATGCATGAAGTCTCTCCTCGATTTCGTCTCCTATACCCCCTTTGTCCCTAGTCCCTCCGTTTTAGAGGACTTTATACAGCCTGTCCGGAAATTATTACTGACGGTAATATTGATATGGTGGTTTTCATGTCACCGAGAGGTAGTCTTCGTAACGATGTGTTATAAACGATTTCACAGAACCCGAGGTTTTAGTTTGACGTCGGTACTTTAATTTTCTACGAACAAGGAACCTTCTTTTCGATACTATTTGGATCTGTCACATGATTTTTTCGTCTCTGTAGTGAAACGGTTGTCTAAGGATGTCAGTTTCGATAGCAAAAAGGTAATCAGTACATACGTACACTTTCAACCTGGTATTTCTTCCGACTCACGGTTTCTTAACTACGAAAGATTAAAGTCACAACCTCTACTGAGAACTCTTAGGACCTTGTCGTTTCCCTAGTTTGGACAGTTAGGATTTCCTTTAGTTGGGACTTATAAGTAACTTTCCTGACTACGACTTCGACTTCGAGGTTTTGAAACTGGGAGACTATGTTTCTTGACTGAGTACTTTTTTCTGAGACTACGACCCTTTCTAACTTCCGTCCTCTTCCCCTGTTGTCTTCTACTTTACTAACCTACCGTAGTGGTTGAGTTACCTGTATTCAAACTCGTTTGAAACCCTCTATCACTTCCTATTCCTTCGGACCATACGACGTCAAGTACCCCAGTGTTTATCAGCACTTGCTGAATCGCTAATTTGTTGTTGTTACTTCACAGAAGAAACCTTATAAAACCAGACTCCTTTGAGATACTTTTTGTGACGGATTTTGTTTTATTATCACAAGACATTATTCACTCAAACAAATCAAGATTTGTTGTATAGTATAGAATTTCTCCGTAAAGTATATAAACCTATAATTCTTATTATTTGTCAAGACAAATTAAAACATATTAAGTTAAAGTTTATATAAATAGACATTGTAGGGGACTAGTGAAAGTCTTTGACGAAGTCTTTATGTCTTAGTGTCTGGTGTCTTGTCTAAAACGTACGGAGGGATCGAGACTCCCATTGACTTTGGTTCGTCCTGGGACACCCCGGAGGATGTTTAAGATAGGTGCAGGGACAAAGAATAAACATCCTATTTGACCGTACCACCATTTCTTGGACGGATAGTCAAGTCCTCTAAGTCCTCGGTGTCCATGTTAGAGACCCAGTCCTTTTAGGGGAACTCATCCTTTACCGTTGGGTGAGGTCATAAGAAGGGACCTTTTTAGGTACCTATCACCTCAGACCACCCAATTTGGGAGACCACCCAATGTTAGGTACCCTAACGTTTCTCAACCTGTCCTGACTCACTGAATCGTACGTGTGTGTCAGAATTGAGCCGGAGGATCTGGAAGGGACTCAAGGTTTCCCGTCTAAGTTTGTCCACGATTAGTTCTTTCACTCCCTTACTTCTGTGTTTTCTCCTCGTCAGTTCTTTGTTATCACAGTGTTACCACGTTTCAGGACCAAGGAAGACTGTTTTATACGTATGTTTTGTAGCACTCAAGAGGACGACTTGATTCCGGGGGTGGGTCCACCTCCTCCCATTGAAGTTCGACTCGTGTTCTAAAGACCTCGTCAGGAGAATGGGGTGGTACTTAGTTAGACTTCTTTTAATACGTGAGACTTCAGGAGTAGGGTTTAAAACGGAGATTTTTGAAGAGAGGGGTTTGATAACCCTCAAACTCGGTGGGTAAGAGAAACGAACGATGACGATTCAGTGAAGTCAGCACAGGCTGAGACACACTGGGGTATCTACCGTCGGGTGGTCCGAGGGGGTAGGGACCCTAAGAGGTCCGTTCTTGTGACCTCACCCAACGGTAAAGGAAGAGGTCACGTACTTTCACTTTTCACTTTCACTTCAGCGAGTCAACACAAACTGAGAAGCGCTAGGGTACCTGACGCCGGAGGGTCCGAGGAGACAGGTACCCGAAAAGGTCCGTTCTCATGACCTCACCCCACGGTAACGGAAAATTATTTGGAAATAAACGAGATTTAAGGTCGTAAACTAAACAAACCGGAGTAACCCCTAATCTGTTTCCTTGAACGTAAACCATTGTAATGATGACCACTTTCTTAGTGACATTGAGTGTTTCCTATGACAACTAAGAGTTGGAACAGACACTAATCTTAGTTGACCCTCAGAATTTTATGGACACACACACACACACACACACACACACACACACACACACATACACACTTGTGTACGTGTGAGGGGTGGAGACTTCTAAGACCCCTACGAATACATAGTTGTCATTCTTTTGTTCGAAGGATCCACTAAAATTATAGGTCGGTCTACCTGTAGGTAAAAAATTTTACTAATGACGAAGAATAAATTGCTCATTGAGTGAATATTATAGTACTGTTTATGGTTACCCTAAACGAGAAAAAAAAAAAAAACGCACACAAATAAATAAATCTTCACCAGACTCAAACTTATTCTTATTGACTAGTCGTAAAATCTGTTTTTTTTTTTAAACTTTAGACATAATGTTAGTACTCCGTCCTTCATCCACCCGGGGAGTCATTTCGTTGACCTCGAAGTAAGGGATGTCTGGTTTTAGATTCTGTTCTTATCGTCCTGTTAATTCTCTCTTCGGACCCGGGACACGTCTGGTGTATAAAGAACAAGATTTTCAGTCCTCTGGAGGGACTGGTGTGTACACGTCTTTTCCGAGGAACCTCCAGTTTCTCCTTCCATACAATTACCTAAAAGAGATGGATATACGGAAAAACCATTTTGGGAACCGATTCTCTACACACACGTGTGTACCCGTCAGGACTCCATGTGATTTACATCTGACACTTGGTCCGTTTAGTTTTACTGAGTGGTTTCCTTTGGACCTTGTTTATGGGGTGTTTTCATTAAGTTTGCCGGTACTCTTGCACTGAGTCACTGAGAGAGAGGGACTTAGACGGGCTCACAGATAGGTGTACGTGACATGAAAAGGGAGAAGTCAAGTCAAGTCAGCGAGTCAGTACAGGTTGAGAAACACTGAGGTACTTAACGTCGTGTTGTCCAGAGGAACAGTAGTGGTTGAGGACCTCAAGTGAGTCTGAGTGTAGGTAGCTCAGCCACTACGGTAGGTCGGTAGAGTAGGAGACAGTAGGGGAAGAGGAGGACGGGGGTTAGGGAGGGTCGTAGTCTCAGAAAAGGTTACTCAGTTGTGAAGCGTACTCCACCGGTTTCATGACCTCAAAGTCGAAATCGTAGTAAGGAAGGTTTCTTGTGGGTCCTGACTAGAGGAAATCTTACCTGACCAACCTAGAGGAACGTCAGGTTCCCTGAGAGTTCTCAGAAGAGGTTGTGGTGTCGAATTTTCGTAGTTAAAAAGCCGTGAGTCGACAGAAGTGTCAGGTTGGGAGTGTAGGTATGTACTTATTTATGAAATGAACACATGATGGAAAACAGAAACACTCTTAAGAAAAGACGTTTCAGTTTCTCGGCCCCGGGAACTGTGACTGGTGACCAGATCACAGATCCTAGATCACAAGAGTGACGGCTCTAGGTTAGAGTTAGAAGCCTAACCTTGGGTTAGAGGTGAGGTTGACTAAAGTCCGACTCTGGTGGGTTCTAGTTAATATAAAAGACTAGATAAAAGTCTAGAGTCTCGTTGGAGTCCGAACATAGACACTTAAAAGAAAAAAAAAGGGGGTAACCTCTTTACTGTTTTATTCACTCGTGACTAAATAGTGTAATACTATTATTAACTTTCTCTTTATTTGGAATGTAAACAAACGACCCCGTATGATACTTCTCGGTGACGGTTTTGAGATGTTCATTTTTGTCTGTCCAAATCCGTATAAAAATCCCTCTTATGAGATCGTTTCATAGCCGATCTCTTTGTCTACGTCCTAGTCTTTCATTTCCACACCTCTTCTCAACCCACTACCAAAGTGTACAGGTCTGTTCTTTACTACTGAAAAATTTCTCCTTCGTCACATGAGTCCTACTTCCTTTACTCAGTTCCTCATCATAAAAACTCCATCGTAGAACTAATCTACAACATTCTCTCCTTTTCATCGGAAGGGAAGATCAAGAACCTATTCTGTTAAAGAAGGGGGTAAGGGGTATTATGTTTCTAATTGTCCTTTTTTCTTTTTCTCGTCACCAAATTATTGTACTTATGGAGGACATACGTACTCTCTATGGGTCCTTTTGATTCATTGACTTTACCGGGTCAAGTCAAGACAAGTCAAGTCAGTGAGTCAGTACAGACTGAGACACTGGGGTACCTGACGTCGTGCGGTCCGAAGGGTCAGGTAGTGGTTGAGGAACTCAAATGAGTTTGAGTACAGGTAACTCAGCCACTACGGTAAGTCGGTAGAGTAGGAGACAGTAGGGGAAGAGGAGGACGGAAGTTAGAAAGGGTCGAAGTCCCAGAAAAGGTTACTCAGTCAAGAAGCGTAGTCCACCGGTTTAAGAGAGGGTAGTCCTTCAAAGGTATTCGAAGAATAGAAAGAGGTAGTCTCCCGTCTGTTTGACTTTTGGTGTTAGTGTCTTTTGATTGGTTAGACTAGTGTACCTGATATCAGAAGAGATTGAGTTACTTTGATACTCGGTACGGTACATCCCGGTGGATTCTGTCTACCCAGTACCACCTCTCAAGACTATTTTGCACCAGGTGACGTCTTCCCTTACCGTTTGGTGAAGTCATAAGAACGGAACTCTTGGGGTACTTGTCATACTTTACCGGGTTCAGTGGTGGAATTTGTGTTAGAGGTCAATTTATGTTTTTTCCTAAAACTCCCCAGCCCTTCTCACTCAATACCTCCCGACAGTCCTTTTAGGTCAATTGTTCCCATACCAACGATTACATCCAAATTAAGGAAGGGAAACGGTAGTGGTAGCTATTCTCAAAGATCTATTAAACAGTGGGAGGAGGGAGGTCTCTGTCAGCAGGAATTCTACCTCTAAAGGGAATATTATACACAGAAAATGTTTTCCTATTGAAGATGAACCAAAAGTCTCGAAAAGACATAGACGATAAAGCTTTTTATTATTATTATTGGTCGAATTCTGTTAGAAATACGTGTCTCCGTATAAAACCCCCACCGTTCAAGACGAGGGGAAGTACCGAATAACCAGATTTATCTTTCTAAAAAATTTTTTTAAGATATTCATCGACGATCTAAAAAGACGAATCCTTCAATTTTATGTTCTCTGTTAAATCCTCAATATCTAAACCTTTATGAAAAATTTTCTTATAAATTTTGATAAGTTCAATTCTATCCCGAAGGGACCACCGAGTCTCCAATTTCACAGACGGAGGTTACGTCCTCTAGACCCAAGTTAGGGACCCAGTCCTTCTAGGGGACCTCTTCCTTTACCATTGGGTGAGGTCATAAGAACGGACCTCTTACGGTACCTGCCTCTTCGGACCACCCGATGTCAGGTGCCCCAGTGCTCTCAGCCTGTACTGACTCGCTGAAGTTGAAGTGGAAGTGGAAGGAAGTTCAATTCTATAGGAGGGTCCCTTTCTTTTATCCATATAATTTCTTTCTCTAACTCTTATCCTGGAACTCTTTGGATAAGTATTCACTGTTATTACCCTTCTTTTCGTTCACTTCCTCGTCCATCTTACTAGTCCCTCCTTCTTTGATACCTATTTATTTCACCCCTCTAAAAGTCATCCCTCCTCCTTCTATCGTCGTAGTCACACGTCTCTCTACAGTTTCCGTTGAGTGATTTGATTTGACTTGATTTGATTTCCGTTGAGTGACGACGTCGAGATCCCTAGACGGTGACTGGCCACTTTCTCCATAAATCATGGAACTTCCTTTGACAGCAGTCTAATCTTCTACTTCCCTTCATCGGTCACTTTACTTCCGTCCCTTTTCGGTAAGACTCTCTCAGTTCTCTTTCAAAAAGGAACTTTGAGTAGTTCGATCCCTTTTTCTAAACTAAACTACTCAAGTCCCGTCTTTAGTTTCAGACAGTGTCGTATGTTATACCCGTACCCCCGTCCTGAACTCTTCTCCATGTTTTCTCGTTTTCACGTACCACGTTCTCTTTACTTTCCTACACTACCCTGAAGGAACCACCAGGTCACCAATTCTTAGACGGAACGTTACACCCCCTACGTCCAAACTAGCGATCAGTTCCTTGATTCTAGGAAGTACAGGATGTACAACACCTCGTTGATTCGAGAGAACGGTATTGATGACTCGGGTGTTGATCTCTCAGAGACGTGGTGTCCTTTCTAGGGTACACTGTGTTGTTAGAACGTACGGTGTTGGTTCTGGGTTGTCTTGGTTTATTTGTAACTTTTTTCTTTTTTTCTTATTTATTTTATTACCTTTCTTCCCATGTTTAGGAAGAAGGAGACTTTTTCCCTATTTAAAAGATGGATTCCATTTTCTAGTCCAGGAGAGGGTTCTTCACACACACACACACACACACACACACACACACACACACACACACAAATTTCAAACCTCATAAACATCCTTTCTATTTTTCCACGCGAGTTCCAGGTCAACCTCAATTTATTTAAATTAAACATAAACTGATCTCTCAGTGTCTTGACACTAAAAAAAGGGGTCACTACAGTGAGACCCTTAGATCCTCTTTTGTAATATTTACTTTGAATGACCTGAAACTCATCTTTTTCTATCCCTCCTTCACATTCCATATCAAGCCCGGCTCCGTCTTTCTCCTTTATACTGGAGTTGTCTTCATCCAATGGAAATAAGTCCGTTCCTCCCCGTTGTCAACCGGATTACTGGTCCGACTCGTGTCTCTCCCTAGTCCCTCCGAGGTATAAACATCCCTCCGAACGCCTTCACTATTCCCTTTGCAATTAGTCCTCCCTACAAAACCCATAAAAAATCAACTCTACCGTAAACATAAACCCGTCCCCCCACTATATAGAAGACCCGTCCACATCCCCCACCTTTCAAAGACATGTCCCCTACTATTCAGGGTCTATCTACCTTGGTCGGACCTCGTGGTCCCGCCCTGGATTTCAAGATAAAACAAAAGAGGCTTCAACCTACTAAGTCGTTCCCGGAAACTCTGACAACAAAAGAAAAGATCCGGGTTTTCTGAGGAAGTCTTTAATGAATCCTCTAATTATTCTTACGAAAGAGATACATAATTTTCTATACTTTTTTTAGTGTAGTCACGAAAGTCGTGAGACGGAAGAAGTACTAGTGTTTAGTCTACCGTTCTTTATTAGTATTCGTAAACTAACCTTAACCTAGTAATCAAGTCATTGGTAAGATTTTAACCACACTCACACTTTCAAGAGTGGAGTCCCCTTTTTATTAGGGACAGTAGTTGAACGAAATTTTCACTAAAACTGTGGAGGAGTTTATGTCATCAATAAGTCCCACTAAATAATAGACAGTATTGTCTAAGTCCGAGTTTGAGACCTATGTGGAATGAGTTACAGTTAGGCTAGACATCTTCTATTCGTCCCGAGAGCTCCAAAGTGCCAGTCCCTCCCTCTTTTAGTCCTTCCCCTCTCAATTGACATTTATAACGTTTTAAATAAAGAGTAACGAGGTCACGGATGGCGATATCGTACGAACTTATCTTCAAGTCTTTCATCATACTGATTCTCGTAGTGTCATTCACTCCCCTTTTTTGTATGTGTCCCAGGAGAGACTGTCTAAACCCCGTGTAGTCAGAAATTTGAGAGCCTCTAAAGTAAGACTTTAGAAATCTTCGAAGGTAAGGTCACGAATGAAGAAAGTGGACTACTCCGAAATGATTTTTATTCTACTTCTTAATTTCAACTAAGATTCTTATAACTACGGATATCACTGGGATCTCACCAATGTCTTTATTAGTGGACAAAAAGGGTGATTGATCCTTGGTTCTCACAAGACAATGTTCATAGGTGAGGTAGCCAAGGGAAAAAAACATCTATATCGGGAAAACTCCCCTTCCCCTGTAAGATTTTACCCTTTTATTAGATCTTTCTTTACTTTCAGTAAACGGACCGTCTAGAATCCCTAAAAAGGACTATACACCGGAACGAATTAATCCGATTCGGATAAACTCTTTCTCCCCTAAAATGTTCCCGAAGGGACCACCGAGTCCACCATTTCTTAGACAGACGTTAGGTCCTCTAAGTTCATGTTTCTAAAACATACAATTTTATCGATTTCTTATGGTGGTCTTAGGGGGAGAGGTTAAGGAAGTAACAGAGTAATAATATCTTTAGGTATATTACGTTTCCTAATTCTCGTTTCTAAACGTTAGAATTGAAAAGGTTACCGGAGGGGAGTCAAAAGGTTCTGAATGAGGTCGAGTCAAGTTAAGTCAGCGAGTCAGTAGAAGCTGAGAAACATTGGGTACCTGACGTCGTACGGTCCGGAGGGACAGGTAATGGTTACGGGTCTCAAATGAGTTTGAGTACGGGTAACTCAGCCACTACGGTAGGTTGGTAGAGTAGGAGACAGCAGGGGAAGAGGAGGACGGAAGTTAGAAAGGGTCATAGTCCCAGAAAAGGTTACTCAGTCAAGAAGTCTAGTCCATCGGTTTCATAACCTCAAAGTCGAAGTTGTAGTCAGGAAAGTTACTTGTGAGTCCTGACTAGAGTACAAAGAAATTATAAGAAATTTTACATAAACCTTTTGTACCTCTTTTGTGTTTTTCACTTTTATATAATACTAGTGTTGTACATTTAAAATCAAGATATCTCTGTAATTCTTAAAGGTTATGAAATATCGGTCGAAGTTAGTGTTAATTGTGCGGTTTCACAATCATTCTTGTATCCCTCTTCCAATTGTGACTAAGTTTAAATCTTTACAATATAAGGTTTACGATCGATATAATCTCAAGTCAGGGGATTAATGATTACTTTGATTATTTAACATTCGTGAACTCGAATATAGTGGAAAAGAGTCTAAAGTCGATGAAATAGACTTTTTACTTTTTGATAAGAAGGTGTCCCAGTAAAACTTTTAGAATACTTTATTACGAATACTCTCTTTATAATTTCACATGTACATACTATTTTCGTTCTCTAAATATAATTATAACAAATCTACTTGTCACTACCGAATCTTACTTATTCTAGGGTATAAGAGTCGGTCTTAAATCGCATCTTAAACATTAAGAATAAGACATTGTAAATTGGGTACTTGAGATGATAGTATAAATATATTGTTCCTACGTTTCTAAAGATTTTTATATATAGTTGTGTCATTGTATATTTATCATTTTATGTACTTCACCTTAAATAGGGTCCTTATACTCCAAATTAGTCATGTCGTTCACTTCCTCTATTTTTGTGTCTAACCTTTTCTTCCGTATTTTCGACAACAAAAAAGGTGTTTACTATACTAACTTATATGTCTTTTAGAGTTTCTCCGTGGTTCTATAAATAACTTATAAATATATCATCGTTATTGATAAACTTTTTTTACTTTAATCTATTTATCATGGTCAATGTTAACATAGTTTTACGTATTTTATGAGTACCTATTTAGGTTGTCTTATACACGTTACTACACGTTTTAAACATACGGGGTTTGACGTTTTATAACAACTCGAATTAGTTTAGACCGAAGTATAATCGTATAAGACCCCTACAATTTTGAAATTAGAATTGAAGTTTTAATTTCAAAGGACTGAAGACGGAGCAAGAGAACTTACTTACCTCGGACCCTTAGGAGTAAAACGGTCTCAAACGGCCACTAAGAGGACGTCAGTCCAGACATAAGTCTATGACGTAAGTCCATGTAAAGACTTGATTCCACTTCAATAAAAAAGATGATCTAACTTTCTCCGAAAATGAAGGAGAAAGAAGAGTACTTCATGGAGAAGTTATACGAAGGATAAAAGGTTTCGTAGATCGTCTATGGAAATAGGTTATTCATTTATAACTAAACTTGTCTTACAAAAGTGTCATTCGTGGTCACTTTCCCATCCTTGATTCTTTCATAAACCTTCTAGAACCAAAAGTTATCACGATATAAAAAAATAGTACGATTTTAATATGAGACCTAATTTAGGCTCAGAGTGTTTGAACAACCCTCACCGTTACACTTTCGATGACAGTATCGTAGTCTAATGGTCTGGTCGGAGACCACCACTCATCTCCCCACAGACCCTTATCCATTTTATGACGTACGTATCGTCAGAGTGGCTCAATTAGTAGTAATTACCAAACTCCCTTCTTATTTGTCCTCACCCTCTTTTCAGAGTGTCACCTTTCCCGAGACTTCCCCGGAGCATTCTTTTGTGTGTACCCTTTGGACGAAAACCAAATATCTATACCATCTGTCTGTTAAAAGTTTCCGAATTAGAGAACTTAAGAAAGTTCAAACAGTGTTGTCCATCCCTACTTCCCAAACTTTCCGTAATTTTTCCCCAGTTCTTTTGAACTGAGATAAGAAACAAGACGAGGATAGCCTGACATTAAAACTGATAAAATAATGTAGAGAAAGGGGGAATAAAAGGACGAGATCTCTTACTTACCTTAATAATTGTGTAGTAGAAATTCAAGGAAATGAAGGTGGTGGCGGGGGGGGTGTGTGTGTTTGTATACGAAGTTTTTTAACCATGCACTTTGACTCTAAGTCCACTTATTCTTTACATAGTGATTCAAAATCTTTTACCTGTGGTTTGAGAATTCCTTAAGAAAATTGAAGTTATTCGTATTTGTAAAGACTCTCCCTCTCTCTCTTTGTCTTTCTTATGTGTCTTTCTGTTTCCCGTGTCTTCCCCACTTCCCTCTTTCCCTCTCTCTCCTGTCTCGGGTTCTCTCTTTCTACGGTTCACTCTGTTTTAAGTTGAGACCTAGGACACGGTTTTTACTAGATGGTATTATGACTACCGTAGTATCATCGCTAATAGACATGACACCGTGGTTCTTTCTGTAGTCAAGTCAAGTCAAGTCAGCGAGTCAGCAAAAGTTGGGGTACTTAACGTCGTGTGGTCCGGAGGAACAGGTAGTGATTGAGGGCCTCAAGTGAGTCTGAGTGCAGGTAGCTCAGTCACTACGGTAGGTCGGTAGAGTAGGAGACAGTAGGGGAAGAGGACGGGGGTTAGGGAGTGTCGTAGTCTCAGAAAAGGTTACTCAGTTGAGAAACGTACTCCCCCGGTTTCATGACCTCGAAGTCGAAATCGTAGTAAGGAAGGTTTCTTTAGGGTCCCGACTAGAGGAAGTCTTACCTGACCAACCTAGAGGAACGTCAGGTTCCCTGAGAGTTCTCAGAAGAGGTTGTGGTGTCAAGTTTTCGTAGTTAAGAAACTACGAGTCGAAAGCAGTGTCAGGTTGAGAGTGTAGGTATGTATTGGTGACCTTTTTGGTATCGGAACTGATCTGCCTGGAATCAGTCGTTTCATTACAGAGACGAAAACTTATACAATAGATCCAACCAGTATTGAAAAGAAGGTTCCTCATTCGCAGAAAATTAAAGTACCGACGTTAGTGGTAGACGTCACTAAAACCCCGGGGGGTTTTATTTCAGACTATGACAAAGGTGACAAAGGGGTAGATAGAGGGTACTTCACTACCCTGGTCTACGGCACTAGAAGGAAAAGACTTACAACTCGAAATTCGGTTGAAAAAGTGAGATGTGAAAGTGAAAGTAGTTCTCCGAAAAATCAAGGAGAAGTGAAAGACGTTATTCCCACCACAGTAGACGTATAGACCCCAGTAACTATGGAGAGGGTCGTTAGAACTAAGGTCGAACACAAAGAAGGTCAGGTCACAAAGAGTACTACATGAGACGTATATTCAATTTATTCGTCCTACTGTTATATGTCGGAACTGCCTGAGGAAAAGGATAAACCTTGGTCAGACAACAAGGTGCAGGTCAAGACTGACGACGAAGGATTGGACGTATGTCTAAAGAGTTCTCCGTCCAGTCCACCAGACCTTAAGGGTAGAGAAAGTCTTAAAAGGTGCCAAAGAACACTAGATGTGTCAGTTTCCGAAACCGTATCAGTTATTTCGTCTTTATCTACAAAAAGACCTTGAGAGAACGAAAAGGGTACTAGGTCACCTACAACCGTTAAACTAGAGACCAAGGAGACGGAAAAGATTTTGGTCCAACTTGTAGTCCGTCAAGTACCAAGTGCATAACGACTTCGGACTGAACCTCTTAAAACTCGTAATGAAACGATCGTACACTCTACTCACGTTAACACACCATCAAACTCGTAAGAAAACGTAACGGAAAGAAACCTTAACCTTACTTTTAACTGGAAAAGGTCAGGACACCAGTGACGACTCAAAAGGTTTAAACGACCGTATAACTCACGTCGTGAAAGTGTCGTAGTAGAAAGTCCTAAACTTTATCGAGGTGACCTTAAGGTAGTGGAGGTGATCGTAAGATAGTGGAGGTGATCGAAACAAGTATCTCTACGAAAGATTCCGGATCAACTAAAGTGTAAGGTCCTACAGACCGAGATCTACTCACTAGTGTGTTAGCACTAATAGACCCAGCACTTCTAGAAAAAACGTGTCAAGACACATAAGAACGGTGGAGAAGAATTATAGAAGACGAAGACAATCCAGGTATTCCATTTGAAACTTTTCGAACTTTTAACTTCGTCTGTTAATTTGTTCTTCCCCCTTAAACAACAACAAGTGTAACGTGACTGACTGAGAAAAGACATAGAGAAAATCAAACGTATAACCCTAGACATAGAACCACAGTTTCTCTAGGGTTTCTTTCTCCGTCTGGTGAGGTCTGACCATCCTCAGAAAATTATTCGTTCCTTTGAATGTATACTTCGAACGGAACCACTCAGACTCTACTCATGTAAAGGTATGGATGGACTTTCAAAGAGTATATGTATGTATTCAAATATATCTCAGGAATAACACTTATTAATTAGTGTATATGGTGGGTCTTCCAGAGTCTTTGTGTCACAAGAGAGTCTCGGTACAGGAACTTTTACCGAGGATAACACCCTTATCACCCGTCTACACGTAAGGTTCCTGTCCCCTCCCCACTCCTGGGAGACTAACGGACCCCGACCGAGTTCCCAGTTAGTTGCCAGATCAGGAGAGGTACTGGAAGAGGCCCCTAGGAGTGTCACCGAGAGGGCTAGAGCCCCCCTCCTAACCACAAGTCGTTCAAGTTTGTTTCTCTGAAGAAGGAAAGAAGATAATATAGTTTACAACGACAGTAAATCGCAACGAATAAAGTGAGGAAATTGGAAATAAAAAGTCAAAAAGGACTATAAAGAGAAGTCAGACCATTTAAACATTTACTGTTTTATTAGACTCAGTTTGGGTCAACGTATCGGAAGTTAAAAGAGTCTTTCGGATACTAGAATCTCCGAACCTTCTTCTAAAATCTACCTCTGACTCTCTTATACGGAACACCTGTTACGTTAAGTTCAATTATCCTTAACCACTACTAACGTCAGGATTAAACGAAATCTGGGGAGTAGGAGCGACAGCGTCTTGTGTCCATATCTTCGTACCTACACCCAATAAGGAAAAATACTGACCCATTGTAAGGTGACATTTACACGCGACGTAAAACAAAGGGGTAAGTAAGTAAGTAAGTAAGTATCTGTGAGCCATACAAAGGTGAACAAAACCGACAAAACTTATTACGACGGTATTTGTAAGTTTATGTGTAAAAATACACTTGTATACAAAAGCAAAGAGAACGTATATTTGGATCCTAATTTTAACGACCCAGTATACCATTGAGGTGCAAATCACTTTGTAATACGTTTTACCTTCGTCGGTCATTGTTTCTGATGTATGATATACTAAAGTGAGTAAACTTTCATGTTTTATTTCTTTAGATATCCTTCTTTTCAATACTGGTTGGATCTATCGTATAAGTTTTCGTCTCTTTGCTGAAAAGGCTGATTCCAGACAGATCAGTTCCGATACCAAAAGGGTCACCAGTACATACCTACACTCTCAACCTGACACTTCTTTCGACTCACGACTTCTTAACTACGAAAACTTGACACCACAACCTCTTCTGAGAACTCTCAGGGAACCTGACGTTCCTCTAGGTTGGTCAGGTAAGACTTCCTCTAGTCGGGACCCTAAAGAAACCTTCCTTACTACGATTTCGACTTTGAGGTCATGAAACCGGTGGAGGACACTTCCCAACTGAATAACCTTTTCAGAGACTACGACCCTCCCTAACCCCAGTCCTCCTTTTCCCCTCCTGTCTCCTACTCTACCGACCTACCGTAGTGACTGAGCTACCTGCACTCAGACTCACTTGAGACCCTCAACCACTACCTGTACCTCCGGACCACACGACACCAAGTACCTCAACGTTTCTCAGTCTGTTCAGACTCACTGACTTGACTTGACTTGACTATCTTTCATATCATTACTACCGTCTTCCGACTTTAATCTCCCCTCTTGTATCCCCTATTTCCGATTTCTCACAACCCAAAGAACGACTTCACTACTTTTACAAGATTTTGACTGACACGACTACCGATGTGTACAGAAACTTATATAATTTTTAGTTATGGGTACATTTGATCTATCGATCACTCTTGGACGACATATTGTATCCTTCGAGTCGAGTCCCGAGACACTACTGGATTTCCCCAACCTACCTCAACCCCACCCTCCCTGCGGGCTCCCTCCCCTTATGTACGTATCTAACTAAGTGAAGTAACATTTCGTCTTTAATTGTGTTATAACTTTTCGTTAATATAAGGTTAATCTTTTCCTCTGTCGTTACTATTTTCTTTGATTTATGTTTGTCGTTGTTGTTGTTTTTTGGGTTTTGGTTGTGTAACATGTGAAATTCACTTAACGTACCACATACTTAATATAGAGTTACTTCTGTAATTTTTAATTAACCTTTTTTATAAAAGTAGTTTGAATTTTTTTTAATACACCCTCGGAAAACAAGATGAGACTTGGGAGATAACCACAAACTGAGACCAATAAGGAAGGTTCTTAGGAGGGACTAACGGATCCAACCACACATACTACGATGGCAACACGACTGGCAATAGTATCGAGAAAGGTGAACGTGACTTAAAGTACCAAAGTACCGACAGAAGTGTAATCTAACAAGAGGGTAACCCTCTACTTTATTATGGTATAATTACTAATAAAGGGATCCTTTTAGGGTACCTACCTCCTCGGACCATCCGACGTCAAGTACCCCAGCGATTCTCAGCCTGTGCTGACTCCCTGAAGTGAAGGTGAAAGTACGTAACCTCTTCCTTTACCGTTGGGTGAGGTCACAAGAACGGACCTCATAGGGTCCACCCTAAGGGACCATCCGAAGGCAGACACCCCAGCGTCTCTCAGTCTGTACTGACTTCGCTAATGGTCGTCGTCGTCGTCGTCGTCGTCCTAGTTTGTGTCTCAAGTCCTGTATCACTATTTTTTATTTGTCAAAGATACCTACTTATAAAGTTTAGTAAAAAAGAGTGACTTCTCAGTCAAAAGCAATTGTTCGATTTACAAATTGAATCGTACAAATTATACCTTGACGGATAAGTTAGTTTACTGCTGAGGATGAAGAAATTTCACCATGAATTGATCGTTTGAGGTATATGTCGGAGAATTTGAACGTAGCTTCACGAAAATCCCTGCATCTGTGTCTGTAAATACGTATGGTAGTAAATTACTTGTGGCGGTCGAATTTGGAATTCTTAAAGGTGATTAATATTTTGACTATGTTGACCCATTCTATTTGGTTAAGTGTTTGTTTATAGTAACACAGGATAAGGACTTAGTAGAGAACTACCTGTTAGGATGTGTAAACTTCTTCAATCCCTCCATTAAAGACAGAGTGAGGATAGCTAAATTTTAAGAAGGTAAATCTTGGGGTCCAACAACAGTCTCCTGTTACTCGTTGATAGAGAACAATTTATGTTACAGACTATACGTTCTAATAGTAAGAAGAGGAGTACGGGGGTCTGTACTTTTATGGTATCTCTAAATTGTTAAGATTCCTTTGGAATTTCTTTACCAACCGTGAATGGGACAATGGATTTATATTGACCCTGTTATACACCTGTCAGAATCTCTGTACCATACGGTAGTTTTTCTTGATTTGTAACTACAGTGTGAGAGTTTTTTTATACATACAAATCACTTCATAAAATTTCTCCGTTGTTTTCCTTTTGATGTAAAATTCTGAAGTATTATTAGAAGAAATAGTTTTTAAAGGACTTCTGGAAAATCGTCCATGAGTTACTGTAAAGAAGAAAAGGAGAGATATTTTAGAAATGTTTTAAGACTAGAAAAGATACTTCTACTTTTCTTAGAATATTCTTAGGTTCATCTATTTTATTCAATAGACATTTCTTTATTTTTCCTCCAACCGGAGTATGAAGAGACATTTTCGATTACAGACTTCAAGTACTTATAAGTAGAAATTTAAGACTACTTCTTTAGACTGTAATCCACGAAGACCTCCTGTTTTATTTGAGAACATAGTCAATCAAATCCCAGTGTCAACGACGGTGGAGAAGCGAAAACAGAGAAAGTGTACTTTCGAAAGAAACCCATAAGACACTAGAAACGAGTGTGAAGTTCAACTTAAATTTTTTTTTTTCGATTAATCTTTTGTACTCGGTGACCCTCCTCCCCGAATATGGGAGATTCTAATTAGTGTCCCTCAGTTCATCGAAAGTCTTTCGAAAAGTCTTTGTGACTCAAGAATCCCGACCATTACAAAAAGTTTATTATAATGGTTAGAGAAGAGATCTTAATCTTTTTTTTTTTATGACAAGTTTTAGATGTCGGGTTCCTCTCCTACTTCTAACTTCAAACTCCCGAGGAAAAGTTTTTGACCTACCCGAAAAGGGATAAAGGACAAAAATTGTGTTATGAGGTGGGAGTTAACACGTGAAGGACGGGAAGAGTCTCTTCTTTAGAAGACTGAAGACGACCGTTCTGTCACCTCCCGTCTCCTCAGTCAAAGAGTGTTGACCCCAATTTCTAGAATCTTAAGTTGACGTAGAAGTTTCCTGAAAGTTTATTAGTTCCACAAAGGTCCAATGGGAGGTTTGGGTGAAGGTCCGGACGAGACACGACAGTTAACGACTCGGGAAACCTTAAAGATACACGAAGGGACTATCGAGTCGACCATTTCTTAGACGGACGTTACGTCCTCTGGACCCAAATTAGGGACCCAACCTTTCTAAGGGGACCTCTTCCCTTGTCGATGGGTGAGGTCATAAGACCGGACCACTTAAGGTACCTGACATATCAGGAACCCCAGCGTTCCTCAGTCTGTCCCTCACTGAAAGTGAAAGTGAAACCTTAAAGATGTCAGGTATAAGACATCGAAACAACTAGAGGAAAGAAGACCGAGTCCAAGTTAAAGTATCCGCAAACACAAGTTGGAAATACAGAGAGGGAAGGCACTACACAGTGACAAAGAGGAAACTCAGTACAGGAACACTTAAATAAGTACATTCTTAGGGAAAATAGTACATAAACACAATTACAATCGTCATTCACTTTAATTCATACGAAATTACTTTGGATCAACCTCTTCCGTTACCACTGGGTGAGGTCATGAGGACGGACCTTTTAGGGTACCTGTCTCCTCGGACTATCCGACGTCAGGTACCCCACCGATTCTCAGTCTGTACTGGCCCACTGAAGTGAAACTGAAAAGTGGAAGGACGAAACCTCTTCCTTTACCGTTGGGTGAGGTTCCAAGAACGGACCTCTTAAGGTCCCTGCCTCCTCGGACCACCCGACGGCAGACACCCCAGCGTGTCTCAGCCAGTGCTGACTTCGTTGAATCGTCGTCGTCGTCATTACTTAAATATCAAACTTTAATAGAAGATTATGATTCAGGATCAAACAGTATTGTACAACAAAAAAATAATGAAACGATTAAAAGAGATGATTTTAACTTGAAAAAAGTACTAAAGGTATTTACGATCAGGGGATGACAGAAGGACAGAGTATAATAGAACCAAATCAAAACTTTATTGGACTTGATCTGAGTATTTTATTCAATGTTGTAGCAAAGGGTAAAAATAATAAATATTATATTATATTCCCTATACACAAGGACCTACAAAATTAATTTGTTAATATTCTGGTTGCCCTTTTCAACGAAATGACTTTTATGTATCTATATAATAATGACTGATTTAAATAAATTACCGAAATCTCATATAAATACAAAAGATAAAGAATAGTTCAGTTAAAACAGATAACATAAAATGGAACCTACATATGTGAGGTACAACTAGTATTTGTAAATTTGAATTCTTAAAACTAGTATTTACGAATATATTAAGAATTCTAAAACAAATTAAGAGAGACCTAAATATCAATACGAAAGAAATGTTAAATTATCTCGATTGTACTAAAGTGACCTCAAAGGATAGCTAGAATCTTTAAATTGATGAAATGATCAAGAGTTCTTTTTATACAAAAATAACAAAGTAACAGAATTTTTTAGTGATTAAAT
The DNA here is from genome assembly GCA_006410555.1 of Capra ibex. NCBI lineage: Eukaryota > Metazoa > Chordata > Mammalia > Artiodactyla > Bovidae > Capra > Capra ibex. The sequence goes on along the minus strand of SJYO01038983.1, from coordinate 5,067,431 downwards.
TAACATAAATAAAACAAGATGAAAGAAACCAAGAAAAAAAAAGGGAAATTAAAGAAGTTGACTTGTGACTTTAGTAATTAAGAGTCACCCTGGACATAACTTTATATACGTAAAATTTGATATTTAAAGAAAGATTCTTTGTAAAAAAGGACGTAGGAGGTCCAAAACAATGTATATTGAACACACGATTGAGGATTTATATACAATTGTAGAAAAATTTAAAGAAGATATTAAACGTGTAGATATTTATATACAAAACATCGAAACGGAAAAACTATAGATTAATGAAATAACATTATACCAGTCTTTTCGGTAGAGACACTAAAATAAATGAATCATAAAAACTATAAATTAAAAACCGGACCAACTACCAGTTAATAACTTTACAAATTATAAAATGATTTTACTACTTGAAACCCCATTATCAAAGACTTTCTAGGGACGATACTAAAATTTGTAAAGTTATAGTTACAAGTTAAACCAGTCACAAGTGAGATATTTAAACCCCTTTATATTTTCACGTCTCTTAAACACATAACGACTACCTTTTGATATTTTATAAAATTTAATATGTTATTTTTGTTATGTTAATTTACGAATAATATGTGTCTTCTATGATAATTTACATTTAATTATTAGAACTTAAGTATACATTCTTTAATAAGGAAAATAACAGTTGTTATTGAAAGAAATAGGAATTATTTAGAAAATAGATAAAATAGACTATTTCGATGGTGTCTAAAACCAATTATTAAAGGATCAAAAGAAGAAAAGAGACATAAAGTAGGAAAACCATTGAAGTGAAAACCCTAAACCCAAACTCGTTATTTGTCCACATAAGTTTAACTCTTGTAAAAATGAAAAGACCATTTATTTAACTAAAATCGTAGAAATTCTTTACTGACAAATAGGAATTATTTCGAAAATCAAATTTCAGACATGACAAACAATTAATTAGAATCTCAAGATGGAGTAAAAATATAGTGAGTTTAATAAATTATAACACTAACTAAAATACCAGTCACATAAATATTGAACCTTTGGTAACGTAGAAAGAGTTAAAAAGGGAAGTTCACTGTAGGTAAGTAAACAAATGAGTAAGAAAGGGACTTTTCGACACTACCGTTTATAAGAATCTTAAAGGAGGTTTTACCGAAAAAAAAAAAAGAATATCATTTAATTTGAGACTTTAAGATACAACACTCTGATAAAAGAGAATCATGAAACGTATATAGAAAAATAATAACAGACATGAAATATTAACAGAGTCATAAGGAAATAATTTTCATTACACAAAAAATATTTTAAGAAAAAGTCTCAAATACAAAACGAAACTAAAAGAAAATGAAATAACATTGTAAAAATCTTCAGACAAAATAAATAAGTCAAAAGTCAAGCTACACGAAGAAATTCGACTCCTGAGTACAAGATCTCAAGACATTTTAAAGTCAGTAAACATTAATAATCAGTAGAAACGTTAAAGGTACACGACCATTCACACTACAAGACAGGTTGGAGAGGAGGGACTCCCCGTCGGAAAAGGGTAACGGTTGAGACACGTTCCAAAAAGTCAAGTAACGAGGAGAAAATATCCAGTCTCTGGTTTAAAGTACAGGATGAATCCACAACTTTGGAATGGAGGATGGTAATTCAGGTATAGATATAATAATTAGTTCATAAAGGGAAAGACGCAAGAGAGGTAGGTAGAAAGGAAGGAGAAACGGAAAGAAAGACTCCCTCTCGTTTTACGTGATGGGGATTAATACGGTGAAACGGTGTAACTGATAAAACTTAATTTCAATGAATTCTTTATCGGTTACGTTCTTCCTATAAGATTGCAAGGGACTAGGAAACTTTCGTACTTTATTCAGAGGGTACACTTCCATAAGAGGGATGTGGAATAGTGGTCTGTCCTTTAAGTTCCTGTTCTTGTGACATGTTTTCTTGAAATAATGAAGTAATCAAACGATGAGGTTCGGGGTTAGGGAAACAGTTGAGAAGTGTTTATTAACTAAGAAACAGATTTTACGTACTTTCGACGGACGAAACCAGTGAAGAGACTCCGAGTATAAAAATACTGGAAGACATAAATGTTGTCATTTGAACAAAAAGAGGACAATTAGACGGAGTCTAGTCAATAATCTGGTCGGATTCTTTGATCTGAGGAACCTTTTCTGGAACTACGACCCTTTCTAACTTCCGTCCTCCTTTTCCCCTACTGTCTCCTACTCTACCAACCTACCGTAGTGACTGAGCTACCTGTACTCGAACTCGTTTGAGGCCCTCAACCACTACCTGTCCCCTCGGACCGCACGACGTCAGGTACCCCAGTGTTTCTCAGTCTGTGCTGAGTCTCTGACTTGACTTGACTTGACTTGACTTTTTTGATCTTTTCTTCTACCCTTTACAAAAGGATGGGATGTAAAGGGAGGGAGGGAAGGTAAGAAGGAAAAAGGAAGGAGGGAGAAAGGTGGAAGAAAAAAAGAAAAGAAAAAAAAAAAAAAAAAAAAAAAAAAAATGAAGTTGGAACATTCCAAAGGGACCACCGAGTCTGTCATTTCTTAGACGGACGTTACGTCCTCTGGGTCCAAGTTAGGGACTCAGTTCTTCTAGGGGACCTCTTCTCTTACCGTTGAATGAGGTCATAAGAACGGACCTTTAGGGTACCCGTCTGTTCGGACCGTCCGATTCAGGTACCCCAACGTTTCTCAGCCTGTACGTGCTCCTTGATTGTGAGTACATTATATAAAAAGTCATAGAAAAAAGTTTTAAATTTAAAGAAAATTTCATGGACTCACAGACGTAGTCATAAAATGAAGTACAAAGATATTTATATATACACATATTCGACCTTCTTTTACTTTAATTATTAGTGTACATAGGGATTCTCAAATTATTGTTTTTCGAATACAGACTGTATCAGAGAATAAAGAAGTGGACTATATGACTTTTAACATACTGAAAGTGATCCCTCTATTCAGATAATCCGGTCGAGAACCGATCTTTATAAGATTCGGTGATTTATCGTGGTATCTGCTCCATCGACTCAAACTTCATCCCGGATCCGACAGTCTAGTTTCCCTTTAACGGAAAAGAAGTCAACAAGACTGTGTCAGGACTACAGGGAGCGAGCCGGAAACAGCTCACACGGGAAAACCGAAACGTAAATTGGTAATAAGGAGTTACTTCTCTTTGACGCAGTATATCAACCGTACTTTCAACCAGACTTTCGACAGTCACGAGACATACAAGGATCAACTATTATTTGATAGAAGAGATGTCCCACTTTCCTTCGTCCAACCAAAATGTCAGTTCGGTCACCCTTCTGTGTTAACTTCACTTCACATCCACTTTCAAGGACTAAAATACCTTTCGAACGGCTAAAAGAACCTCAAAGAAAGGAGTCTTGATCAAGTATTGTACTTGACTCACACTCCGTAAACGGAGTAAAGGTCGAATAAGGTCCGATTCAATTTCGGTTTTTTCAACTCCGACGTAGTCTTAACGAACGGACACCGTATTTCGCACGAAAGATAAAGTAAGGAAACTAGTATACTACATTTATACGGAAACACACGTCATCACTAAAAGTATACTAAGATAGTTTCCCTAAATTTTTATGGTCTAGGAACTCCTCGTTTTACTAGTCTTTCTTACTCCCTAAGATACGGACCCTTAAATCAATGTTGATACTTTATACGTTTCCTAGTCTCTTTTCAAAGAACTATAGAATCTAACAGACTAAGAGATCGAATATTTTGTCCTTATCACACTACATATTAGAATCATCATCTTTTTATATAAACAGTAATTCGAGTCAATAATTATTTAAGTCAATTACACTCTAATTTCTCTTCAACTATTAAATTTTAAAATATATTAAGAAAGTACAAGTAACGGATTGTCAGAAAATCTTAACGAATTAATTTCCTTGTTTGACTTACATGTACCAAAGATGTAAAATTTTGTTGTGGACAGAAAATTTTTCAGTTTGTTACCGTACAGGAGGTCTTTTCTTCACATATCTTATGTACTCCTTTTCAATACCTTGTAAAATCCCAACTCCCTAACTTCAGAAGACAAAATTTTTGTGACGGATTAAATCAAGAGTGTCATTAGGACACTTGACTAAAATAATGGGAATAAAATGGTATTTGTTTATTCGGTCCTGAGATTTACTCCGTTTATAACATACTCTGTTTTGAAACCAAAACACACTGCCTGAGTGAACAAAGTTTCGGATAAAAACAAATATAAAACCTAAAACTATATGTAGTACTAACTGAGATGTATTATCCGATATAGTAATCGGTGACCTATTTTCCCTTCACAAACTGTTTTTATTATCTCAAATATAGATTCACCACACCCGTGGTTCGATATTGTTTACACGATAAAATCTTGAAACCTTGGTCTTCAGAGTAATTAGAGGAGTATCTGGATCGTAATAACTAAGTAAAAAAAGTGTGTACATCATAAAATTACCCTAATCCAGACAGTCGGTGTAATTGTCGTGTGTAATAATATGAGACCCTTCATCATTTTTAATATTTAAAATAGTACCACTTTGAAGATCTTTTACTACCAGAGTAGGAACTCTCACTACTTATTCCTTACCATTTTCTCAGCCCAAAGTCAGTACTCCTTCGTTCAAAACAGTGACCAGCACTACTACTGGAAAAATGTATAGAGGAAACGAGAATAAAAGTAACTTTTATTAGGATACGCAAACAGGTCTACTTGAGGTTATAGATATACGGTACTTCATTATCATAGGTCAAAAAAAGAAATTAAATAACCCCATATCAACGAGGTGTTATAACACAATCGAAGGTGACGTGTTGTTTTACTTACTCGGTGTGTGGATGTATAGAGGGGAGGGAGGAAATCGGGGGGGGGTGGGTGGGGGTAGGATGGGAAGATCCAGTGGTTTCTCGTCGTTCGACCCGAGGGACTCGAGATGTCGACCAAGGGTGACCGATAGATAAATTTGTGCCGTGACATATATACAGCTAGGATTTGATGATTAGGCGGGGTGGGAGTTGGTACAGGTCCGTAGGTAAAAGTGAAAACGCAGAGATAAGGACGAGACGTTTATCCAAGTAGACATGGCAAAAAGGTGTATACAATTTCGTGGGTCAGAAATTGAAGGGATTTTACGGGATTTATGATTTAAGATAGTCAAAAAGTGTGACGAACTTATCTTTAATATAAAAACAAAGACGAAACAGACGAGGTTGGTATTAGTTAATTAACGTAGACACCGGAGACTTAAAACGACGAGGGAGTTGGATGTGGCGTGAAAGAAGGGAAGTAGACGAGTGAATCTGGTCACAAGGAAGTTTCGATTCGAGTCCGTAGTAGAAAGGGGTCCTTCAACGAGGACTGTTAGAACAGAGACGTCCGGCAAAGTGTCCTATCATACCCAATACGCAGAGAGGACACAAGGGTACTAAGGGACGTGTATTTAGGGTTGTCTATCTGAACCACTTTTCCTGTCTCTGTCACATAATTCGGGACCTAAACAGTCAATAATCAACGTATGAGAGTCTATTCAGTAGATATTAAAGACATGGAGTAAAAAAACAGACGACTTAATCTTATTGGTGAAGTGAGTGCTAACAACATTTCTACGTATTGTGATACACTTTTAGTGTTTTGACCGTAAAGACGACTTATAGTAAGGAAACCAGAGGGTCCAGGTAAAAAAAAACGGAAGAGGTGGGACAGACCCGGGGTTCATTATGTATTGGTTGAATATTCTAGACCTAATCACCCGAGGAACGAGGAGATCGAATTCGAACCGAAGTAGGTATCTCCACGTGTCTGTCTTTTTAGTCTTTCGTCTTTCGTTCACCTCAGCCCCAGTCACATAAATTAGAAGGTCAGGAAGAAACGGTACATCGTTCCCCAACGGACGTAGGAAGATGTTCCGGTGTCGAGGACGGTCGACCGAGTCGGTTGTGTCATTTGAAGAGACAGAAGGTCATTAACAAGGGAGGGGAACGGGACGTACGGGTCCCATGTCGTAATAGGGTACAAGGAAAGGAAATTGGGACAACGGTTTTAACATTTATCAAGGAAATAATTCGAGAGGAGTTTTTCAGTTGAACTCACACAGTCGACAAAGGACGTTCACGGGACTGTCTATGGTGTAAGTGATAATAATTGTTATACGTGAATTGTTTGACAAGGTATTAACAGAGAACTAAAGAGACTTAAGGGAACGGTTTGACACTTGATGAAATCTCGTCCCTGGTATCGAGTAATCAGTGACAATAGAAGGTAACAGTGTATGTAACGACCCGTTTTATGTTCGGAATTATTTACATACAACCAACTAATTTACTTTTTTATTCCGTGACGGGAAATAAGAAGACTCATGTTCGAAGTGTCACTTATTATATTTATTTATAAACGACGTTAATTACACTCAAACGGGTCTTTATTCTCGTATTATACTAATTTTCCTTATAAAGACCCGTTTAACTAGAACCCTTGTCAGTTTTCCGATAGTCCAATTCACAGTATTTTTTAAATCGAATTTTCCTATCAGTCCTGAATGACTTACGATATCTCTCCCATGTTATCAACTCTAATCCACTTATACAAGTATTTGGGTATGAATTAAAATCATTAAATACGTCGATAAACCTCTTTTCACTTCACCCTTTCTTTTTTAAGACATCTAATAAATCCATTGTAAAAAAGTTGACAGTAGAACGTATCTTATAATAAGACGACGTAGGTAAACCTTTATATAGTGGAGTTCGTATTAGTGATCCAATTAAAAAAAAATAAGTGGTATTTTCTATACGATTACTACAATTGAATCGAACGATTCTGGAGATAACCCTTAATGTAAAAAATAAATGACTTACCTAGTGTCCTATGAGTTCTTGTTCTCCTCGACGAGTCCTTTTCTGTCAACCAAATTTTACCGGTTAGTCTTTAACACTCGACATTACTCACGAGTCTAAAACCTACTTTGTCACATTTGAAATTCTCTGTTCTTCAGCTCAAAAACAATAGATTTCGATATATAAATTTTTTTCTTCTTCTTCTACTTCTTTCGTCACCGTGTAATCGTTGGAAACCTTCGTCTAATCTGTCCGACGGTGGTGACGGGATCGGTCGGTCAGTACACGTCGGGCCCGGTCACCTGAAGGACGGGACTCCGGGGACCCGACGGGTGTACCGGGTCTCTTGGTGGGGGCGTAGGGGGGGTTACGGGTCCAGACAGACGCCAAGTGGAGCGACCGACAGGGTCAGGAGTATCCGTCGTCCGTCGGTACGTAACCCAGGGGGTCAAACACCACGGTTTCTCGTCCGTCCAAAGGATCAGTCTCCACAGATGGTAATTACACTCCGTCATATTTAACTGTTCGTCTAGAATTTTAAGTATGTCGTTCCGTTTCCTGAGTCTTATCGGTTTTCTTAGGAGGGCCGCCCCACCCCCCCCCTCAACTTCGTTGGTAAGGAGGACTAAAGTTTTGACTGATGTTTTGATGTTATTAGTTCCCTAAATGGGATTTATCCGTGGAGCTGTTTATAACCTTAGGGGTCCCTTAAGGTTGTAACTTCCCGTTTCTCTAAACTAATGTCTTGAAGGTGTCCTTCAAGACCCCCTTTGTCTCTTTGAACCCTCCGTGTTTGTTTTGGAACACACGTGGTCCTGGGTCCCCCTTACTNTATTAGTTCCCTAAATGGGATTAATCCGTGGAGCTGTTTATAACCTTAGGGGTCCCTTAAGGTTGTAACTTCCCGTTTCTCTAAACTAATGTCTTGAAGGTGTCCTTCAAGACCCCCTTTGTCTCTTTGAACCCTCCGTGTTTGTTTTGGAACACACGTGGTCCTGGGTCCCCCTTACTCGTCACTGGGGGTGTTCTCTGACTCGGTCTGAACGTACACTCCCAAACCCCGGCCCACCCCCTCTAGAAGACGTCTCCACACCCAGATGTCACCGGACTCCACCCCAGTCTTCGTAACCATCGTCGTCAGGACCCTCCGTACTACACAACCGTACTCAGGAGAACATCCTCCAGTGGCAAATGGAATGGTATCTCGGATATCGGTATGTTATCTCTGACGTCTGAGGTCCTGACCCGACGTAATCCGGTTTGTTGATTGTCTCTCCCTCGTGTCGTAGTGGGTGATCGTCTTTTAACCTAATTGCTAAATAACTCGTACCGAGACGGGTGGTCTCGTCCTGAGTCAAAAGGGGTGTCGATCAGGGAGGGTAGTTCCGTGTTCAGAGAATCGGAGTAGGTTGTCTCCCGTCTGTCTTCTTCTTTCTTTTTTGATGTTAGGGACCGGAGGTCTTACTTTTGATGTTAGTATCTTTTACTTGGTTTTAATAGTGTACCTAGTGTCGGAACACATTGAGTCACTTCGATACTCGGTATGCATGTCACTGTACGTTCTGACTACCTAGTACCATCTCTTAAGCCTGTTTTACACCAGGTGACCTCTTCCCTTACCGTTTGGTGAATAAGTTATAAGAATCGAACTCTTGGGGTACTTTTCAACCTTTTCAATTTTTCCATACTGTGACCTTCTACTCGTGGGGGAGTCTTCCAGTCATTCACAGGTTATCTGATAACTCCTTCTCGCTTTTATATCGAGGTCTTTCTTACTTCTCTGACTCGGTTTCGTCTTTGTTGTAGGTCGACACCTGCGTAGACAACCCCTTTCATTTCAGGTTACGTCATAATGTATCCTTGGACCTTACAATCCAGGTACTTAGTTCCATTTGACCTACACCAGTTTGCCCTCTACTGTTCTCACTTATAACTGTAAAATCCTTAGTCATTTGATTTTACCTACCTTTACCCGTTTAAATTAGGTCTAGTGATAGTATAGATGATGACACCCGTTCTTAGGGAATCTTCTTTACGTCACCACAAATATAAGTTGTTTTCTTAGGTTTTACATCATGAACCCACGTCAGAGTTTTCACTGCCTTACTAGAGTCAAGTGAAGGTTTCGTCTTGTAAGTTGTAGTGTCATTAGGTTCAGATACAGGGTTAATGATTACGACTTCTTCTACTTCAACTTGCCAAGAAGATACCTCTGGATGTTCTAGAAGATCTTGATTACGGTTTTTTTTTTTTTTTTGGGTTTTGGGTCTACCCGAAGAGTAATATCCCCTAACCTTATGTTTTCATCCTTCAGTCCTCTATGGACCTTATTGCTCGTTCAATCCGGAACCTCATGTTTTACTTTGTCCAATTTCCGATTGTCTCAAAACAGTTCTCTTGTGTAACCAGTATCGTTTGTGGGAGATCGTTGTATGTTCTCTACTGAGATGCGTATCTATAGTGGTCTACCAATTATGATTTTAGTCTGACTAATATAAAAAACGTCCACTTCTACCTCGAGATAAGTCAAATTAACGAGTCAGTACAGACTAAGAAACACTGGGATACCTGACGTCATATGGTCCGAAGGGACAGGTAGTGGTTGAGGGTCGAGGACGAGTTTGAGTTCAGATAACTTAGTCACTACGACAGGTTGGTAGAGTAGGAGACAACAGGGGAAGAAGAAGACGGTCTCGAGATATGTCAATCGTTTCTGTTCTAGACCTTGACTGACACCGAGTCTAGTACTTGAGGAATAACGGTTTAAGTCTGAATTTAACCTGTTTCATCCCTTTTGGTGATCCGGTAAGTCCATACTGGATTTAGTTTAGGGGATACTAATGTGTCATCTTTCCCGTTTATCTAAGTTCCCTAATCTTGACTATTTGTCTTACGACCAATATCTGTCTCCAAATATTGTAACATCTCCTCCACCACTGGTTTTGGTAAGGTTTCTTTTTCTATTCGTTCTTCTTTTTTACCAACAGACTCTTCCGGATTTTTATAGACCTTTTTTTCTTTTCTTCGTTTTTCGTTTCCTCTTTCCCTTTTCTATAAGGGTTGACTTACATCTCTAAGTTTCTTATCGTTCTTCTCTGTTCTTTCGGAAGAATTCACTTGTCACGTTTCTTTATCTCCTTTTGTTATCTTACCCTTTCTGATCTCTAGAGAAGTTCTTTTGCTCTATGGTTCCTTATAAAATACGTTTGTACCTGTGTTATTTCCTGTCTTTGACGTTTTTGGGTTGTCTTCGTCTTCTCTAACTCTTCTCCACATTTCTTATGTGTCTTCTCGATATGTTTATTTCTAGAATTACTGGATCTATATTGGTACTGCCACACTGGTGAGTGGATCTCAGTCTATAGGACCTCATACTTCAGATCACCTGGTATCCTTCGTTATAATACTTGTTTTGATCACCTCCACTACCTTAAGGTTAACTCGATAAAGTTTAGGACTTTCTACTACGACACTTTCATGACGGGAGTTATATGGTCTTTTAAACCCTTTAAATCGTCATCGGTGTCCTGACCTTTTCTAGTCAAAAGTAGGATTAGAGTTTCCTCCCGTTACGGTTTCTTACAAGTTTGATGGCGTATCAACGTGGGTAAAGTATACGATCGTACCACTACGAGTTTTAGGAAGTTCGATACGAACTTGAATACGATCATGATACGATCATGCACTTGGTTCTTGAAGGTCTACATGTTCGACCTAAATCTTTTCCATATCTCTCCTTGGTCTCTAATTTAACAGTTTAGGTAACCTAGTGTCTTTTTCGTTCCCTTAAGGTTTTTTTATAGATGAAGACGAAGTAACTAATACGATTTCGGAAACAGAGACACCTAGTGTTGTTTGATACCTTTTAAGAATTTCTCTACCCTTAGGGTCTGGTGAACTGGACGGAGGACTCTTTAGACATACGTCCAGTTCTTCGTTGTCAATTTTGGTCTGGACCTTTTTGTCTGACCAAGTTTTAAGTCTTTCCTCATGTATTTCCGACATATAACAGTGAGACGAATAAATTAAATATACTTCTCATGTGATACGTTTTAAGACCCGACCTACTTCGAGTTCGACCTTAGTTCTAATGACCCTCTTTATAAGAGTCTATACGTCTATTATGGTGGGATTATCGTCTTTCATTTCTCCTTGATTTCTCGGAGGACTACTTCCACTTCTCCTCTCACTTTTTGACCGGATTTTGAGTCGTGACTTTTTTTGATTTAGTACCGTAGAACAGGGTAGTGAAGTACCGTTTATCTACCTCTTTTTTATCTTTGTCATCTGTTAAAGTATAAGAACCCGAGGTATTAGAGACGTCTACCACTGACGCCGGTATTTTAATTTTCTGTGAACGAGGAATATTCTTTCTGATACTTTTTGGATTGTTCGTATAATTTTTCGTTTAAAACAACCGTAGTGAAACAACTGTTTCCAGGTATATCAGTTTCGATACCGAAAAAGTCATCAGTGGGTGCCTACACTCTCATTTCAGTGTGTCAGTCATTTCTTCTGACTGGTGACTTTTTGACTATGAAAACTTGAAACCACGACGTTTTCTGAGTACTCTCAGGGAACCTGTCGGTCCTCTAGTTTGGTGAGTTAGGATTTCCTTTGGTTGAGACTTCTTGTCTACGACTTCGACTTTGAAGTTATGAAACCGGTGGACTACACTTCTAGACAGGGGAACCTTTTCTGGGACTACGACCCTTTCTAATTCCCGTCCTCCTCTTCCCCAGCTGTCTCCTACTCTACCAACCTACCGTAGTGATTGAGTTTCCTGTACTCAAATTCGTTTGAGACCCTCTATCACTTCCTGTCCCTTCGTACCACACGACGTCAGGTACCGTGACGGTTCTCAGAGTGTACTGATCGTTGACTTGTGGTTGTTTCCGTCCGTGATACTGAAAATTGACTTCTTCAAATTTTAGTCTCTCAAATCCACGAAACGGGTTTCAGTGTGTCTTGTACCGCTGTGGGTTCAATTAAACTTGATAAGACTTAGGGTAACGAAAGATGGAATAGTACTACTGAGAAGATTAGATCACGACTTACTCTACTCGAGTTACTGTTTCCACTAGGGTACCAAGTCACTCTTTTATCTCCATTCAGGGTGTTGTGTAGGAACTATCTCCAAACATACAATCGTTTCAGAAGGAATTATAGACTCGAATGGTAAAGTAACATTGTTCTGTCATTTTCACTTTGTTTTTTCCTTCCTAAAAATAACCCCTTCCTCGGACACGATTCAAGTCTCATGACTCCTTCGTACTAAAGAGTCATATTACTGTTTTCAAATCATAGAATCTTTTATTCCTAAATTAACCTCTCTTTCCCGTTCACTCCAACGACCCTTCTCTTTTTCCCCGGTTAAATATTCTTACCATAAATTAATATAGATTATTTTACCGATAAAGGATCGAGAAATGTGACTTTTCTATATCTTGATTACTCTTGGGACATGGTTACTTGTGATAGGTATGGGTTAAAAACCAGAAATTATTATTGTCAAAGTTGTAAATAACTCATGAATTATCCACAGTCTAGAACACAACTCACAAATTGTACATAATATGGTAAATTCTGAGTACTCTCGGGATAAACCATACCGACTTATGTGACTTCGACGTTGTTTACTATAATGACTTGTTCTACATTGATATACGAATAAGGGAGGAAGGAAAAGAGAACGATACCCCGGATACTTAACTATTAAGTATCTGGAATCTAATTTTTTTTTTTTCAGACTGAAGTCCCGTAGTTTAGGTCCCCGTCGACTTCGGACACTGAGTATGTCGAAACGTAAAGAAGTCATAAATCATGTCCCAGTCTCCGTACCATCTACGAGTTATAAATGACTTATTTAAATTACTCAAATTTGAATCTTACATATCCCAATCACCAATGTTAAAAGGGGAAAGTCAAGAAGTGATCGTATCTGGATTGTGTCAGTATTTTTAGTTACAGATTGTATAGTATTACATCAAACCGATTACCGGTGATTATTTGACTTATAACTCGTTTCTACGTAGTTAAAAATGTAGATTTCCTTTGCGTAGTTTATGTATTTTGAGGTCTTCAGAAGTACTCTCAATTTTGTTTTTATATCCAAGACAAATCTCCAACAATTCCGTAGTTTAGTAATAAGACTTTTAGTCATTTAGTCCCCATTCTTAACTTGTAAAGGGGTGGAAAGAACATGACTTGTATAAAGTCTTATCGGTTTATCAACCGTTCCTTTTCAATAAAAAATTGTTTTCTTAGTGTTAATTATTTATGATCACCTCTGTATCTTGATGTTTTAATCGATAAGAACATTAGAAATCAACTTTAAGACCTACATTCTTTGTTAATCACTTACTACTTCGGTACTCCATTTTCAAACAATCAAGTCAAGTCAGGGAGTCGGTACAGACTGAGACGTTGGGGTACCTGACGTCATGCGGTCCGAAGGGTCAGGTAGTGGTTGAGAACCTCAAATGAGTTTGAATACAGGTGGCCCAACCACTACGGAAGGTTAGTAGAATAGGAGACAGTAGGGGAAGAGGAGGACGGAAGTTAGAAAGGGTCGTAGTCCCAGAAAAGTTTACTCAGTCGCAAAGCGTAGTTCACCGGTTTCATAACCTCAAAGTCGAAGTCGTAGTCAGGAAGGTTACTTATAAGTCCTGACTGAAGGAAATCCTACCTGACCAACTTAGAGGAACGTCAGATTCCCTGTGATTTTCCCAGAAAAGGTTGTGGTGTCAAGTTTTCGTGGGTAAGAAGCCACGAGTCGAAAGAAATATCAAGTTGAGAGTACGGATATGTACTGATGATCTTTTTGGTATCGAAACTGATCTACCTAGAAGTAACCGTTTCATTACAGAGACGAAAATTTTTGATATATTATCTCTTCTGGTAGACTGCAGTGGAGTTTGGTGACGACGACGATGATTCAGTGAAGTCAGCACAGGCTGAGACACGATGAGGTGTCTGCCGTCGGGTGGTCCGAGGGGGTAGGGACTCTAAGAGGTCCGTTCTTATGACCTCACCCAACGGTAAAGGAAGAGTTTACGTACTTTCACTTTTCACTTTCACTTCACTTCAGTGAGTCAGTACAGGTTGAGAATGGCTGGGGTACCTGACGTCGGGTGATCCGAGGAGGTAGGCACCCTAAAAGGTCCGTTCTCATGACCTCACCCCACGGTAACGGAAGAGGTGCCTAGTTAAATTTTTGATTGTCACGTCTATCGTCTCTTCTACCACCTCCTTATCCTACCCCTCTGGTGAAAGAGGGGGTGTTTAAGTAGTTTTCTTGTAACTTGTGACTCATTTAAGGTGTTTTGGTGAAGACTTACGGCCGTCTCCTGTACTCCGTGGGTCTTTTCGTCGGGTAACAGAAGCTTTCCTCCATCCTTTTTTATATTTTCTATTTTTCTCTCCGTTTCTCTCTCCCTGTCTCGAGGCAAGGCCCTTCCCTCAGAATTTTGTCTCTCTTCAAAGGTTTGTGGTCCTTTGTGACAGTGACGGCTCAGACACCACTCGGAACCTTGGTGTCTCCCGTTGTATTGGTCCTCCTTTTTATTTATTTATTAATTTGGGGTGTCTAATGCACCGGTTACCATTGAGGGTCGTCTCTTCGTCGCGTCTGCGGACGTAGACGGTGATCGTTCTTCCCCGACCCGTCCCTCCGCGCCCTACGTGACGAATCTCATTCCTGGTCCGCACTTACGGCGTTCCCGTTAGTCTCCCTTGATTGAACCCTATCGTTTGGTCTGACACCCTATCGACGGTGCACTTTTCGGGATTGGACTCTGTGGTGGTCCGGGCGAGTGTCTTGTTTCCTGACTCGTCTCGATCGGCCGACGTCTGGCCGGGTAGGGCGGGGAGGTCACTGTCCGTCCGCTCCCGTCGGTCTCGGCCTTCCCCAGTCGACGCCGGGGTCTCTCCGTAGTAGATGGTTTGACGTTCGTCCGAAACAACGATTGGTTCTAAAGAACCCTAAGACCTGCCAGTTGTAGACGGACTCTTCCACGTGGTCAATATGTGGGTCTTTTGGTTCGTCGTCCCCGCCCTCTCCGTTATTCAGTGTCACTGGAGTGAGCGGTTTATGGAGCAGTAGACTCGACGAGTCAGACGCGGAGACTCCTGGTGGACTCATGGACTTGGACTCGCCGAACCTGGACCCTTCAACGTATGTTGGGTCTCGACCGGCGTCTGTCAAGGGCCGTCTCGTTGGATCTCGGATTCGTCCCATCTTCCCTCTCGTGTGTACGCCACTCTCTCCCGTTTGGGTCACACCGACTCTGGGACGTTCGCACGCGGTCACAAACAAACGTCACAGGGAGGGAGGGGTGTCGTGCTGACTTGTTCACTCGGATCTTTTCACAGGTGGGGGCAGGGGACCACGGTCCCACCTTTAATCTGTGGCTTCTCTGGTCGTTTGTCTTCTTAGATTTTGTCTCCCTTGGAGGAACCTTCACTGTCCATGTTATCTAATTTTGGGACATCAATCATGGTTGATGTATCCTTCCCCGGATATCTAGAACTCTTTATATTCGGTCTAGTTCCTTGATAGGTTTTTACTTGACTGGGGTGTGACGGATGTTGTTGTGGTCTCTTTCAGGATCTATATAAAAATGATAAAAATGATAGTAAGAAATTAAAAATTTTAAAAATTTAGGAGATAATGAGGAAATTAAAAGTAAAAATATTGGATGATAATGAAACTTTTTTTTTTTTCTCTGTGGGATAAAAAATTTCCTTTGAAGTATATATATATAAAATATTAAAAACACTGTAACAAAAAAAAAGAAATTATAACATAAAAACTTTTAGGTTGGAGATGAGATCTAAAAATTAGAAACGAAAAACCATAAACAATAGTTAAAACATGGAGATTCTCGGGTTAGAAGTCATTGGTAAAAATGAACCCTCACTCTAATGAAGAACTGACGAGAGAGGGGGAAACCTGAGAGGAAAAAGAGGTGATCCAGTGGAGATGAGGAGGGAGGGAGAAGAGAAGAGATGGGTCGAGACACTTAGAGAAACACACAAGACCTTCCACCTCTTCTGTCCCTTGACTAATGACTGACCTAGACGGAGAGAGGAAAACTAAGGCGGGAAATAGGAGGACCGGTGGAGACAGAGGAAGGAGACAGAAAAGAAGAGGCACATTGAGACACTTGGAGAGACCCACAGGGAGTGACACCTCTTTGAAAAGTAGAAATTGGATCTACGAAGTAGTTGTCACGACATATCTACGTCTTCAGAACTCCGATGACATTTTTATTCTAATTTTGGTCTTCGTCCTCCGAATTCAGGTTTAGGACTCTTGTGGTCTCTTGAACACTGAGGTCCCTTGTAATTAGCTGTCCTCGAGTAGTTTACGGAGGTATGGAGGTGACTTTGATTCGTGGTGGGTTCCCGGTTGATCAGGGTCTCTTTCTGTATGGTACGTTTAAGAGGTCGTTGTGTCCTTGTGTCGGGATTCGAAGTTATATGTCCGACGGGTTTCAGTGAGGTTTGGGTGACTTAGAGTATTAAGTAATGGCTTGTGAAGTAACGTGAGGTCTCTCTTCTTTAGGTCGAAGTGGGTGGTCTTGTGGTTGTGTTCGAAGGGATTGGTCCTTTGGAACTGTACGGTGGGTATGTTGGGGGTGGGTGTCACTCTTTTGAGATGTTATTTCTCTTGAGGTGTTTGACGGTCTTATGTCTTTCCGGTGGGGTTTGTGTCGTTATATTTGTTCTACTTCTCTGTCTCTTTATGGGTCGTCCATTTCCTTGTCCTATGTACGGGTGGTTTGGTTTGGTTTCTCCTTCTCTATCCCTTAGATGGACTATTTCTTAAGACTTATTACTATCACTTTTACTAGGTTTGAGAACTTTTGTTTTATCTTAGTGTCTATTTATCGGACCTCTGTTACTAACTCTTCTACTTTCTTTCCAAATTGTTCCTGGATCTTCATTATTTTTTCTCAGTCATATGTTACTTATTACGTTATTTACGGTATTTTTTGTGAGACCTCCGTTAATCTTATGTCCTACGGACCCAGACCACGTCACCCTATTGGGTCTCCCTGCCATACACCTCCCAAGTCCTACCCCTTGTGCACATGTGGGCACCGTCTAAGTACAACTACATACCGTTTTGGTTATGTTATAACATTTCATTAATCGGAGGTTATTTTTATTTATTTAAATATAACTTTTTTTATTTTATAAAACTAGTCCCTGAATTTTTATACGACCTTAAAATTTTATTTTCAGATGTAATTTTTTCAGATTACAAGGAACAAGTTACTATAGTGTTCACATCAATTACTTATAACTATTGTTTAAATTTTTTTTTGGTTGTCACGTTTTTATTCTGTTGTCGAAGGAGACTACAGAAATTTATTTGTCATGTGTCTTTGTGTATACTTCAGTAAGATTTGTTTTATTTACGTTTTAACGTAAATTGTTTGTGTACTTTTCTAGGAGTTGTAGTGAGTAATAGTCTCTTTACGTTTGGTTCTGGTGTTACTCTATGGTAAAGTGTGGTCAGTCTTACCGACGTTAGGTTTTCAGATGTTCGTTATTTACGACCTCTTCTACACCTCTTTTCCCTTGGAAGAATGTGACAACCACCCTTACGTTTGATCATGTCGGTAATACCTCTTGTCACACCTCTAAGGAATTTTTTAACGTTTATCTCGACGGAATACTGGGTCGTTAGGGTGACGACCCGTGTGTGTGACTCCTTTGGTCTTATCTTTCTCTGTGTACATGGGGTTACAAGTAACGTCGTGACAAATATTATCGGTCCTGTACCTTTGTTGGATCTACAGGTAGTCGTCTACTTACCTATTCTTTCGACACCATGCATATGTGTTACCTCATAATGAGTCGGTAATTTTTCTTATGTCGACTTAGTCAAGACTACTCTACCTACTTTGAACTCGGCTAATATGTCTCACTTCATTCAGTCTTTCTTTTTGTGGTTATGCCATATGACTGTGTGGATATACCTTAAATCTTACTACCATTAGTACTGGGACATACGCTATGTCGTTTTCTCTGTGTCTACATATCTTGTCTGAAAACCTGAGACTCCCTCTACCTCTCCCACCCTACTAAACCCTCTTACCGTAACTTTGTACGTATGATAGTACATTCTTTGCTTCACGGTCAGATACAAGCTATGTCCTATGTCCTACGAACCCCGACCACGTTCCCCTACGAGGTCTCTCTACTATACCCCACCCTCCACCCTCCTCCTAAGTCCTAACCCTCGAGCATATGTGGGCACCACCTAAGTACAGTTACATACCGTTTTGGTTATGTCATAACATCTCATTTTATTTCATTTTTATTTTAATTTTCTTTTCTTATTCTAATTATTTCTCAATCGATAGTACCAGTTGTTTTCTCAGGTTTTACGTCATGAACCTACGTTAGAGTTTTTGCTGTCTTACTAGAGACAAGCAGAGGTTCCGTTTGGTAAGTGATAGCGTCAATAGGTTCAGATACGAGGTTGGTCATTACGACTTCTTTGACTTCAACTTGCCAAAATACTTCTGGATGTTCTAGAAAATCTTGATTATGGGTTTTTTCTACAAGAAAAGTAATATCCCCTGACCTTACGTTTTCATCTTTCAGTTCTTTGTGGACTTCATTGTCCTTTTAAACCGAAACCTTACGTCTTACTGCGTCCCGTTTCTGATTATCTCAAAACGGTTCTTTTACGTGACCAGTATCGTTTGTGGGAGAAGGTTGTTGTGTTCTCTTCTGAGACGTGTACCTGTAGTGGTCTACCAGTTGTGGCTTTAGTCTAACTAATATAAGAAACGTCGGTTTCTACCTCTTCGAGATATGTCAGTTGTTTTTGTTCTGGTCCTCGACTGACACCGAGTCTAGTACTTGAGGAATAATGGTTTAAGTCTGAGTTTAACTTCTTTTGTCCCTTTTGGTTATCTGGTAAGTCCATACTGGATTTAGTTTAGGGAATACTAATATGTCACCTTCACTCTTTATCTAAATTCCAAGATCTAGACTATCTATCTCACGGACTACTTGATACCTTACTCCAAGCACTGTAACATGTCCTCTGTCCCTAGTTCTGGTAGGGGTACCTTTTCTTTACGTCTTTTCGTTTTACCGACAGACCCCTCCGGAATGTTTATCGACACTTTTCTTCTCTCCACTTTTCGTTTCCTCTTTTCCTTTCTATATTCGTAAACTGACGTCTCAAGGTTTCTTATCGTTCTTCTTTATTCTTTCGGAAGAAGTCGTTAGTTACGTTTCTTTATCTCCTTTTGTTGTCTTACCCTTTCTGATCTCTAGAGAAGTTCTTTTAATCTCTATGGTTCCCTTGTGAAGTACGTTTCTACCCGAACTATTTCCTGTCTTTACCATACCTGGATTGTCTTCGTCTTCTATAATTCTTCTCCACCGTTCTTATGTGTCTTCTTGACATGTTTTTTCTAGAAGTGCTGGGTCTATTAGTACTACTACACTAGTGATTAGATCTCGGTCTGTAGGACCTTACACTTCAGTTTACCCAGAATCTTTAGTAGTGATGTTTGTTTCGATCACCTGCACTACCTTAAGGACAACTCGAGAAAGTTTAGGACTATCTAGTACGACACTTTCACGACGTGAGTTATACGGTCGTCTAAACCTTTTGAGTCGTCACCGGTGTCCTGACCTTTTCAAGTCAAAAGTAAGGTTAAGGTTTCTTTCCGTTACGTTTTCTTACGAGTTTGATGGTGTGTTAACACGAGTAGAGTGTACGATCATTGCATTACGAGTTTTAAGAGGTTCGGTCTGAAGCCGTTATACACTTGACACTTGAGGGACTAAAAGTTCGACCAAAATCTTTTCCGTCTCCTTGGTCTCTAGTTTAACAGTCGTAGGCGACCTAGTAGTTTTATCGTTCTCTCAAGGTCTTTTTGTAGATAAAGACGAAATAACTGATACGGTTTCGGAAACTGACACACCTAGTGTTATTTGACACCTTTTAAGACTTTCTCTACCCTTATGGTCTGGTGGATTGGACGGAGAACTCTTTAGACATACGTCCAGTCCTTCGTTGTCAATCTTGACCTGTACCTTGTTGTCTGACCAAGGTTTATCCTTTTCCTCATGCAGTTCCGACATATGACAGTATGACGAATAAATTGAATATACGTCTCATGTAGTACTCTTTTCGACCTGCCCTTCTTTGTGTTCGACCTTACTTCTAACGGTCCTCTTTATAGTTATTGGAGTCTATACGTCTACTGTGGTGGGAATACCGTCTTTTACTTCTCCTCGATTTTTCGGAGGACTACTTTCACTTTCACCTCTCACTTTTTCAACCGAATTTCGAGTTGTAAGTCTTTTGCTTCTAGTACCGTACACCAGGGTAGTGAAGTACCCTTTATCAACGCCTTTGTCATCTGTCACAGTCCGAAATAAAACCCCCCGAGGTTTTAGTGACGTCTACCACTAACGTCGGTACTTTAATTTTCTGTGAATGGGGAACCTTATTTTGAATGCTGGTTGGATCTATCATATAAGTTTTCGTCTCTGTAATGAAACGGTTGATTCCAGGTGGATCAGTTCCGATACCAAAAAGGTCATCAGTACATACCTACACTCTCAACCTGACACTTCTTCCGACTCACGGTTTCTTACTACGAAAACTTGACACCACAACCTCTTCTGAGAACTCTCAGGGAACCTGACGTTCCTCTAGGTTGGTCAGGTAAGACTTCCTCTAGTTGGGACCCTAAAGAAACCTTCCTTACTACGATTTCGACTTTAAGGTCATGAAACCGGTGGAGTACGCTTCTCAACTGAGTAACCTTTTCTGAGACTACGACCCGCTCTAACCCCCGTCCTCCTCTTCCCCTGCTGGGTCCTACTCTACCGACCTACCGTAGTACCTGAGTTACCTACACTCAGACTCACTTGAGGCCCTCTACCACTACCTGTCCCTCCAGACCGCACGAGACTAAGTAACCCAGTGTTTCTCAGCTTGTGCTGACTCGCTGACTTGACTTGACTTGACTTAATATCCTTTATGCTCTAATATTCACTCATAAGTACTTCATATAACAGTGGGACGAATAAATTGAATACACGTCTCATGTAGTACTCTTTGCGACCTGACCTTCTTCATGTTCGACCTTACTTCTAACGACCTTCTTTATGGTTATTAGAGTCTATACGTATACTGTGGTGGGAATACCGTCTTTAACTTCTCTTTGATTTTTCGGAGAAAGAACTACTTTCACTTTCTCCTCTCACTTTTTCAACCGAATTTCGAGTTGTAAGTCTTTTGTTTTTGCTTCTAGTACCGTAGACCAGGGCAGTGAAGTACCCTTTATCTGTCCCTTTGTCACCTTTGTCACAGTCTGAAATAAAACCCCCCGAGGTTTTAATGACGTCTACCACTAACGTCGGTACTTTAATTTTCTACGAATGAAGAACCTTCCTTTCAATACTGGTTGGATCTGTCGTATAAGTTTTCGTCTCTGTAATGAAACGGTTGTTTCCAGACAGATCAGATCCGATACCAAAAAGGACACC
Organism: Capra ibex; assembly: GCA_006410555.1. Lineage (NCBI taxonomy): Eukaryota > Metazoa > Chordata > Mammalia > Artiodactyla > Bovidae > Capra > Capra ibex. The sequence goes on along the minus strand of SJYO01038983.1, from coordinate 5,046,033 downwards.
AGTACATACCTACACTCTCAACCTGATACTTTTTTCGACTCACGGTTTCTTAAATACGAAAACTTCACACCACAACCTCTTCTGAGAACTGTCAGGGAACCTAACGTTCCTCTAGGTTAGTCAGGTAGGATTTCCTCTGGTCAGGACCCACAAGTAACCTTCCTGACTATGACTCCGAATTTGAGGTTATGAAACCGGTGGAGTACGCTTCTCAACTGAGTGACCTTTTCTGAGACTACGACCCTCCCTAACCCCCGTCGTCCTCTTCCCCTGCTGTATCCTACTCTACCGACCTACCGTAGTGGTTGTGCTACCTGTACTTAAACCCACTTGAGGTCCTTAACCACTACCTGTCCCTCCGGACCACACGACGCTAAGTACCCAAACGTTTCTCAGCCCGTGCTGACTCTCTGTCTTGACTTGACTAAGTATTTCACTATCCTTTATGCCCTATTTCTTTGTAATTTACGTCGGTGTCCTATTTTAATCCGTTGGAGTTTTACACCTCTTAAGATATCTTCTCTTAGATCAAAGAAGGAATTCATAAAATAAACCTTCTTTTTTTCTTCTCTTTGTACTAATTTTTCTTTCGGATTCTATATACAGTTGGTTTTCGTTACATATCCGGAATAAACCTAGAACCCCTTTTTTGTGAAAATTATGTTAAATTAATTTAACTCGTATTTGAATTTTAGTTTACTATAATTTCTCAATAACAAGAGAGAAAAACAGACTCTACAACATGATGAAGAGACAAACATAAAAGTTCAGGAATTAACACTTGATAGAAGTGACTCTATAATGTCCGTTATATACGATAGACTCTCAACAAAATTTTGTGATTTCTTAAAAAACGAAAAAAACACCCATCCGACTTCTTTGTCATGGATCTCTTTCTACTGTCAACTTCTTCGAACTACTACCCCTGTGTGATTAAGTAATATAATAAAAAGGATTGAACTCACATAAATTGATAAACGTAGTCACGTCAAGTCAAGTCAGGTCAGCGAGTCAGTACAGGTTGAGAAACGTTGAGGTACCTGACGTCGTGTAGTCCGGAGGGACAGGTAGTGGTTGTGGACCTCAAATGAGTTCGAGTACAGGTAACTCAGCCACTACGGAAGGTTGGTAGAGTAGGAAACAGCAGGGGAAGAGGAGGACGGAAGTTAGAAAGGGTTGCAGCCCCAGAAAAGTTTACTTAGTCAAGAAGTGTAGTCCACCGGTTTCATAACCTCGAAGTCGAAGTCGTAGTCAGGAAGGTTACTTGTGGGTCCTCACTAGAGGAAATCCTACCCGAGGAACGTCAGGTTCCCTGAGAGTTCTCAGAAGAGGTCTTGGCGTCAAGTTTTCGTAGTTAAGAAACCGCGAGTCGAAAGAAATACCAAGTCAAGAGTGTAGGTATGTACTGATGACCTTTTTGGTATGGGAAAAGATCTGTCTGGAAACAACCGTTTTATTACAGAGACGAAAAATTATACGTATCAATGTAAATAAAATTTTTACCATTGATGAGTTTGACTTCATTAATACAATGAATATAAGTTATTTACAATCGATAACAATTTTAAATCTCCTCCCCAGATTTTTACGACCTCTTCTTCCAAGTTCAGTAGTAGTTTATTTCTTCGTTTCCGTTCACCAGTCTCACTTCCTTACTAGTTTCAACCGATCCAGTGTTGAACACTCATCGACTAAATGGTTACGTTTGTCGTCTTTTCTCTCCTGTCAACAAACACCAATCTGATTTGAATTTGTGAGTTTAAGTCATACAGATTTTAACTTTGGTAGAAGTTAATGGTGTTTGTAAAATGGGAGATGTTTGGTCATTGGATCTTCAGTTGAGGTCTAGGAGAAAGAGAAGAGGAGAGTACGGAGAACTTAAGTAGTGAACACACACAGAATTTAAGGAAGTGAAGAGAAATAGTGTCCCTAGTAGTGAGACCAGGTTCGGTGTATTAAATAACGGACCCAATGAGGTTATTTGAGAATTCTTAATAAAGATGTAACTGAGAACGAAGGTGGGATGTAGACAAAAGTACAGTCGTCGAACTCAAAATACAAATTTACAAAATTTGCACGTGTACTAATGTAGTTTTGAGACGAAGTTTAGGAAGTTCATGATACTGGGGTAGGTGTGTATGGAAGATATGTATATAGTATAGGGAAACCCCCAATATCGGTGAAATTGACGAATCCTAGGAACTTGTACGGTACGACAAAGGTTCAACCTTGAAGACGTATAACACAAAGGAGCCAGATCTTTCGAATGTGAGGATAATCAGAGAAGTGGTTTGTCTGAAGATGATTAGAAAGTCTACAGAGAACTTTATACGACACGACACGACAAGAACCAGAGAGTCAGTACAGGTTGAGAAACACTGGGATACCTGACGTCGGGAGGTCCGAGGAGGCAAGAACCCTAAGAAGTCCGTTCTTACTACCTCATCCAACGGTAAGGGAAGGGGTTATTTATAATAATTTTAATTCTGTAAAAAAATTATCCAATATACAAAGTACTCCCATCTTTGGAGAGTATACTCTTTGGTTTGGAAAGTAACAAGAAGGGTATCATGGGGAAGGAGTATCGTACGGACTATTAACTACGAGGTATTTATTAACGTCTTATAAATGTCTCCGGGATTAAGACTGATTATGTCAGAGTGTAATCGATTCCACAATTGAGTATGTTATTAGAGGGTCCCATTATGTCTTGTTAAAGTTTCAGACATTTGACCTCTGTGAATCATTTACATATAGATCTCGAGTTCCTCCTTCGTTAGATCTACCCCAAACTGTTTTTAAAACGTGAAAAATTTTTGACTTTATATTAACTAAATACTACAACACAATCAAAGTCCGTGTATCGTTTCACTAAGTCTATATATATATTAAAAGTCTAAGAAAAGGGAATATTCAATATTGTTTTATAATAAAAGAGACATGATATGTCGTCTAGAAACAATAGATAGATAAAGAACATATCATTACGCTATACAATTAGGGCTCGAGGATTAAATAGAGAGGTGGAGAAAAGGGGAAACCATTAGTAGAGAAACAAAGATACAGCCACTCAAATAAAGAAAAAAAAATTATATTCGAGTGAACATAGTAAAAAATTAAAAATCTAAGATGTATATTTACTATAGTTTAATATAAACAGAAAGAGACAGACTGAATCATACTGTTAGAGATCCAGGTACGTACAACGACGTTTACCGTAATAAAGTAAGAGAAAATAGTGACTCATTATCAGGTAACATATATACTTCGTGAAGGAGAAATAGGTAAATAGACAACTAGCTAAAAATATGACGAGGGTACAGAACCGATATCATTTAACTCGACGTCACTTGTGTCCCCACGTACGTAGAAAATCTTAATACTAAAAGACAATTATATACGGGTCCTCACCTGAACGATTTAGTATATCATCGAGATAAAAGTCAAAAATTTCGTTGGATGTACGACAAGAGGTATCACTGACATGGTTATCCGTAAAGAGGTTTCTTAAAACATTATCGTTATTCTGACAAAATGTTTATCCGGTCTCCTCTATTACAGGATATAAACTCTGATTATTTCTTCAGATGGTTAAATTCCAATAGTCAAAACGTTTACTTTAATTTTCCTGTTTCATGTAGTCCTTAAGGAGATTCGTACGAGACTTCTCATACTTTTTCTCTGAACCCTCTTGTCTGTGTCTTCGGGTCACTACACTACCTCCGAAAGCGTCAACAAGTGACCCTTCGGACTACACCCCCGACCACCCCCCCCCTATATTTCGTTTTAAAGATTAATTTAACTTGTACTCTTCAATTCAAGATAGACATTCATCTACCTTGTCTTAATATTTTCCGGTGTATACGAATATTCATTGTATCTTTGTTCTGAAGGTCCCTGTTCTTCGGAACACAATCAGAGAGACACCGAGACTTTCGTTCTTCTTTTTTCTAATTCGGAGGAACATCTCTAGTACACTACTGAAAGACTAGGTCGGTCTCCGTCGTAAAGGTACCTTTGAAGAGAAGAGAAGGAGAGTACGTGTGTGACGAAGGAAAGTGGATTTTGCCGATGAACTCAGAGTTTTCTCAACATCCCGCCGGAGCTATAAAAAAGATTTATCGTTCTGTTTGAGTTCGTCTTACCCTTCTCTTGTCTTTCCGACTGTAAGGTCGTAGTGTACATCACTACTGGAAGAGACGTAGGGACGACGAAAAATTCAAAAGTGGAAGAACGGAACAAGACGTTCAAGTTCCCCGGTGATCGAAATTCGTACCTTGTCCTATTCCCCTTTTTTCGGAGTGTCCCTGTTGAAACTGAACTGAGAGAATAGAAGATCGAGAAGTTGAGTGAAATCAAGTTTGGTGAATCAAAAATTCGGGGAGGTACCTAACCCAGGGACCACGGAGTCTACCATTTCTGGTGGTGGACGTTACGTCCTCTGGACCCAAGCGAGGGACCCAACCCTTCTAGGGGACCTCCTCCCGTATCGTTGGGTGAGGTCATAAGAACGAACCTCTTAGGGGTACCTGTCTCCTCGGACCGCCAGATGTCAGGGACCCCAGTGTTTCTCAGGCTGTGCTGACTCCTTGATTCGTGTCGTGTACCTAACCCGGGTCCAAATTTGGGTACCACACCCACGTATGTACTTCGAGTACAAGAATGAGTCGTCTACTTTTTATGTCGAGAGTAGAGAGATGTCAAAGGGGACGGACTTCATAACAGAGGTAAGAGTAAACAGAAAGGTTGAATACGGATAGGAAATTTCGAACTGAGTCTCCTATGAAGATAACTTTTTGAGTACGTAATAATAAAGTTTGATAAGTTAGTAAAGATATAGGAGTCAAGAGTTTCTACAGAGAGGTAATTATCAGACTACAAGACTAAAAGATATGATGAGTAAATTTTTGATCACATCACCATTTTACTATAAAGATAGTAAGTAAAGTCAAATAGATCGAGTGATATGTGTGTCTCTGTTTTTTCAGAACTTTCTTAAACGTACTAGTTATTTTTAAACAACTTATTTACATAGTCTGGAATAAGTGAGTGATGTTACTCTTGAGGAAACGTTCTGGTTTAACGTTTGTTTTGAAGTTTACTTAATGACTAAAGATCTTGAATACCCACTTTGTTCCACCACTTTCGTATTTTACTCTTTTCATGTTTGATAATATATATATTATGATATATATTTATTCGTCTTTATGTATAACACATCGTGTCCATTATATTGGTTATAAAATATTATTGACATCATATTGTGATTTTATAACTTAGTGATACAACATATGGACTTTGATTATTTTATAACTGTTGGTGGATGTGAAATTATTTTTTAAAGGAAAGATTACACACGACACAAAAGTTAACGGGTCAGTACAGACAGAGAAACACTGGGGTACCTGATATCGGGTGGTCGAGGAGACAGGTACCCTAAAAGGTCCGTTTTTATGACCTTACCCAACGGTAAAGGAGGAGGTCTCCTAGAAGGGTTCGGTTCCTAACTTGGATACAGAGAACTAAGAGGACGTAACCGTCTGTCCAAGAAATGGTGACTCGGTGGACCCTTCTAAAGAAAGTTTATAAGTGGTCTTTTGCAAAGGTTTCATTTCGACTGCTGGGTCGATAGTTTCACTAGATAGGAATCGTTATAAGTCTTTTACTCGTTAATCTGTCGTTCATCGTCGACCGTAGTTCTATTAGACCTTCGTATAGTCTTTTTCAAAATTAGAAGACTATGAAACATATTTTATTTATTCAAAGTCTATATTCTTTATTAGAGGTCCGACACTTTTTACAGAGAAGAACTTTTCGGTTTAGGATGGTTACGGAACCGGATAAATAATAAATACCAGAAACTCTTTGTTTGGTAGAATGCACGTTTTAGAGATTGTGATGGACTGAACAGAATTATTTCTCCGAGATAAGGACTGTACTGAAGAATAAAAGTTTAACTTTATAGTGATCAATATATCATTTAATTGACCCTAAGATTGGTATTCTGAATTTGACAATTACCACTTATCACAAAGAGTGAAATTGTATCCGGATAGGGTGATTACCCTATATACGGTTGAGGTCTCTTTTCAATCAGTACACCAAAAGTCTTCTACTTTCGAATCTATTTCCGACTCTCCCAAATTACGACCTCCACCCTCACCATAATATATCTAGAATCGGTTTTGTACACTATCAGTGACTCACCCCTCGACCTTTCCCTTCTCACACCGAGGTAATTGGTCGAGTCCGTCTGGCACACTCCTGGCCTCCTTTTTACGAGGACCGGCGGGACATGACGGACGATACCTCAAAGGCCTGGAGACGCCCGGTGAAGGGAGCTCGGACACGGAGGAGGTTCTCGGACTACCTCTTCGTCACGACGGGCGGGACCCGCCCGCTGCCCTCGGGGACGCCGGCCGAGAGCCCGTCCCCGAGGACGGTCCTGCAGTAAGACAGGTGCCGCGGCGAGCCCGGAGTCAAGGGGAAGTGCCCCCACCTGCTGGCGCTCAGAACCGGGAGGTAGAAAATATTGTCTTGGACGGTCACGAAACCGTTGAAGTACCCTAAGTTAACGCCTTCAACATTCAAACCTAAAGCCCCTGGGGCGACGTGTCTTTCCGCTGAAGACCACTCTTCTTTGTAGAAACTAAACTCACAGGGTCTCTTCTTGTTTAAAGAACGGATAGAGTGAAACCGTTTTGTATGGTGGTCGGGTCTGATGCAGTAGGGGTGCCCGTGGATACCGGTTTACTTAGTGCCTTGTTGCGGGGACAAATTACTGCAGTCACAAATACTGGAGAAACAGACCTACGTAATAATACACAGTTCCCTGTGCGACGAACCCCTGAGACTTCAGACCTCTCTGTAACTAAAACGAGTACTTCGGGGCCCAAAGGACGGAACCGTATCTGAGAAGAACGACGACACCCTTGTCCTTTAGGTCTTCGACTGGCCCCTACTCTTGAAGTGCTAAGGTATGACCCTGACCTCTCTACGTCTTTTGACACTCCAAACGTGTCTACTCATGTACCCTCCAGCGTTGGGACGTTTGGGATTAGACGAGTCGGGTCGTAGGAAGAAGAGGAGAACCGTCCATTCCACACGTCCTGTATGTTATAGTTTCGAATTTTCTTGGAATCGGTAGTGAAGACCGTCCAGAAGTCTTTGGAGGAAAGGGTAGACAAGAAGAGGACGGTTCGGATCTTTTACAGGGGACAGTTCTCGAGAGTTGTATGAAACATTAAAAGGAAATATCGTGTGAAGTGTTAACGTCAAGGTATCTCTAAACACACCAAGAAACAGGTTATAGGACATGAACCCAGGATTTTAGATTACTTATTTTTCATGAACCAAGTAGTGAGATAGAGGATCGTGTATTATGCTACGGTCCGTTTAACATTCTCGAGTACTTCATAAACAACTTAGTTACCTGTTTACTCATAAATCTACTAATTCATTTTTTTTTACTAAATCCAGTTATAAAGACTTTAAAATAAGGGTTATTTTAAGTCACATATTTAACTTTTATGTTTATAGACCGGTATAGGGTCCTTAGGATAACTATTCTTATAAGTTTCCTCCTAGGACCCTTCTGTAGTAAATCATTTACAGATATCACTAATAATGGTAATCCTTAAATCCCCTTATAATGAATCTAATTTAGAAGAAAATTTTTTATACTTATGAGTCCGAATTTGTCCATTTATTACTTTTATCGATTATAAGTAACTAGCTAATTGTTCACACTCCGGGACAAGACTCACCAAAACACGTAATTAAGTAAATTATTAGAATGATTGGAAGGGGTACAATTTCTAATTTTTTTTTGTTTTGACTCCAAATCTCTATAATGTATTGAACATGTCCTATGGTTTCGATCATTCATCATCTCTGTTTTAAACAAGAGTCCGTCGGACCAACATGTTGGTGAGATATTATAAAGATTCCTGGATAGACGCTACTATAGAAATCGGTTTCCTAGACTGGGTAGGACTGAGTGAAAAATTTATCCTACGTCTTCTTTACTCGTAAAAGGGATTTGTACACATTTGAAAACTCCATATCCTATTCTCTAGTGATAAAACTTTAAATTAAAGATAAAAAGGATAAGACTAAAAAAGTGAAACCTAATCCCCGTTTTCCATCGGTTTCTTTATACGAAAATTAATAAATAATAAAATTTTGATATTCCATCTTCCTTATGAACAGACGGACACAAGGTTGGTAAAGATTGTGTCGTGAAAACTGATCGACATGAAATACCTTTATTCGAGTTATAAATTTATTCTACCCTTCTTAGAACGGAAGAGTGGTCCTTGAGACGTTAAAACTATACACTTGACGAAGGGTTTGTGAGGGGAGGGGGTGGGGGTGGGGATTTGGGGTGTGATTCAAGGATGTCGAAGGTTTACTTGGATAACTTTGCGTAACATTTACCGGTGACATTACAGACCACAGTGATTACAGTCGACAAATGGTTCTCGTTCCTCACATAAACACGTCCTTTCCGACCTTTTTACACGAAGTTTTTTTAGATAAAGTTATTCGGAAGTCTGGATGATGGAATTAGATATATCACTTCTTGAGTAGATTGAGAGTGTAGGAGACAATGACGAATTTTATGACAATTCGAACTTGTACCCTAAAAAGTCAATCAATATTACGAAAGGAATTGACATGTCGAAAAGAACTCGATCTTTTTGACCACCTAATAGATTTAATGGTTTTGAAATGTTGTAGGTGTGACTTCGAAGTATCTGTTTATGATTAACTATAAATTAATGCACACACACACACACACACACACACACACGAGCGAGACAACACGTGTTGAGAGACACTGGGGTACCTGACATCGAACGGTCGTAGGAGACAGGTACTTTAAAAACTCCGTTTTTATGACCGCGCCCAACAGTAAAGGAGGAGGTTCTCTAGTAGGACTGGATCCCTAACTTGGGACAGAGGACGTAGATGACATGACCGACCGTCTCAGAAGTGGTGACTCGGTAGACCCTTCGGTGAATTAATGTACTCTCGATCGTTTAATACCATTGAAAAGGCTAAGTAAATAACTAATAACTCACCTTAAAAAGAGAAAAAAGAAATACTAACATAAGTTGAAATGAAGATTTATTAAAATAAACACAGATCATACATTTGTGACCCAATTTTATCAACGTCGTAATCTAAATTGTAGTAAGATACTAATTTGGTGACACCTCATTGACCACAATTTTTATTTTAATCCTTTATGTCTCCTGTTTCTGGTGACTTCTTTTCAGTCGTTTGTTATTAAATTCATTCCTTCCACTTTACTCACTTGTAAATACAGGTGGACGACACTCGTCACAACGATACACACCAATGTCAGTTTGAGTCAAGATCGACCGATAAAGGTAAGGAAACGTGTAAAGACCAATTTCAGGAAATCTTTACTTCTAGTCAATAAATATAGCTAAATTACGTTAATTTAGTTACGTTGACTGGATTGAGGTTCTCTACCCCTTCCTGTCCCTTCGGACGTACGATGTCGGGTACCCCAGCGTTTCTCACCCTGTACTGAGACGTCGACTTGTTGTCGTTGTTGCGTCGCCAAGAGTCATAGAAGATTTAGTGAGTGAATTCTTGAATTTTGAAAAATACACGAGGTGGTAGATGGAAGACGGTCTTTTAGTATAAGTCCTCCAGGTGACACTTCAAGTTCGTGGACATAAAAATTTTGGAAGATGACATTAAGATTACGTCTCGGTCGGGATTCTTACTGACTAAATTAATTATACCTTTAACAAAACCATAGAGAAAGTGAAATGTTTGAATCCAAGATATTATTTGTATAGTGATTAAATTTACGAAAACAGACTTAACTTGTGAGATTATTTTTTGATCTGACACACTCTACCACTCTGATTTATCGAAGGTGTGAACCACTTAAGTAATTATAAAAGGATTCATCAATATGAGTCGGGGAAACCAATTTTTTTTTTTTTTTCGGAAGAAGAAAAAGAACTAAAGTTTATAGAAACTTTATAGGAACTTTATAGAAAGTTTATAGTGTGTGTTTTTTACCTCAAAAGTCTTTAAGTATCTTAAATAATTGAGAATCGACTCTCTGACGGTAATCAGACATCACAACATGGATGTAAAACATTTTGTATCACTCCGGGGGTTTCCATGTTATTAAACGGATTCCACTGTGTCGACTCCTGTTTTTTGTTGTCACGAAGACTGAGGTCACGATAAAGTTCAGTTGGTACGTCAAAGGATAAATATTTCCCGGTAAATCCGACTCTTTCCTAGTTTGCTCGGTGATTAAGTACCTACATTTAAGATTGAACATCAGTGAAATTGAGAGTTTCAGTGAACGTGTCTGTTGACGTCGTCTATAAGACTTCATCAGGAAAAGTAAGTACAATATCACTTTTATAAGGTAATCCACAAATAAGTGTCGGGAATAAGTTCATCTTAACTGGAGGGAAGAACACATGATAGTAATGTGAAACATGTCTAAAATATTGTATCATGGATATTAAGAAGTCCAAAAGTCTGGACAGAAATAGATTATCTGACGGTCGACAAGGTCACATCTTTGGTAAATATTAAATAGAAATATAGGTGTCTTGGGTCCTTGTATTATATATGTATCTTACCCGAAATAGTCATATACGATTTAACTTGTTTTAACTGTTGGTATCTTTGTAATCGAGGTCACGATTGTGTATATTTTGATTTGAGACATATCTGTATCGATCTAAAGATCTTGCAATTTGGTATTGGTATTGGAATTGATGACCTATTGGTTCCGGTTCTTTTGTTACTACGGGTTTTATTCGTCGTTAAATATTGGATCTTATTTTGTAAAAACCATCGAAAGAGATCCACACACATACACAAACACACACACGTTTTTTTCTTTCGTGTGTATCTCTTCTAGTTCGTACAATATTGGGTTAGACTCAAAATTCACTCTGATTATTATAAATGCCTGTTCCAAATAATAATTTATTTCATTATGTAATTTTTCGTAATGAATTAATGATTTACGATGGAAAATGTCCTTCGAATAAAAGTCATAAGTATAGAGGAAACATATAAACAAGTAAATAATAAAAAAACCAAACAAATTAAGGTTTTCGAAAATTTGATCTTCGTACAAATTTCACGAGGACTTAATTTCGTCAAGTGACTAAAACCTCCAACAACGCCCCGCCCCCCGCTTGATACGAGTTGTGTTAATCTAGGTTACAATACGTTCGTGGTCTACTCGATCGACATTCTTCTTTTCCATAAAGTTCTTATCGACAATACTACCTAGTTTTATTTCTCTTTTTTCGTAAAGGTTCTACTACCTGTACTCACTTCATACCGGTCCCTTAAGTGAGTAGTCCACTTTTCGTGTAGTGTACCTTCGTTTGTCATCCTTCTTTTTTCAATGTTAAGTCGTCTCTCAGTACCCAAAATCCATTGGTACCGTTGTCGATCCACTTTATTGTCGAAGAGAAAAAAGAAATACTTTTTCTAAGACACCTTACAGAATACAAAATGTAAGAAAATCTATTTGGAGATTACGGTATTATCTTAAAAACGAGGATTTCGAAAATTATTGACCCGAAAAAAAAGGACGATAAAGAAATTTCAATTCTCTTGTGATTCGAGTGGAAGAGGTAATTATGTAGGTAAAGAAGAAAAAGAAAAAGTAAACTGAACCCTGTGAACTAAAAAGAGATGTAATATATTCAGTGGAAACAACTTTGTCTTTTTTTTTTTTTGTTTAAGGAGTAGTCTTCTGAAAACAGTGGTCTAAGAGGGAGACGGTTAATAGACTACTATAACCTGTTCAATAAACATTAGAAACTGGAAACCGAAGAAAAGAGTTGTCTTTTTTTACCCCACGTTAATTCTATATACACACGAAAGACACGATTACTTTTATGATTCGACTTACCTTTCGTTTAATTACTTCACCTTCCCCTATCAGAAAACTCGGTATTTTTGTACTGAAAACATTGAGTGAATCGATGTTCTAGGACCTCTTCAATGAATTAATACACTCTTGAAGGGGGGGACTTTTAATCTTATTATATAAAATTTCGTAATAAGACTTCCCTAAGTTACTTTTGACAATTACATTTTACTGATCAAATCATAGACTGTATAAGAAACTTAAAATTCATACCTTAATAATAGTGTTATATAGGAGTATACTATATAACTACTATCGATAATATTATTACTAATAAGTAGAACACATTATCTCAGTCCCAATTGTTAAACCACCGGACGGATTATCAGAACATACGTTATTATATTATCGACAGTAATAATTTGTCAGAGATGAACCGTAATATATGATTTACGAAATGTATCCATTTTAATAAACTAGGAAGTATTTTTCGACAATATCAGGGGTAAATGTCTACTTTTTGGAACTATCATCTAATACATTAAACGAGTCAAACGTTTGGTATAGATTAACGTTAGAGGTACTACTATCGATCACGATTACGAAAGAGGATGGGACGGAGGGGAAGATATAGTTTATATTCTTGTTATTAAACTCTAAATAAAGTTTAATAAAGACCTTGACCCCATCTAAATGAGTAACAATGATTATGTAAATCGGTAGACTTGTAAATTAGTGAACCGTCAACACTAAATTCGTTTTATCAAAGTAAGTTTGGAGATTAAATTGAGTCAGAAGACGTCCTCAGAAGATCCGTCATCCTAAAAAATCTAGAAAATTTTTATAGACCTATACTAAATAAAAAGTTTGTCCTTACTTTCACGAAGGTAGATATATGTACGACGCTACCCATCAATTAATTGTGATATTTCCCTAGGTTATATAATGTAAATTACGTTTTTAACAACAAGGTAGGGATTCAACATAGACTGATAAACGATGGGGTACCTGAGGTATGTAGTCCGAAGGGACAGGAAGTCATAGGGGGTTTCGTTTCATTACAAAGACGAAAAGTTATACGACAGATCCAAACAGTCTCGAAAAGAAGGTTCCTCGTTCACAGAAAATTGTAGTACCGACGTCAGTGGTAGACGTCACTAAAATCTCGGGTTCTTTTATTTCAGACAGTGACAAAGGTGACAAAACGGCACTTCACTACCCTGACCTACGGTACTAGAATCAAAAGACTTACAACTGAAAATTCATTCGAAGAAGTGAGAGAAGAAACTGGAAATAGTTCTTCGAGAAATCAAGTGAAAGACGGCATTCCCACCATAGTGAACATATAGACTCCAATAACTAAAAAGTGTTCTATATGAGACTATATTCAATTTATCCGTTCTACTGTTATATGTCGGAACTACATGAGGAAAGGGTTAAAACTTGATCAGACAATATATATAAATTACGTATAACTTTATATTTATTACACAAATTCATATAAAATTTTTGTTTGTGTACATTTATACTGTATATAATTGTAATATAAATAATAAAGTATAATGTCAACTTCTTTAACTCTGAATCGTTCGGATTTATTATATAAGTAGCTGTGTAACGATCATTCAACGACTTGGTCTTAACTTCGGGTGTGGTTACACTTAGACCTTTGATTAAAAAAAAGATTGTGTGTTGCGAACTTAATTATTCACTATAGAAATACTGACCTTTAATTTTCGAAGAGGTTCACAGACAACACATTGTATCGTCGTGGGTAAGGACCCCTCGTTCCGAGTATGTCAAGATAAACTACCACTAAAATGAACTACCATAAACACCATTTCTTGGACGGACGGTTACGTCCTCTGTATTCTACATCCACACTAGGGATCCAGTCTTTCTAAGGGACCCCGTTGGGTGAGGTTATAAGAACGGACCTCTTACCTGTCTCCTCGGACCACCCGATATCAGGTACTGTGACGTCTCAACCTGTACTGACTTCGCTGACTCGTACTGTTGTGTTGAACTAAAATGTAAGAATATCTAACGGTTGAGTGACCTCATCCTGTGACTATCCTAACGGAACTAATAAGAATTGTCACTATATTTGTCGATTCGTTCTTCTGAGCGAAATTTTTATAACAAATTACATGGAACGGACAACGGTATTTAATTAGTACTATGTCCCGAAATCTAGGATGGTCGGAAAATGTGAGAAGGTGTAAGTCAAAGGAATAGTAATTTTATCCTTATTTTACTATAGTTGGATGTTCTAGTAAACACTTAAAATCTTTCATATGTGTTTCTATGGGAAGGACAACTCTCACTCCTGAGTTATATACAAATTGTGTTTACTATGTAAAAACTTTTATAGAAAATCCCGGTTACAACCATGGTTATTGTCTTGATCCTTTTTTACCACAAGTTGTGTACAACCATCAACTTCTCAGTGACTAAGAAGGTAACTAAAAAAAAATAATAAGATAGTTTATAAATATCTCAGAGATAAGATCTAAGACCCCTACTTGTTTTTACTTTTTTTGTTCTTTCAATAGAAGTACCTCTATAATAAAAAAAATTTTTCCTCCACGATGACTGATAGTTCCCTCTAATTTTACTCAGTTCAAACTCAAACTGTTTGTTGAGATAATAGATGAGTCACCCGTGTCCGGTGAATACCTAATTCACGATAACACTTATCAGTGTTTACCGTTCCACTCGAGAGGACATGAAATACGAAGTTAAATTCAAACAATAGAACGATGGACAAATTAACGGGAGTACCTTGAATTCCGTAGCTACTAAAAGTCAACTCCTTAATTGAATGTATGATGACTCTTTTTTTTAGACGATTAATTTAATATTACACTATAAAAATTAGTGAATCGTAAAAATACAACATAAATAACCTTCTTGAGGAAAACTGAACAGTTTATAAAACTAGTATCAAATAAGAAGACGGTCGTACATTCACTCCATTGAGTCGACCATTTCTTAGGTGGACATTACGTCCTCTGGAGCCAAGCTAAGGATCCAGTCCTTCTAGGGAACCTCTTCCCTATCCGACGGGTGAGGTCATAAAAACCCGAAAGGACCACCGAGTCTGTCATTTCTTAGGAGGACGTCACAACCTCTGGACCTAAGTTACGGACCCAACCCTTCTATGGGACCTCTTTCCTTATCGATGGGTGGGGTCATGAGACCGGACCCCTTAAGGTGCCTGTCTCCTCGGACCGTCCGACGTCGGGTACCCCAGTGTTTGTCAGTCTCTACTGACTCACTGAAAGTGTATATTTGTTTTAACATTCGTTTTATTAAACCGCTTCCTAGAGATTGAAGAAGTCTAAAGTCTCAGTCTGTTAAGACTTAATGAAAAATTCAGTGTCAACTGAAAAATTTAAAAAAAAAAGTTTTATAACCAAATTGGAACTTCTGATTAATCTTATAGTCTATTTGCCATTCCTTACCTACACGAATCCGTCTTTACTTCCGTACCTACCTCTTCGCGTCCACTCCGTGTCTCTTCTCATCGGTCGGGCTGAAGGAGTCAACCTAGTGTCTTAAACATTTGTTTATCTCTAAGTGCTACATAAGACCTCCATCTTAACTGTTCAAACCGACTACTAAAGTTACACTTTTTATTTCCCCTTGTTTTATGTCTACTATTGTCAGAAACCAATGTTTTACTTCTAAATACCTGAAGACCAAATTCAAAGTCCTATCAACTACACTGACCTTCATATCCCTCTGTTAAAAAATTGGAACAAAATTAAAGTTCCAAAAAAAGTAAAAAATTGAAGAAAAATTTAAATTAAAAATATCATTTCACCGAGCCACCATTTCTTGGGTGAACGGTCACGTCCTCTGTGTCCAAATTAGGGACCCAGTCCTTCTAGGGGACCTCTTCCTTTACTGTTGGGTGAGGTCATAGGAAACCACCCTTTAGGGTACCTGTCTCCTCGGACCACCCGATTTCAGGTACCCCAGTTTCTAAGTTTGTGTCGAATCGTTGAGTTGTTATTATTGTATCAGCTAAATGTTACGACACGATCAAAGTCCACATGGGGATTCACTAAGTCAATATGCACGTATATATAGAATAAAGTCTAAAAAGGGGAATAATCGATAATCCTTCCTTGTATAAAAAAAAAATTTATGATGTAAAATTTACGAACACTCTATTGTGACTTTATACTTCAGTCTCTACCTATATATCCCAATCTCGAGTCTTCTCTCGAAAACTTGAACTCTATCGTTAGTCTTTCAAGAATAGTACGTCACCGTACATTCGGTACTTTGACCAATAATATCGGTTCCTCCGTCTATCTCTGTCTTAATTTTCTTCTCCCATGTCTGGATTTGAGACCCGGTACCGATCGAAGTGTCCGTATACGGGTCACTTCAATGTGTTACCTACAAATCGTTTACAAACAGGTTAATTAAAAGGATTGTTTATAGACTGTTGTTAATATACTTCATTAATAATAATAAACAAGTTACTCTAGATACCTTAAATAAAAGAATTCACCATCTTTTAATAAAAGAAAAGGATAAAGGAGGATCAGAATTCACCGTTCTGATCTTGACGCCAGACTTGACATTGAAAGTACCCAATGTCAATGAGACGTTCGCAGTCTTTCGACGAAGGAAGTTGTCAAATTCTGTACTTAGAGGACTACTAATCTGTAGGTTTATAGGTTGTAGGTTTATTCCTTAGGGTTGGAGGGATGGAAGGGGGAAAATGTTGTGAGTAAATTGTGTTTCCGCAAGACACGTCTAGTAGACGTCGTCTGACCTCCTCATGTTGTCAGCGGTCCGAAATACGTTGCCCTGCAGACTCCCTGGTAATGACGCGTTAGGACCTTTGGTGCTGTTTCGGTCCTGGGGCTCCGAGGGGAGGAGCCGACTACACCTCAAAACGGACTCAAACTGGGTCATACTTAGTCCAAGGTACCTATTTCGACGATTGAAGTCGAAATCTTTATGGGACCTTCCATTTGTGAAATAGAAAAAAAAAAAAGTGAGTAAATTTAAAAGACAAAAAGACTCAAATACAAATATTTGAGAATAGGTTTTGGGACCCGGGTCTTCACAAACTCTTATACTATTATATTTATATTGGTTAGTGAGATCGTCTTGCACCCACCGTGTGTATAAGGTTTTGTACTTATTTAGAAGTCGTTTAACATACTGACATGGATGACACCGTCATTTGTCCTTGTTATCCGTCGGCTGACCTCTTATTTCAGGCCAAAGTGGTGATTTTATATACCTACGGTTTGCTTTGTTGTGTAACAATCTTAAAAACATAAAACCTTAGTATCTATCTCCTGACACCTGGATAGTGTAAAAAGATGGAAAATCATAAAAATAGATCAAATTTTATAAGACTTGTGTTCGACGAAACTCTGTTCAGGTACAAGAATTGATATTATTCCTATTTTAGGTCTCCAGTCCAATTCCAGGGTAGGACAATAGGGAGTTCAAAAGACACGAAATAGTCTCTAGGGGAGAGTGTCGGAGAAGATTCCGGATGAATGAAGAGGACGTTTCGAGAGTTGGAACCAACGTGGAAGGGAATTCATGGACGAGTAGGAAGAGCCGAGCCGCGGTAGAGTCAGAACTCTTGCGTAGAGACGGTGGAGTTAAAAGTGACACCTTTGTTTGGATGTTTGTTTCTCTTTTGTCCTTGTAAGTGAGTTCAATGTCTAAATTAAACTCAAGGTCCTTCAGTGTCCGGCGGTTAAGCACCATTCCGTCTATGAGTTTTAAATGGTGACCTATAAAATGGAGAAACCGTGGAAGAGTACCTCCACTTTGAAAGAGAAAAGGATAAAGGAGGAATTGGAGGAATTGAAATACGAACTAAGAGCAGTAACACCAAAGACGACACAGGAGATTGAAGACAACGACTCGATACGTCTTATCAAATTAACAGAGAAAGTAAAAGGACATAAGAAAATTAGGGCTTGTGGAATCTCGGAACGAAAAAGGGTCTTCTTAAATTTATTCCTCTCATAGTCGGATTTCTCTTGTACCACGTCGATAATTTTATTTTTAAAAGAAATAAAAGGAATTTATCACAATCATTAATTACAAAAGGTTATTTAGTGGTAGGCGTTCCGTGGTACGGTAAGACACATCGTGACAGAGTTAAGAATGTTGGTAGGAGACTCCTTCATCGTAACAATAAAGGGTAAATTTCTCTCCTTTGTTCTAATCTCTATAATTCATGAAACCGATGGTAGGTAAACTATTCACCGTCTCGATTTATACAAGGATCTAAACGGTTCACGGTTTTAGGTTCTCAGGAAAGATAACGTGAGACTACTGGGACTCACTCAACTTGTAAAGAACTTCCGACTTATAGTTCGACCAGGATGTTATCATACTCTTTCGTTACATACCACGTGTTCTCAGACTTGGATGTTCGATTCTCTTTCCTTGTGTCTGTTCAACCACCAGGGACGTACCCTCCTGACCCGCGTGACAACCTAAAACATCCCCAATTATCGGTCTAAGGTCTACAACTGAATTTCTGTAATGTTTCATCCCGAACTAAGAGTTCCCTTAATATCAGGTAATGTCTAAGTCAGTCAAGTCAACGATTCGACACAAACTGAGAGACGCTGGAGGACCTGACGTCGTGCGGTCCGGAGGGACAGGTAGTGGTTATAGACCTCAAATGAAAACTCAGTCACTACCACTATTTAGGTCTGTAGAGTAAGAGACAGCAGGGGAAGAGGAGGACGGAAGTTAGAAAGGGTCGTAGTCCCAGAAAAGGTCGAACTAAGGTCGAACTAAGATCGAACACCAAGCAGGTCGGGTCGCAAAGAGTACTACATGAGACGTATATTCATTTTATTCGTTCCACTGTTGTATGTCGGAACTACATGACGAAAGGGATAAACCTGGTCACTTGATTTTACCTGACCTTACCCACTAAAATTGAGTCTACTGGTAATATAGATGATGAAACCCTTTCTTAAGGAATCTTCTTTACCTCATCAGTGGTATCAGTTGTTTTCTAAGACTTTACGTCAAGTCAAGTCAAGTCAAGTCAGCGAGTCAGCACAGACTGAGAAACTCTGGGGTACTTGACGTCGTGTGCTCCGAAGGGACAGGTAGCGGTTGAGGACCTAGGATGTGTTTGAGTACAGATAGCTCACCCACTACGGTAGGTTGGTAGAGTAGTAAACGGTAGGGGAACAAGAGGACGGGAGTTAGAAAGGGTCGTAGTCCCAGAAAAGGTCACTCAGTTGAGAAACACACTCCACCGGTTTCATAACCTCAAAGTCGAAGTTGTAGTTTGGAAGGTTACTCGTGAATCCTGACTAGAGGAAATCCTACCTGACCAACCTAGAGGAACGTCGGATTCCCTGAGAGTTCTCGGATGAGTTGTAGTGTGAAGTTTTCGTAGTTAAGTCGAAAGAAATATCAGGTTGTGTGTAGGTATGGACTGATGATCTTTTTGGTATCCGAACTGATCTACCTGGAAACAACCATTTCATACAGAGACGAAAAATTATACGACAGATCCAACCAGTATTGAAAGGAAGGTTCCTCATTCGCAGAAAATTGAAGTACCTATGTCAGTGGTAGACGTCACTAAAACCTCGGGGGGTTTTATTTCAGTCAGTGACAAAGGTGACAAAGGGGTATATAAACGATTCTTCACTACCCTGGTTTACGGTACTAGAATCATAAGACGTACAACTCGAAATTCGGTTGAAAAAGTGAGAGGAGAAAGTGAAAGTAGTTCCGAGAAATCAAGAAGAAGTGAAAGACGGTATTCCCACCACAATAGACATATAGACTCCAAAAACTATAAAGAGGGTCGTTAGAACTAAAGTCGAACACGAAGTAGATCAGGTCACAAAGAGTGTTATATGAGACGTATCTTCAAGTTATTCACCCCACTGTTATATGTCGAAACTACACGAGGAAAAGAATAAACCTTGGTCAGAAAACAAGGTCCAGGTCAGACTTTACGTCATGAACTTACGTTAGAGTTTTGCTGTCTTACTAGAGACAAGTAAAGGTTCCGTTTGGTAGGTTTAGTTACGGGGCTATTCATTACGACTTTTTCGACTTCAACTTACCAAGATATTTCTGGATGTTCTGGAAGATCTTGATTGTGGGTTTTTTCTACAGGAAAAGTGATATCCCCTGACCTAACGTTTTCATCCTTCAGTTCTTTATGGACCTCATTGTCCGTTTAAACCGGAACCTCATGTCTTACTTCGTCCCGTTTCCGATTGTCTCAAAACGATTCTCTTGTGTAACCAGTATCGTTTGTGGGAGAAGGTTGTTGTGTCCTCTTCTGAGATGTGTACCTGTAGTGGCCTACCAGTTATGGTTTTAGTCTAACTAATATAAGAAACGTCGGTTTCTACCTCTTCGAGATATGTCAGTCGTTTTTGTTCTGGCCCTTGACTGACACCGAGTCTAGTACTTGAGGAATAACGGTTTAAGTCTGACTTTAACTTCTTTCAGTCCTTTTGGTGATCTGGTAAGTCCATACTGGATTTAGTTTAGGGAATACTAATATGTCACCTTCACTGTTTATCTAAGTTCCCTAATCTAGACTATCTCACGGACTTCTTGATACCTGTCTCCAAACACTGTAATATGTCCTCCGTCCCTAGTTCTGGAAATGTCCAATAAGTCTGTATAAAAGATTGTCACTCTTTCGTACTTGAAACAATAAACCCTTTAATTCGAATAGAATTTTTATTGCATCCCTAGGAGTAAAGAAACCTAGAGTTCAGTTTTTTCTTTTCACCGAACTCAGTACAGTTGTCTCGGTCACCGAAAGTTTATTCAAAGATTACACGTCTTAGTCATCTCCTGTAGTCCGAATACCATTTATTAAACAATTATGATTACAGTACAAACATTTAATAAAAAAGGATATTTCGTAAGAATACATGTGTGTTAGATCATAAGAAAGAACTCCTCTCTTTCCTGTAATATGTTGTATTATAATTATTCATAAGTTACACACAAACTACTACTTTTGTGTTTATAATAGATTTTGAGAAGGTTAACGTGGATTGGGTTGTGAATCAAACAGATATGGTTAAAATACTTCGAATAAATGACCATCGTTCTACAGTCTTTTGTAACTAGAGTCGGTGGTCGTTCTCGAAAAGGAATGTTCCCTGTGTAAATAAATAAGAATAGAAATTTGAAAATGATTCTTTATTACAATTCGAATTTGTCTTTTTAATGTTGTTATTTTAGACATTTTTTGGTGTGTATACGAAAGATAAGTCTAAGTGAATGACAAATGTAAAATTCAAAAGAAAGAGAGTAAGTGTGTATATGAAAGATGAGTATAAACGAATGACAAACGTAAAATAGAAAAAAAAAGGAAAGAATAAGACTTGGTAGACTCCTATTTAACGTATCTATGTAACGTTCCCATTTTTTATGAAATGGGAACCTATAAAGTGACATAGTAAGAGAATATATTCGTGTCTTGTCAATTGTTGAAGTCATTTAAGATATATCCACATTACGAAATTAGACGACAAATATAACATTATAAAAATTAAGTGATTACTATAGGAAAGATAGTAAAAAAGAAGAAACATTGTCCGAAATCAGATCCCAGTCCACTGTAAATCAACAAGACAGAGAAACTCAAAGAAAATTAGACTTTATAAAAGTGTTGGAAAAGAATTTCCTCTAAGTGTTGAAAATCTCTTATATCAGAAGGTTAAAAATTATTTTACAAGGATGAAAATCACCCACCCGGAGGGTCTACTGAGTCACCATTTTGTGGATGGACGGTCACGTCCTCTGAGACCTCTACACCCAAGTCAGGGACCTAGCCCTTCTAGGAAACCTCATCCTTCACCGTTGGTCAGGTCATAAGAACGGACCTTTTGAAGTACCTGTCTCCTTGGGACCACCAACATCAGGTACCGCAACGTTTCTCAACCCGTACTGGTTCGTACGTGTATTGTGTAAAATTTATCTTAAAAATTGTCTTACCTAGGTCCATCACATAAGAATCGGTCTTAAAATATCTTCACCAAAACACAGAAAGATTCTCTCATACTGTCGATTTCCATCTACCACTTGTAGACAGAGTGAATCCTCTATAATTAAACTAGTGGACGAGATCCACACCGGGTCTAAGGGGTGACGTGTTATTGGTAAGGTCTAAAGTGGTGACTCGTATGGAAATTCGAATAAAAACACTGAGACACAGAGACAAAGTACTGGATAGTAAAAATCGAAAAAAAAAAGACCACGTTTTTTTTTTATAAGATCTAAGTAGAACACGGATGTGACGGGTTTCAGACCTTAGTCGGTATAGAGGTTCTTTGTCACCAAGGAAAGTCACCCCTTCCTGTTTCTGTTTCTTTTTCTACCTCTCTTATCAAACGAGTGACCTCTCTGTCTCAAGTAGAGTTTTGGCCCTATCCTAGATTCCTACTCTCCCCAGAACCTGAAGTCTCTCACGGGTTCACCCATGTCGGCGGTCCCTCTGTTCCGACCTCTTCGCCCTCGTGTCCGTTTGTGACGAGAGACGAGGGAGTTGATTACGTCCACCTCGGCTTGACACCCAAATCTAACTTGAAGTGTCAATACCGACGGAAAAGAAAAAAGTAAACCCAGAACAATCTCCATACATTACATGAGGGGTATTTTGTCTAAGGGTGTCAGTCAGGACCCTACCTCCTTGACGTCGAAAGGAGAACCTAAATTTACGATTTCATTCCTAACTTCTACACGCTAAATACTTAACGTACTTTCTTTGGGACTTTCGTTCCTTTTTAATCGTACGTAATATTTTCCATCAGAAGACCAATCCACCAGGGACACCTCATACCCGATACCTAAGTTTCTTCTTAGAAGAGTACACGTTTAGAGACTATGGGTACCACACAACGTAACGTGTGAAATATTATTACAATTACGTTTTAAGTATGACCTCACATATAACCTCCTACTCATACTCAACCGTCAAATCGTTTCATCAATTTCCGTTAGATCCACTGACCCTAAACTAAATTTAAGATGGTGAAGGATGTAGACAATGGAAATCATTCGATAAATTGAAGAATCCCGAAATTACAGTAGTAGACCTTTTACATCTATTCTTATTATTGAATATCGTAAGTATATTCCTAAATTATTATATTATGTACATTCCTTGTATATTCTAAAGAAGTTATTTACCGTCGATAATAATACAATTTACCCTTAATCAAAAACTGTTGAACCAATAGTCAGTAATTAAAAAGACTGTTAATCGAATCTTCGTTTCATATCTGACTTAGGACTCTTTTGTCTAATACTACACACTTCGTATCTCTTTTTGTCTCTCCTCGTTCCTATCTTTTCTTTTAAAGAACTCTATCTGAGTCCCTTCCTCGTAAAGACCTCTATTTTCGATAACGAAAAGTCCCACTTAAGGGTCTTAGTTCCTCTTTTCTCGTTTTCGCCGAAGACAATGGATTTTATCTTCTTCCATGTCCTTGTTCCTTGATGAGATTTACTTACCATACAAAGTCGGAGTTCGTGTAACGTTGTATCTTGGTACCCTGAATATCAAACTTCTGAGAAGAGTTGTATAAACAAAGTAGTAGAGCGTGAAACGACTGTACAGGTGGGATTACCATACAGACACACCGGTAAATTCCTATGTCTAGTTGGACAGAGTAATCCCTTTTTTTCCTTCAAGAAATACAATTCTACTTTAGATTAACGTAAGTCGAATTTCTCAGGAAGTACTTGGACCATGATACCCTTTAATACTTTCAAGTTTCTGTATGTTTCTACTGAGAATGTGTGAAAGACTGGAACTCTTCGAGTGACAGATCACTCTTTTGTAGTGTGTTTAGGTGTTCCTTTTACGTTATACTACCAGTTATATTTTACTCTATCCTTAGGTCTCGATTTGGTCTTGATAGAGGGTTCGACCACGTTGACCTTGACTTTCAACTTTATAGTCATTAAAGAGTGGTTCTTTTCTTTCCTTCCTTCTCGTAAAGATAATCTCCTTTGTTGAATGTGTCACTTTATCTTCATGCTTTTGTATTCACATCTATTTTGTTTTCCTCTTTCATATATACCGATCTTATCACAAATATCACTTTCACTTTAATTGAGTCAGCACAGGTCGATGAACGTTTTGGTACCTGATATATCAGGTACCTTAAGAGGTCCGGTCTTATGACCTCACCCATCGGAAAGGGAAGAGGTCTTCTAGAAGGGTTAGGTCCCTGACTTCGGTCTAACGGGTACAACGTCCACCTAAGAAATGTTCGACTCGTATTGCCTTCGGGTTCCTATGACCTCACCCATCGAATAGGGAAGAGGTCACCTAACAGGACTTGGTCCTTAGTTTGACCCCAGAGGACGTAACGTCTACCTAAGAAATAGTTGACTCGATACTCCCTTCGGACACAAATATCACTCTTTATCGTTTCCGCCTATATCTTTTTCTTCCGCCTAGTATCTTTTTCGATCCCTTAAGGTTTTTTTAGATGAAGACGAAGTAACTAATACGATTTCGGGAACTAACCTAGTGTTTTAGATACCTTAGAAGAATTACTCTACCTTATGGTCTGGTGTAATGGACAGAGGACTCTTTGGACATACGTCCTGTTCTTCGTTGTCAATCTTGACCTGTATCTTATACCCTGACCAAGTTATAATCCTTTCCTCATGTAGTTCCGATATATAACAGTGGGACGAATAAATATACGTCTCTTATAACACGTTTTACGACGAGACTCACTTCGTGTCAACCTGAGTTCTAACGACCTTCTTTATAGTTGTTGGAGGCTATACGTCTCCTGTGGTAATTTGACCGTTTTTCACTACTCTTGATTTCTCGGAGATCTACTTACACTTTCTCACTTTTTCGACCGAATTTTGAGTCGTAAGTATTTTGATTCTAGTACCGTAGGTCAGGATAGTGAAGTACCGTTTAACTACCCCTTTTATACCTTTGTCACAGTCTAAGTAAAAGAACCCGAGGTTTTAGTGACGTCTACCACTGACGTCGGTACTTTAATTTTCTACGAACGAGGAACCTTCTTTTCGATACTGTTTGGATCTTTCACTTTCACTTCAGAGAGTCAGCACAGACTGGGAAACGCTGGGGTACCTGACATCGGATGGTCCGAAGAGGCAGGTACCCTAAGAGGTCCGTTCTTATGACCTCACCCAACGGTAAAGGAAGAGGTCCCCTAGAAGGACTGGGTCCCTAGCTTGGGCCCAGAGGGCGTAACCTCCGTCTACGAAATTGGAGACTCGGTGGTCCCTTCGGGACTGTTTGAATCTCTCACATAATTTTTCGTCTCTATAGTGAAAGGACCGTTTCCGGGTATATCAGTTTCGATACCAAAGAGGTCATCAGTACATACCTACACTCTAAACCTGGTATTTCTTCAGACTCGTGACTTTTTAACTACGAAAACTTGACACCACGACCTTTTCTGAGAACTCTCAGGGAACCTGTCGGTCCTCTAGTTTTGTCAGTTAGGATTTCCTTTAGTTGGAACTTATAAGTAACCTTCCTGATTACAACTGCAACTTCGAGGTTATGAGACCGGTGGATTACGCTTCTCAACTGAGTAAGCTTTTTTGGGACTACGACCCTTTCTGACTCCCGTTCTCCTCTTTCCCCACTGTCTCCTACTCTACGAACTTACCGTAGTGATTGAGTTACCTGTACTCAAACTCATTTGAGTCCCTATCACTTCCTGTCTCTTCGGACTGCACGACGTAAGGTGCCCCATCGTTTCGTAACCTATGCTGAATTGTTGACTCTTTTTTGTTGTTATCTTCCACATCTTATATGATTAGTTATTCGACACCCTCCTACTACTTACCACTCCTGAAATAGGTTCCATTCTACTTCCTCTACTTCTACTCAACCAACCTCATACCTTTGAGAACATCTGAGATCTTATGTCTCATAGTATTTGTGAACCACTGATAAAATCCTCCGTCTTTCCATTCGTAGTCTAACTCTTAATACTTCGAAGACGGTAACTGAAGATTATTAACCATGAACAAAACAGGAGAATTCGACACGTTGTGATTTTGTAGATCAAATACATCGTCGAGAAGAATTTTTTAGGGAAGATAATACTAAGAGACCTTAGAAACAAAAAAGTCCGTCAGATAAGTGGGAAAGATAAAATAACACTGATGGACCTTTCATAGAATGGAAAAGTAAACGGTCTTAAAAAACTCCTCGTCAGACCACCATCAAATCAACAAGTCAGTACAGGTTGAGAACACTGGGGTCCCTGACATCGGGTGGTCTGAGGAGACAGGTACCCTAAAGGGTTCACTCTTATGACCTCACCCAACGGTAAAGGAAGAGGTCTCCTAGAAGGACTCGGTCCCTAGCTTGGACTCAGAGGACACAACGTTCGCCGGAGGACGTAATGTCGACCTAAGAAATGGTGACTCGGCGGTCCCTTCGGTCAACATTCAGTCAAGACCCAAAAGTACTTTCTATTACCCTTAAAACTTTAGAACTTATTTCAGCACTCCATTGTCACAAGTATGGTCTTCTCTTTCCAGTCACTGTCCAGTGTTACTGCAGAGTTTCCTACAAGATCAAAGGTCAGAGGGACGGACTCTTTACCTGAAAGAATCATATAGGTCTTTACCAGTGTGTTTGAGTTTTATATTTAATTTGACTCTTGATGACACATTTGGTCTTACGGTTCCTCTAACCAATTCACACTACTCGGTAAGATCACTACCGTTCCGAGTTCGAGAAGGAATGGGTAGAAGAAATGGTCACGACGACGACGACGACGACGACGACGACGACGACGACGACGACGACGACGACGATTCAGCGAAGTCAGCACAGGCTGACACACTGGGGTTTCTGTCGTCGGGTGGTCCGAGAGGGCAGGGACCCGAAGAGGTCCGTTCTTGTGACCTCACCCAACGGTAAAGGAAGAGGTTACGTCCTTTCACTTTTCACTTTCACTTCAGTGAGTCAACACAGACTGTCACTGGGGTACCTGACGTCGGATGGTCCGAGGAGGCAGGTACCCTAAAAGGTCCCTTCTAGGGACCTCACCCNGATCACTACCGTTCCGAGTTCGCGAAGGAATGGGTAGAAGAAATGGTCACGACGACGACGACGACGACGACGACGACGACGACGACGATTCAGCGAAGTCAGTACAGGCTGACACACTGGGGTTTCTGTCGTCGGGTGGTCCGAGAGGGCAGGGACCCTAAGAGGTCCGTTCTTGTGACCTCACCCAACGGTAAAGGAAGAGGTTACGTCCTTTCACTTTTCACTTTCACTTCAGTGAGTCAACACAGACTGTCACTGGGGTACCTGACGTCGGATGGTCCGAGGAGGCAGGTACCCTAAAAGGTCCCTTCTAGGGACCTCACCCCACGGTAGCTTTAGTTTTTTGATTCATCATATCTAACCACATGAGACTGAATCTTACTCCACCTTCCAAAACTCTTTCTCAAGTATGTCTGGTCCTTTTAAAAAGAAACGGACCTAATGAATTGGGGTCTTAATAGTGGAACGGTTGGAACAACTATAAGACTTGTCCGTTACTAGGACTAGTATTATTGTTGTTATTTTGGGTTGAAACAACTATAAGACTAGTACGTTACTAGGACTAGTATTATTATTATTTTAGACGAAACACGGTCTGAAGAGTAAAGGGTGTACAATATAGTGAATTAGGAACGTTATGATAACGTTATAAATTATAAGTGTTTAATTCGACTTCGTGGTAGAAGTCACTTCATTAATAAGGTTACTCAAATCCTCTGTAGGACAGAGGAAGATCAACTTACTCGACTAAGTTGATTAAACTGGGTTTCTTATAAGAAAAAAGAGAAATGAAGTTTGAGAGTCACGTTTATCCTAGGAAAGATAATGTACATTCTTTAAATTTATTCATAGGACCTATAATAACAGACTCACTCAAACGAAACTTAACCCTAAGAAAAATAATCCTCCATTACAATGGAAAAATCTTTCGGACTTTATTATACCTCACGATGTAATCTCTTTCATGACAGTGAAGTCAACACAGGTTGAGAAACGCTGGGGTACCTGGCGTCGGACGGTCCGTGAAGACAAGTACCCTATGAGGTCCGTTCTTATGACCTCACTCAACGGTAAAGAAAGAGGTCCCCTAGAGGGGCTGGGTCCCTAGTTTATGTCAGAGAATGACAGAGGACGTAACCATCCACTCAAGAAATGGTGATCTCAGTAGACCCTTCAAGTCTTCTTTTTATAGAGTATAACCCTGTCCCGGTAAATTTCCCCTAACTTTATGATTAAAACTTCCGTACATTGTTATATGAACTCGTAGTTAAGATTGTAATACTCGCAGAAGAGGGAGTAAATTTTCACATAAATTATTAATGTATAGCTCCGATAACACTCCTACATGTGTAGGTATGGAGGTTGACACATACGTTCTGTACAAAGGAAAGGGGGGTTGTGGACAGAAGAAACGTTAGAGTAATCAGTAGGGTTGAAGGGAATATTAATTCGTATCCAATGATCAAATTACTATACATAAATGATTATTATCAAAAGTAAATCTAAAAAATGGAAAACTTCCATTTTTTACCGTTTATCGGTAAAAGGTGTCCTATTATAAAAAAAAGGTTATTTATAAAGTTGAATTCCCGGATCTAGAAATTCCTCTTTCAATTGTTACATAGAAAAGATTCACATCTCAGTCCGTAAACCAGACACCTCTGAAGTGAAGGAACCCTGTTTAGAACCCCTTTTACGGTGGTGAGTAATCGTTATTTTTGTGGCGTTTCTTTTTAATCTTAAGATAAAATACGTAAACAAGTGAATTTTTAATACTCAACCCTCTAAACTCCTTGGTTTATGTTAAACCG
This sequence comes from Capra ibex, assembly GCA_006410555.1. Taxonomy (NCBI): domain Eukaryota; kingdom Metazoa; phylum Chordata; class Mammalia; order Artiodactyla; family Bovidae; genus Capra; species Capra ibex. Next base: position 5,017,241 of record SJYO01038983.1, on the reverse strand, counting down.
ATACGGAGTACATAAACATGCTGACGAAATATTAGAAGATGTTGCTGACTAGATTTTAGGACATAAAACCAAAGTTATAGATGAATGTAGATGTATGTAGAATATTACATACCTCTTGAGGTTTTTCGAAAAAAAATTACACCCAATCCAACTATCGATGAACGGTAAAAATTTTGATTTTGTATTCTAAACTTTTATAAATATTTTATTATAATCAGTAAGGTACGATCATATTTATTGTATTAACGTTATATAAAAGTTTTTTCATCACTCACTGTACTGTGACTAAATATATAAACGGTTTTTTTTTGTGGGTCTGTAGACCTAAGATACAGACGAAGGTGTGAGTTGTATAATACTGTTCTACAAATTAACTTCTGGAACTTCTTTTAGGTAGAAGTGTGTATATTTTGACCTTATCCTTGTCACAAAATTTTTATAAAAAACTATTAAGACTTAGAAGAAATAGAAAGAGATGGTTTTGAATTGAACATTTTAAAGAATTTACAAGTCAACATGACAGTTTCGACTTTCGTCTAGTTATTCGAAAAACATAAACAATATAATTTTAAACAACTAGATAGAATGTAATACTTACTAAAAATAGTATTAATCAAACATTATAGTGTATACCTAGTAAACATTTTATCCAAGTGACGTTATACATCTAGAAAGTTTACGACTGTAAAGAGTAACATGTTATGATTTACAGTTTAAATAATTATAGTGATTGTTAGAGTACTCCTTACAGAAATTTATGACTCTTAGACCGTTTTAATATCAATGCCTTATTTTGTAAGGTTTTAAGATTAAAAACGAACTTTCGATTTTAAAAGAGTAACGTTTTTTATGATAGTCAACATAATTCATTGTATGAATGAAACTTATTTAGCAGATGGTTTGACGGATTAAGACTTATTAGTATCAATTAAAGAGTTAACATGGAAGTCCATTTTTACCGTAAGGAACCTTTCATGACATATACCAATGAAGTCAAAAGTTGTGTTCGTGTTCACGAAAAAGAGATCCACTGGTGGTATAAAGTTTTACGTCGTCTTTGTAATGTATACATTTTATAATGTACACATAGGGTAAGACCGAAGGGATTCAACCGTCTCGTCTTGAATCTCGAGACTATGTGAAGATTAGGACGTAGACAAAGTACCAGGTCGTGGTTAGTGAGATGAGATGCACCCTTAGAATCTTCTTTAAGAAAACACTTTTGTAACCTGTAAAATCTACGGGCTTTTATATCTTCTTAGTATCAGTTGTGTGATTATTTTCATATGTAAAGGTGAAGACTCTTTCATCTAATCTATATGAAAAGGGATAAGGAGAAGCAAGAGACTGTACTCAGAGTCGCTATATAAAGACTTACACAGAGGAGTCTATTTCCTTTGTTTTCGTCTTTATGTTTTACTCTGATAGAGTTCGATTTTTAGAAGGAGTGTCAATTTTTTCCATTTTACTTTACTGTCAGATGACTTACCTTCCTCTATGAACGTTTAGTATATAAACTATTCCCCAATTATAGGGTTAATATGTTTTAAGTATGTTGAGTCCTCTTCCTTTACCGTTGGGTGAGGTCATAAGAACGGATCTCTTAGGGTACCTGTCTCCTCGGACCACCCGGTAACAGGTATCCCAGCGTGTTTCAGCCTGTGCTGACTTCACTGAATCGTACGTACGTACGTAACCTCTTCCTTTACCGTTGGATGAGGTCACAAGAACGGACCTCTTAGGGTCCCTGTCTCCGTGGAAGAACCGACGGCAGATACCCCAACGTGTCTCAACCTGTGTGACTTCACTGAATCGTCGTCGTCGTATGTTGAGTTGTTGTCGTTTTTCTTTTGTTTTTTGTGTCTTGGATTAAATTTTTACATGGCTCCTCAACCTATCTGTAAAAAAGTTTCTACCAGTTCTCCGTCTACTTTTCTTCAAGTTGTAGTCATTAATAATCCCTTTACGTTTAGTTTTGGTGTTACTCTATAGTAGAGTATGGACAATCTTACCGAAAATAGTTTTTCCGTTCTTTATTTTTCATGACCTGTACCCAAGTTAAAGTTCAATCCTTTGACTCTACGACGTTTATGACACTGAACCGGTTTTTTCTCACAACTTCTTCTACCCCTCCTTTTTTCATGGGAGATGTTGACGACCACCCTTACGTTCAAACATGTCGGTGACACCTTTTGTTATACTTCTAAGGAGTTTTGTTAATTCTTATCTTAATGATATACTTGGTCGATAAGGTGAAGACGTATGAATAGACTTCTTATTCTTTTATAGTTAAACTTTTTTATATAGGGGACTTAGACGGAAGATACGTCCTCTGGGCCCAAGTAAGCGACCCAACCCTTCTAGGGGACCTCTTACTTTACCGTTGGGTGAGGTCATAAGTCCGGACCTTTTAAGATACCTGTCTCCTCGGACTGTCCGATGTCAGATACCCCAACGTCTCAGCCTGCACTGACTCGTTGATTGTGATGAATACAAGTATATAAGTAATGTCGTAATAAATATTCTATACTTTTGATTTACAGGTAGTCACCTACTCTTCATTTCTACTCTATTTGTGTGTGTGTGTGTGTGTGTTACCATATATTGAGTGGGAATTTTTTTATCTTTTAAAACGGTAAATGTTTTTGTACCTACTTGGAACTCCCATAATCCCATGTACTTTATTCAGTCGTTTCTGTCTATAAGATAATAAAATGATTTTTTATTTATTTATTTATTTGTTTTCCTTTTATTTATCTATGTCACTTGTCTTATCACCAATGGTCTTCCCTTCCCCAACTCTCTCTCGTCTTTCCCGTTCACCTCAGTCAACATACTACTGTCTNGTGTGTGTTACCATATATTGAGTGGGAATTTTTTTATCTTTTAAAACGGTAAATGTTTTTGTACCTACTTGGAACTCCCATAATCCCATGTACTTTATTCAGTCTGTTTCTGTCTATAAGATAATAAAATGATTTTTTTTTATTTATTTATTTGTTTTCCTTTTATTTATCTATGTCACTTGTCTTATCACCAATGGTCTTCCCTTCCCCAACTCTCTCTCGTCTTTCCCGTTCACCTCAGTCAACATACTACTGTCTACCTTGATTTGAAAACGATATAACACATGTCTTGAACTTATATTACAACTTGTGTACTTTGTATATTGTAGTGTTTGGTTACAATGAAGTTTTTTTTAAAAAATTTATTTGAAAACTGAAAATTTAAAGTTCTTTGAATGAATCCTTTTAGACCAGAAAATTTTATAGTGTCGATGTTTACGGTTCCCAATTGAGATCAGAGGTAGAAAAATCTCGGTTAGTTAAAGTACGGTCTCTGATACTTATTAATAGGAAAGTTTTCACTTTAAATTCACCCACTTTCACGAATAAATAAATGAATCCAGTTAAAGTCGTCTTTAAATATAGTGTCGAAATCGGTCTAGGTTCCCTTATGTACACTTTATCCTCGAATAGAAAATACGACTCACACACCACTCTATGGTGAAAGGAGTTCTATTTTCGATAAGTTAACAAATTTTTTTTAAGTAATTCCAATGATGTAACATGTTGAGATACCCGTTATAGGTTTAAAATAACATAACACGATCCCTTAATTTAATAGTATTTTATGTTGTATTTACCATGAGGGATCCCAAAGCATAAAAATAACAGGATATTTAAATAAGACAGAGTTTTTAATTTTGAGTTTTTCTTTTGTTGTCGATTGTAAATAACTCTCCAATGATGATTTATTCCATAAAATCATATGTTAAATAGACAGGTCATAGTCGGAACTAAAGATAAATAATAGGGGCAAAGTATCTAATTTTTTTTTCGTACGACCTTCGGTAGACGAACGTCGTGTATTTAGTATTCTCGACTTTAGGTTTACATCTAGTATTTTGGAACTTATGTTTACGACTTAAGACTCGAGTATTAGAGTAACCCTTTACGAATCTAATAATATTTCTATGAGTCTAGGAACTTTTTATTGACAATGAGTGGAGTTCAGGGACACGGGTCACGTATCACTCCGGTTTACTATGGTTTTGTAGTCTCAAACCTCCTCTTTCTCCAAATAACGTCTTCTCCCCACCAAGTGGGGAGAAGACGTTAATTTTTTTTTTTTTTTTTTTGGGTTTGAGGGTCTTNTTTTTTTGTTGGGTTTGAGGGTCTTCGGAAAGTCGTTTCAGGAAGTGAGTCGATCCACTGGCTCCCCACACCAATTAACAAGGTATGAAGAACAAGAACGTCGACTGGTACACCCAGTCCAGTGCTACAAGGACATTTGGAGGTTTTGTTGTTTACGATAATAGACAAGGTGTTTTAAAATAGATTTTCATACTTGACTTCACTTCACTTCCCTTCACTTCACTTCACTTCAACGAGTCAGCACAGGCTGAGAAACGCTGGGGTGCCTGACATCGGATGGTCCGAGGAGGGAGGGACTCTAAGAGGTCCGTCCTTATGACCTCACCTCACGGTAAAGGAAGAGGTCCTCGAGAAGGGTTGGGTCCCTTCTATTTTAAATTATGAGATTTTCATATCATATGAAAATCTCGTAACAAAATTATGAAAGTTTTAATATTATATATATGAAAATATCATATTAAAATCATAATATGAGATTTTCATAATATGAGAATTTCAGATTGTTGGTCTCTTCCCCGAGTGCCTCGGAGGGAGTCTACAGTCTTGTCCGAGGAAAGCGTGGACGCCCCGTCGACCACACTCCGGTCCGTCCTCCAGTGGAAGCGGTAGCTGTCAGGAGTGTCATCGGGTGTCCGGCGGTGAGGGCGCACCTACGAGCGGCCGACAGTGACTCCCGCGGCGACAAAGCGTCAAAAATGTTCGGTTTGTTTCCCGGGGACGGGACGGGCCACAGTCGCGACCGTCCGTTGACCCGGTCCAAGGTGTCTGACGGTGGGACCCCCTGACGACGGCACCCCTGGTGGCACTGAGACTGGCAACCACCTCTCCTGCCGATTGCTGGTCAGAGCGCTATTGTCAGCGTGTGACTGTCGACGAGGACAACGTGCGACAGAACTCGAGTTCTGAACTCTGGAACACATTCAGTTACTTCAAGTGTCTCGTGTAGAAAAAGCAAATATTTTACCTATACTATAAAGACATAATAGAGACTTACAGGTACATAGTTTATTCTAAAAACGATAAATCAGTCATTCAACATAGGTTAAGAAAACACTGGGGTACCTGACAACTAAAGGTCCGAGAAGACAGGTACCTTAAAGGGTCCGTTCTTATGACCTCACCCAGCGGTAAAGAAGGAGGTCAGTTTATACTATTACAAACAATTTACAATTTATAATGTTACTTCTTTCATGACAAATCCTAAATAAGTTTCAAAATCTTAACAATGGAAACCAGTAATTAAAATTGGAATAGACATAAAAAGAAAAGGTATGATCTTATTTAAGTCTTAGAACACTGTCACTGAAGTGTCATCCACTGAACTTTTATTTTCGAAACTTTCGAACACTTGAACTTTAATATTGAAACCACAAATTTTTCCATCTTTTCTTATGTAATTATTTTTCCTAGTCAACATTATTTATGAACTTCGTACCATTAATTAGTCCTATTCTTCGGGGTAAACATATATGTGGTTGTCGTTGACACTAAAATTCATAGGAAAGACTCTAAGGAAGGTATACGGTACTCAAAGTATCCTGTAACGACTCAGATAAAGAGGAGACAATTTTGTAACATTCTTTTATTATTACACCGAGACTTTTTCACCAACAAATAAAACGAGACTACCTTGTTACGTCTCCATCTACTAGATCTTGACCATCATGTTAAGATACCAGGAACTACGAGTTGAAGGTGGAGATCTTCCGTAAGATTACGGAAGTGAGATTAGTCATCCTTCGTGTGTTTTACCCCTTTCCTTGTGTGTTTTACCCCTTTCCTCGTGTACGGGTAAGGAGAAATTTCTGGATGCGACCTTCTCAAAAAATAGTTAAGATAAAATAGGGGTACCAGTGTGTCTGTACCGGTGTGAATCGAGATTCATATCAGTAATAAACCTTTTCTTTCCTTAATCATAACCATTTTTTTTTTTTTTTTTTTCATCGTCGAAGACAGTGTCACGGAAAAGGATCATGAGTAACTTCACGTATTTTAATTTTAGTATACGGAAATGGTGTCATAATACAGACCCAAAACAAATTTTGTTTTGATTAAGAGATGTCCATTTACTTCACAGTTTTATAAGAAAATGAGGTCTGAAAAGTTCAATAATTTGAATACTGGTAAACAAAATACTTTCCTTTAATCTTACATATTCTCTTTGTACGATCCTATAATATCTGACTTACAAACACAAGAGAGGTTTAAGAACACAACTTTGGAATAGAGGAGGGGTCACACTACCATAATCTTCAACCTGGAAACCCCAAATTAACCCTAATCTACTCCAGTACACCCACCTCGGGAGTACTTATCCTAATCACGGTAACATTCACTGTGTTAAACGAAGGGAAGAGACGACAAATGGTACACTCCCATATGGTCTTACATCGTCAAACGTTGGACTTTCACGATAGTAGTTTTGAACTAGTACGGTCGTGGGATTAGAGTCTGAAAGTCGGAGGTCTTGAGACTCTTTATTTAAATACAACAAATATTGTCAGATAACACGAAACAATACCATCAGGTTTGACTGTTCAGCATCTTCGACATTGTTTGTTTGGGTCACCGGATTGGATTATTTTTAACCAACTAAAGAACGAGTACAGTTCAGGTCACACCTACAATTACTAACCACTCGTCAGAAAGTGTACTGGTAAAATTATCGAAGAGATTTGGGGTAGAGGGACTACTAGAAGACGTAGAAGACCCTCTATTCCCTTTTCGTATAAACCTCCTAAGATCTTCTCCTTATATACCCGGTTTGGACCTTCACTAGATGGACGGATGACGGGTGTAAGATGACAGGTGTTAAGTAACTGTTCCGGTGTTGACTCATACTCAAACCAACACTCATCCTCAAACTCCTTTACCTAAATCACTTGTATAATTGTCTACACACAATCCAGAAAGACAAACTCGGAAAAGTTAAAAAATGTGAAATCCTAGATCATTAACGAACCTTAAAATCAAAACCAGATCCTACGGAGTGGTTGGATCTATCATATAAGTTTTCGTCTCTGTAATGAAACGGCTGATTCCAGGCGGATCAGTTCCGATACCAAAAAGGACACCACAGTACATACCTACACTCTCAACCTGACACTTCTTCCGACTCACGGTTTCTTAACTACGTAAAGTTGACACCACAACCTCTTCTGAGAATTTCCAGGGAACCTGACGTTCCTCTAGGTTGGTGAGGTAAGACTTCCTCTAGTTGGGACCCTAAAGAAACCTTCCTTACTACGATTTCGACTTCGAGGTCATGAAACCGGTGGAGTACTCTTCTCAACTGAGTAACCTTTTCTGAGACTACGACCCTCTCTAACTCCCGTCCTTCTCTTCCCCTGCTGGGTCCAACTCTACCGACCTACCGTAGTACCTGAGCTACCTGTACTCGGACTCACTTGAGGCCCTCTACCACTACCTGTCCCTCCGGACCGCACGACGCTAAGTACCCCAGTGTTTCTCAGCCTGTGCTGACTCGATGACTTGACTTGACTTGACTTCCTACGGAGGGAATACAACTTTGGAGTTAAGAACTGACTCTTTTTCATTTAATAAAAGAGAGTGCACGGTAATAAATGAAAAGAGGCAAAAGATATTTTAAAAGGGTGAATTCGAGTAAAAGGTTGTTCATATTTTTCCGGTACTTTAAGACAAAAGGAATCGGTAAGGTACAGGAAAAAAGGCTACCTTGAAGGGTTTTATATAAGGTAATAAATACCCACTTATTAATAAATATAATTATACCAAACAGACTCTTTTCTTGACGGATAGAGAGGAGAGATAATAGTAGATGTGCGACTCGTTGTGACATGAATAAAAAGTCTGTTCGAGTCCCAGAAGAGATATACATTACTTACTAAGGTAGTCCTAATTATAACTATCCTAGCGGATAATTTATTTTCGTATTCTCGGTAAAGTCTCGGTTCTAGGTAAAATGAGTTAGTATTTGGAACCTTATGATTTCCGTACAAGGTCTTTAATGTCGAATTGACTAAAATATTAATACGACAACATGAACTTTTAACAAACATTTTTATTTAGTTCTTGAATTTAAATTTTATTCCAGTTTATTTTAATACGATAGTTGACCTCAATGTACCAAAATCTTTCTTTTTATTTATAAGGTATAAATAAGTTGTTTGAAAATATTTCATAGGTGAGACACGTCCGTGAAACGATATACGATCCTTAATAACGACAACTCAACGAGTCAACATAGACTGAGACGTTGGAGTACCTGACGTCCTACGTTCCGAAGGGACAGAAAGTGGTAGAGGACCTCGAACGAGTTTGAGTACAGGTAACTCAATTGCTACGGTAGGTTGTTAGAGTAGGAGACAACGGGGAAGAGGACGGAATTTAGAAAGGTTCGTAGTCCTAGAAAAGACTACTCAACCGAGAAGTCCACCGGTTTCAGAACCCTGAAGTCGAAGTCGTAGTCAGGAAGGTTACTTACAAGTTCCAACTAAAGGAAATCCTACCCGACCAAACTAGAGGAACGTCAGGTTCCCGGAGAGTTCTCAGAAGAGATTATGGTATCAAGTTTTCGTAGTCAAGAAACCGCGAGTCGGAAGAAATACTGGGTAGAGAGTGTAGGTATGTACTAATGACCTTTTTGGTGTCGAAACTGGAGTAGGTAGTCTTCCACTTCCACTTCCACTTCCACTTCAGCGAGTCAGTACAGGCTGAGAAACGTTGGGGCACCTGACATCGGCTGGTCCGAGGAGGCAGGTACCCTAAGAGGTCCGTTCTTATGACCTCACCCAACGGTAAAGGAAGAGGTCCCCTAGGAGGGCTGGGTCCCCTAGAAGGGCTGGGTCCCTAGCTTGGGTCCAGAGGGCGTAACCTCCGTCTGCGAAATTGGAGACTCGGTGGTCCCTTCTCAGCGGTAGGTAGTCTCCCGTTTACCTTACTTTTGGTGATCGTGTCTTTTGATTAGTTTGACTAGTGTCCCTAGTGTCGGAACAGATTGAGTTACTTTGATACCGGGTACATCCCGGTGACTTTCGTCTACACAATATTACCTCTCAAGATTGTTTTGTGCCATGCGACCTCTTCCCTTACCGTTTGTTGAAGTCGTCAGAACGGAACTCTTGGAGTACTTGTCATACTTTTCCGTTTTTCTATACTGTGATCCTTATTGATCGCTTATACTACGTCTACAAAGACAGAACCTTAAATGTCACATTCTTGACTCGGCACTTATTGACTGACATTAGATTTCTTTTATTTACTGATTTTCCCCCCTTTATACTCACAATAAATCATCTCCCCTGGATTTGTTCACAAATAACAGTCTCTTTGAGACTCCTAGACTATAGGAGTTTCTACTCGACCTTACAGTCCATTCCAAGTTTCCTTTTTTTCCTTTTTTTGTGTTTAAAAAAGTCAGACGATTTTTTATCAGAGTGTTTAAGGATCTCAGGGAACATTAATTTTTGGTGACGACTGTAGTTACATCGGGATGTAAAAGTCAAGGATTGTCGGCAAGTGTAGGTAATAGAATTAATGAGGAAAGTTTACTGATTATGGCATAAGTAATAATGTGAGTATCTACTTCCTGACTCTAAGTCTCTTAAATTGAATTGTTCCAATGCGTCGATTATCCATCATTTCAATCTGGTAGTGGTCCCATCCAGTATAGGGGTTCAGAAGGTTTATCTCAAATTATCCTTTGTATTTCAACACCAATTGTCTAAACAACAACAACAAATCAGTGATTCAACATAGGTTGTGAATCTCCTGGTCCGAGGAGACAGGTACCCTAAAGGGTCCGTTCTTATGACCTCACCCAACGGTAAAGGACGTAACCGTCCGTTTCAGAAATGGTGAGTTGGTGACCCCTTCGGACCAATTGTCTAACGACGACGATTCAGCGAAGTCAGCACAGACTGAGACACACGGGGGTATCTGCCGTCGGGTGGTCCGAGGGGACAGGGACCCTAAGAGGTCCGTTCTTGTGACCTCACCCGACGGTAAAGGAAGAGGTCACCAATTGTCTAATGGACCCAATTTTAGGATTATGATAATGAATGATTAATCAACTGGAAACCAGTAACAGAACTGAGCTTAAGGAAGTAAATGCTTTATTCCTTTTAGTGTTATGGATGGAGTATGTAGCAACATTTTAAATGTACTAGAAATGTCCATAGACATTTACCAATAGATAATTACCTTTTTAAAGTAATTCACTATTTCAGTGACGAATCAGATAAAAAATTGAGGTAAATCTTTCATTTAAGATTTGTTACCTTATCTGGTTATAAACTCTGGAGGTCACCTGTTTTTTACAAAGTTTTTGTAATATATAATATATAAAGTCTTTGTAATAGATATTCTAGATTCGACTCGACTATAGGTTGAACCTCGTTTTACTATCATGAAAGATGAATCTTTCTAAGTATTTTCGGTAGAAACTCTACCTCAATATAGAGATCTTTGAAAATTTTTTACTTTATGGTTTTTAAATTTATTTCTGTCTCAGTCATAATGACTAAAAAGAAAAGTGGAACGTGAGACTATACCGAAACGTACCATCACTACGACAAACTATCGGGAGATATTATTCTTGATCCTAGGACGTACCGATTTTTCTTTTCGTCTTTCCTTTTCTCGTTTACGGATCCTTCGACTACCTACCGCACCCCACTACCTTCTCCTTAACTGTTGTCGTCGTTCACTGTTACTTATGATTCCCTTTTCCTCCTTTTTATATCAGATGTTTGCAAACTGTAAGTCATTCCCTTAACGTAAACTGTCTCGGGTTGTGACCTATTTGTAGACTGGAACATCTAACCACCGTAATGGTTTATTAAAGTTTGAAGAGACACAAAACACTGTTCTTATACTAACTAAGTTGACTGATCTACGGAAACTTCAAGATACTATGTTTCGAAAATTCCATGAGTAGCTTTTCTGTCACCCTTATAGGTATTATAGTTCCCGAAAGAGATACGACTTTCTCATAAAATATCTTTTGACCCGACCTATGCTATGGGACACAAAAAACCAAACAAAAAATTCTAAAAAAAAATTGCACCCTGTAAAGATTTCAGCCATAACTTACACAATGTTATAACGAAGACAAAAGACAAAACCAAAAAACCGACGCTCCGTACACCATAGAATCGAGGGAATGGTCCCCAGCTTGTGTTGTGGACGTAGCCTTCCACTTCTGGTTTCGTTGACCTGGGGGTCCCTTCAGGAACTACGAAACACAAAAAAAAAAGGTTGAAAAAAGTATTTGTCTTAATTCCCTTAAGGAAATCTTCTTAATTCGCATAAGGAAATCTTCTTAATTCGCATAATAAAATTGATCTTTTTTTCTAGACAACAGTAGAATTACATAAATACGACGACGACGATTCAGCGAAGTCAGCACAGGTTGAGACACGCTGGGGTATCTACTGTCGTTACATAAATATAAAGTTATGTTAATTATTTAGATGTGGTTCATTCCTTCATATTGTCTTACTCTCGTCTTTAGACTGTCTATTGATCGGGTTTAAGACCGAAGTGGTGAATGGTCAACTTACTGGAACCTATTTGGTCACTTGGAAAGATTCGTAATCAAAGTGGTGGACTTTCAACGAAGTTAACATAGGAGAAATGTCTCAATGACACTCCTAACAAAGTATTCATACATTATTTTGTCAGATGATGTGTCATCAACTCTCGTATCAGTTTCGTTATTAGAGACAACGGTTCACTATTAATTCAGTATTGTTTCTATACTTAATATAAAGGTAAATATTAATTTGATACTTCTACTCCGAAACATTATACAATCGGATCCCTTCTGAGATAAAATTTAACTTCCAACTACTTACGTTCATGTGGATACCTTTTTAAGTTTGTAAAAGTTCACTAAAATTAGTCTCGTAGAATTTTTATTAATGGGAATTATATTTATCTTAGAAATGATTAATAAGAAGGGACACCGATTGAAACACACGATTCAACGAAGTCAGTATAGACTGAGAACACGTTGGAGTGCCCGACATCGGGTGGTCGGAGAAGAGAGGTACCATAAGAGGTCCGTTCTTAGGACCTCACCCAACGGTAAAGGAAGAGGCCCCATAAAAGGTTGGATCTTTAACTTGGGTACAGAGCAGAGAATGCAGAGGACGCAACCGTTCACCCAAGAAATGGTGATCGCCGTGGATTGATATAAACTACAATTAAAAAAAAAAGTAGACATGCATACATAGAGAATGTGTAAGTATCGTTATTGAGTATATGTTCAATCTATATATGTTCTATCTGTGTTTTCTCTTCTTTTTGTCTTACTATATTCCCCTTCTGTACCCTAAACTTTACTCTACTAACTATGTTAAAACCTTAATCGATAAGTCTTCTGTACGCTGAAAATTACACAGTAGATCTAAAAGTTAGAGTAATTTAAATAAACATTTTATTCGTTTACGAATAAAATGACTCGAAAGGAGATGAAATACACTCCTTGTATGTTCCCACACGATTAAGTATAGACGAAACTTTTAACTGTTCTAGAAAAGGGTTGGGAAATGAGTGACTCTGGGTCAACCATGAAACTTTCTTTGTTAGTACCCTGACAAGTGTAATACCTTTAACTGTCTGTCACGTTGAGATATATAAGAGGTGATGGTGGGAGTAAAAAGGAGACTCTAGTCCAATTATAAAAAGATCATGTAATGACCCTTACAGTTCACTTTTTTTATACGAAATACTTGAGATTGTACAATACGTTTATACAATATTATAAGTAATGTCTTTTAATATTTATCTTACGGTTAGACACTGAACGTATACTTTCATAGTAATTTCCTAGAATAGATTAATTTTTCGTTTCTGTGTTTACTTGAACGTCCTATGTAAATTTACTAAATTATCTGAAGACATACTATCTTTACGGGATAGTTTAGTTCGACTACTTCCTTATAATATATATCTTTAAAACGTCACACTGATTGGTAGGAACAAACGGGTTCTGATACCCCAAAAGGTCTTAATTTTACTCGATATATTAAAAGTCTTATATAGTGTTTTATTTTTGTACTTCGTCAAGTAAGGTTTTAATAATTTTTAAAGTTCTATGTTGGCGTTTCGTAATTTGGTCTATACCTATCCAAACCCACTCCTTGTGAGTCAACGTACGGATATTTAGACCGAGATGTATCCTGGATCCTGAAAGTCACGATTTTAGTCTTATCTGACACTCTTTGTCTCTGATTCTACCAACCCTGAGATGGAAACGAAGTTTTTATCAATCGTAAATGTAATTACATATAGTTTCTGAATAGTGTGGATTACTTCATATGGTTGACATCCTCCATGATGGTTAAGTCAACATTCATTCTTGTTCCTTCTCTTCCGTCGAACTTATTGTGTTCTGCAAACGAACTAAGTCAGACACGGTAAATCACTCAAAAGGACTTATGCGTTCTGATTCTTATACCTTACAGTAAATAAAAAAAATTAAAAAAAAAAAAAAATCAAAAAATAAAAAAATTAAAATTTTAGAAATTAAGAATGTACTCAAGGGTTTGTACTTGGGGGGAGGGTGGAGGGAGGGGTATTGTAGAGACACCCAGTAGGGGTACGTGGTCGGGGTTCGTACGACATAGGACGCAGTCTGTATCTGACCACTAAGTTAAGAATGTACTATCATATGTACAATCTTACGGTAAGAGGGTTTAGTAGGGTGGGAGAGGGAGAGGGAGACTCAGGTTTTCAGG